>JAMPIV010013626.1:0-70917 GCA_024509875.1 Oreohelix idahoensis
GTGCGTACGTTTTATTCATGCACCGACGTGCACAATGCAGAGTATGAGTTGCTCTTTGCGCACGGGTAACCTAGTTGGGGATTATGACGTCAGCTGTTGTAAGGGCAAGATGGACTCTCTCTCTCTGCCCGTATGTTATTATTTTGATTCTGAACAATTCGATGGAAGAATTGTTCTGAAGGATTTTGTTGAGTCTTCAGGATGAAGCCAACATGCAGTTCAATACGTAAGTTTCGTTTGAACCTTCATGTATATTAATACGTCTATGAATAAAGTGGAACAGATGATCATCACTGGATTCTAGCGGGAATCCATATGTTATTGGATTCCTAGAATGGAACAGTTGAGATCTTTACTTCACTGTAAATATTTCGTAGTGGGAAGTCCTACGAGTAAAGGATCACTATTTGATCATATCTTGAATATCGGATATTTTGTAATGCCTATGCCAAGGTCGTGGCATATTTTGTAGGAGAGGTTAGTCAACTGAAGTCGCTAACCTGATTGTATTTTCATGTAGAACTTTTATGGATTATATCAAACTGTATAGATTATTGTAAGGAGAAAGTCTGGGATTTAAACAAGTATTATATGGAAGCGTCATCCATGAGCATGAATCCGTTTACTGTTACAGACGTCCTTGGAACAAGGTTAACGGACATGACCGTAATGTATTTCAAATGACAACTGTTAGGAAATCCTAGTCACTTGGATAGAAAAGGACTTGATTGATAAAGAAATCTACAGGAATGTTTTATTATCAACAGTAACTATAATTATGATGCTCTCATCGTTTGTCTTGATCGTGTCGTAGATTGCCGTTTGTCATTCGTCAATAAACCTGAATAACTTTTAACAACGAGTTGATTCTAGACATGAATTGGCCAATTGCCTACCACTCGTTGGAATTTGATTGAATAACCTTTTGACAACTTTTCATTGAAACCATTCGCGTGTCTAAGCTAGTCATTGATACATCTACCACTAGCATATCGTTACTATCAACTACTATCACAAAAGAACCCAACAATATTATATAACAACAGAAACAGCTTCTACACTTTCAGAACAGTGTGTAACAAATCTCTTTCCATCACTAACAGAAGTGGCAGCCTAAAACACACAGTAACACAGGACTTAGTATCTATCAACGAATTCGGGTTAACAGTCAATAGAGTTGACTTTTTTTGGGATGGTAAATGTGCTATGATATAACCAAATAGGTTGAAAGGTACGCGCCTCGCCACAAGAAGGCGAAACAAATGTAGTAAGAAAAATACAAAATTGATTTAAATTATTTGACCGGCATGTACGCCGTAATACAGCATAAAAGCCATGTACCTTCTGGTTTAACAAAACACATAATTACACACAAGTAAACAAAGTTAAATTAAGTGAAACATTATTTATTATTTTTAAGGCCGATACTTAACACAGAATAACGTGACTACAGTTCTGTACATAACATTTCTCTCGGCTCTCTATCTATCACTCTGTACCTACCTGTTAACGCTGGGAATCATGTATCATTTTCCCGGCTCTTGTGTGTGTGTGTGTGTGTATGTGTCTGTTAGTGTATGTCATGGAGGTTGGTGTAAATAGGTAAACCGCATCACATAATAACATGGACATTTATACAGGAACGGACGTTATACATAATATGTTATGTTTATGGTCATAGTGTTTCATGGGCGTACAGAAAATAAAGTATACGCCGGCAATTTAATGAGTAAGAGTAAATAGAGAAAATAATGATGGATAGATGATAACCAATGGTTCGTGAACATAACAATTCATAACCCTCCACTCCCAAAGGAGCATAGGCCTTCAACAAACACAAGCCAAGTCCTCCTGTCCCGTGCCATCATCTCAAGTTCTTTCCATGTTCTCCTCATCATTTTCACCTCTGTTTCCAACTCTCTTCTCCATGTACTTCTTGGTCTTCCTCTGCCTCTCTTGCCCTGGGGGTTCCAGAACAAGGACTGCCTTGTAATGCTATCAACAGGTTTCCTCAGTGTGTGTCCTATCCATCGCCATCGTCTTCTTCTCATCTCTTGTTCCACTGGCACTTGTCTAGTTCTTGTCATCAGTTTCACGTTGGTAACCTTGTCATACCATTTTAATCCCTCTATTCTACGCAAGCACCCATTTATGAAAGTCTGTAGCTTTTTGGTTGTTGTCTTTGTTGTTCTCCATGTCTCCGAGCCATACAATAGGACTGACTTCACATTTGAGTTAAAGATTCTTATTTTCGTGTTGGATCCAGTTTCTCTTGATCATATATTTCCCAATGCAATGAAAGCTCCTCTTGCCTTTTGTATTCTTATTTTGATATCGCTGTCTGTCCCTCCAACTTTGTCTATATTACTGCCAAGATATGTGTATGATTCAACATCTTGAATTGGTGTTTCTTCAAGTTCAACCCTGTTATCATTACCTGCATTTATTCTCATTATTTTTGTCTTTTCCCTGTGTATTTTCAGACCCAATTGCTGTGACCTCTCATCGAGTGTTTTCAATTTGTCCTGCATCTGATTACGGTTATGGGACAGAAGAGCCAAGTCATCAGCAAAATCCAGATCATCCAACTGCTTAGTCAGAGTCCACTGGATTCCATTTCTGTTGTGTGTTGTCGATGTTCTCATAACCCAATCTATTGCCAGCAAGAAAAGAAATGGAGACAAGAGGCATCCCTGTCGCACTCCTGTTCTTATCCCAAACGGTTCTGTAAGCTGTCCTTCGTGAAGAACTCTGCATGTCATGTCTTCATATGTTTTCTTTATTAAATTAATGATCTTCAGGGGAACTCCATAATGCCTCATCAATTTCCAAAGTGATTCTCTGTCTACACTGTCAAATGCCTTTTCGTATTCCACAAATCCGATGTATAGTGGTGAATTCCATTCCAGACTTTGTTCAACTATTATTCTCAAAGTGGCTATCTGGTCTGTACATGATCTGTTTTGTCGAAAACCTGCTTGTTCATCTCTCAGTTTCTTGTCTATGGACTCTTTTAATCTCTCAAGGATAATCCTGTTTAATACTTTTCCTGGCACTGATAGTAACATTATTCCTCTATAATTTGTACACTCTTGTAAATTTCCCTTCTTAGGCAACTTAACCAGATATCCTTCCTTCCATTCTGCTGGTATCTCTTCCTTTTCCCAGACTTTACCAAGTAATTTATATAACATTGATAAAGTTGTTATTTTATTCCAGTTAGTGATATCCACCAAAAGATAAATATAAGTGGATGGAAGCAGACATCATCATCATCAGTTGATAAGATCTCTATGGTGTTGTTTGCTCCACTGTAGTGTATGGAATGTCAACTTGACCTACGCGGTGGTGTGTAGACATGGATTGAGTGTATAATGTGCGAATGATAATAAGGGTTCGTGGTGTTGACAAATGTTCTTTTCTCACACTCATGTATGGCTGGAAGTCATCGACACCAACGACTGTGTACCTTTCTACAGTTTAATTGGACGTATACACTCGACAGCACAGATAGTGACAAATCACAGGTTGGCATAATACATCATAGTACAGTGGATAAATGGTCTTGCAATGTTACATGGGCACTCATGTAGAATAATTGTATAATGGACTGTCAGTAGCCAAGCACTCAGTATCGCCCATACATATATATCAACTGACTTCACTGACTGAGCACGTCAGCTTATAAATAATATTTCAGATGGCTTCTAGACCTAATCTCGTCTAGCGACGATTCTCCAACATAATGTTCAGCACATATTTTTTCCATATAATAATATTGAACCGCTAGCAATGGGTTCTCATGTGTAGCAGTGATCTCTGGACTAATCAAGCGATAATACGGGCATCCCTTTTCTCTTCTTGAAAGTCACTACATGTTTTGGTTCCAAGATGGCTTCACTCGTGAGCTGTCACTCACGTTTGGATACAGATAATGAATCTGTCCTAAAGTTAGTCATTCATTAAATCTTTCATTGCTCTGTAGATTTGGTCATGAACAATTGACTGCATTCTACAGGGTATAGTGCTGCTAGGAATCGAAGTCGTTTTCATCGAGTCAAATATATTCTCTTAGACATTCAAATCGTACCTATCGAAAATGGTGGCTACGTACGAGAGTTCAAAGAGTATCTTTTATTACCTTGGTTTTTCAGAAATATGAATTTGCCATTCCTTGGTAATAAGAATGAACACTGGGGTAAAGTATACACGATAGGTCTAGACGACTATCACTTTCCCCACAAATACTGAGATCACTTTTTCCCCGGCGACAGGCCGACATAGAAAACACAGTCCCTATCAGGACGAAGCCAAATCACACCACACTCTAGCGACACATCCGCCGAATAGCCTTTGACCTCCCTAGAGACAACAGAACATATAGTTCGACTTAGATATGTAAAGATATACAGATATAAGACAGACTCGTCCTACTCAGACAAACAATACACATAAATTCAGGCCATAGATATTCTGAAGCAAGAACAATCTATTACTACCCAAACAAAGAATAAATCGCAGAAAACTGGATTTATCCGCGGAGTTCGATCGAAAAAGCCGACACAACTTTCAAGGGAAGTAACTCAATAATGACTTTTCCTTAAGCACTATTTTGTTTACAAAATATTTGCGAACATAACAAGTATACCAATGTATAATATTGTAAGATATCAAAGACTGCACGTAACAGTCTTACCACACCTCCCGGGAAAAAAAAAAATGGAACTTTTTTTTTTTTTGAAATACATCTAGGAGCAACGTACAATAGGCTCACAACGCATGAATAATGCGCAGATGAAAATATCAGGAATACCTATAACGCCTAATATGAGGCTAAGTCGACTTATCGAGCGACTGGTGAGAATGTGTCTCATAAACTGAGAGAAATTATTTCTCTACAAGTATATTTTTCCAGGAAGGTGTCATCAAAGTATAATACAATTCTGGCAATTACACAATGCCTAAAAAAAAATTCATATCATCATTTCGTATTAGATATCTTAAATTTATGATTTATGAAGAAAAAATCATCAAAGCACAGCGGTGAATAAACATCAATGAACCGCTATGTAGTGATACAATCATTATATTATTAAATTACGAATGTGTATCTATCATGATATAGAAAAGGAACTACTATAGAACTAGACATATCAAGAAGTCTAAGCCCTAATAGTTATGTGGAATCATGTGGGCATCTTGACAGAATGTCTGCCATCACATTATCTGATCCACGAATAGCTCGCACAGAGAAGTGAAAAGGTTGAAGAGCAATTGCATATCGAGTAGACCTCGAGCTCTTCAAATTCTTACTCTGTATAGCAGTAAGAGCTTTTTGGTCAGTTTCTACTATGAAATGTGCGCCTAGAAGGAATCTCTGTAGTTTGAGGATCGACCAAACCATAGCTAATAGCTCACGGTCTAAAACCGAATAATTCCTTTCTGCCGCATTAAGTTTTCTGGAAATATACATTACAGGATGCAGAGTTCCAGAGTACTCTTGCATTAGTGCCGCTCCAATCCCAGTGGATGAAGCGTCACTACGAAGAACGAATGTCTTATCTTTAGTGGGTAGCACTAAAATAGGTGGTGTTGAAAACAATGTTTTAATCTTATCCAGAGAGCATTGGCATTCCTGAGACCAGTGGACCACATTAGGCGAACCTTTCTTTAGAAGTGTTGAGAGAGGTGCCATGATAGAGGATAGATTCTGAATGAATCTGCCATAAAATTGAATAAGACCTAACAGACTTCTCACCTGTTTTTTAGTCTTAGGGATTGAGATGTTAAGTATCTTACTAGTATTATGGTCCTCTGTCTTTAGGAAACCATGACCAACTCGGTGGCCTAGGAAAGAAATTTCGCTAAAACCAATATAGGCTTTAGAGGGTTTCGCTGTCAGGTTGTGCTCACGCAAAGTAGACAGCAATTCATCTAACCCCGAATAGTGATCTTCCCAAGTATCGCTGAAAAGACAGATGTCGTCTAGATATGCAATGACATCTGACCGATAAGATAGGATTCGGCGCATCATGCGTACGAATGTAGCTGGTGCGTTCATAAGACCGAAAGGCATAAAATTCCATTGGAACAAACCTCTAGGTGTTGAAAAAGCCGTGAGAGGTTTGGCGCGTTCAGATAAAGGAACTTGCCAATATCCTTTAGACAAATCAAGTTTAGTGAAAAAATGAGATTTGGAGAGTCGAGTAAGTAGCTCTTCCAGTAAAGGCATAGGTTCGGCATCGAACTTCGTTACTTGATTCAATTTTCGATAGTCAACGCAAAGACGTATGTTATTGTCTTTTTTACGCACAATAACCATCGGCGAAGAATATGCAGAGGTGGATGGTTCGATTATTTTCAAATCTATCATCTCATCCAACTCTTTCTCGACCTGTGCTTGAAAATGTATAGGTATAGGATAAGGTCTAACCCTAATAGGAGTGTGGTCAGTTAGAACAATGTCATGTTCAATGACATGCGTTTGTCCAGGGATGTCAGTGAGTACATCCTGAAATGTTTGCAACATAGTTGAAACTTGTCGCTGTTCTCCTAGAGACAAATCAGGAGAGACAGTAACGTTCTTCCATGATTCACTAGAATGAAGTGGGATCATTGGAAGAGGAAGATTTACATCTGAAAAACTTGTTTCCTCATCCTGTATCACGGACAGTGATGAGTAATGACCATGTTGTACTGGAGAATTGTCCGTTGCTTGGAAAATGGGTTGCAAATAATCCGGACGTTCATGGAATTCAGTAAGCATATTGATGTGGAAGGTTTTATGCTTCCCATCAATATCGACAATATAGTCGACATCGGAAATTTTCGATATTATATCGTACGGACCTTTCCAAGAAATAAGTAATCTGTTTTCCCTACAAGGTAGTAATACAAATGCTTTGTCACCAGGACAAAGTTGTCGTAAGCATCTCTTCTTATTGGCAAATTGCCTTGCCTTCTGTTTCGCAAATTCAGAAGAAGAAGTTGCTAATTTGCATGCTTCGATAATCTTTTGTCTCAACGCGATGACATATTCGTAGGATGACTTTGTGTCATCGTCAATATTGTCAGATGTTATGAGATCGTGAAGCAACGACATAGGGCCACGCGGACGCGCGCCAAAGACGAGTTCAAAGGGAGAAAATCCCGTATGTTCATTGGGTACCTCTCTGTAAGCGAAGAGGGCCGCAGGTAAAACTCTGTCCCAGTCTTGAGGATGATCCTCAGTTATCTTCCCCAGTAAGTTTTTAAGTGTTCTATTAAGGCGTTCGACCATACCATTAGACATTGGATGGTAGATACTACTTAAAGATCTATCTATCTGCAGAGTAGACATTACTTGAGACATGGTATCTGATATTAGTTGGGTGCCATGGTCTGACAATATTTTCTCCGGGGAACCCCAGACGAGAAAATATAAGCCAAAGAGCATCTGCAATATCAGCAGTAGTAATGCTCTTCAGAGGAATAGCCTCTGGCCAACGTGTGCACATATCAACACACGTCAAGATAAACTGATGTCCTCTGGCAGACTTGATCTTAAATGGACCAATAATGTCTATAGCCATTTTTTGGAACGGCCGAATAGGAATGTCCGCCGCCTGAATGGGTGCAGCATGCCGTGGACCTTTGGATTTAACTTCCTGACATACTTTACAAGATCGACAATAAATCCGTATGTCCTTGTTTACCAATGGCCAAAAGAAAGCCGCAAGGACTCTTGACTTAGTACGGGAAAAACCCATGTGTCCAGCACACTGAGAGTCGTGAGCGTGCTGCAAAATTTTAACTCTCAAATTCTTGGGAACCAGGATTTGAGAATGACTTGACGTAATGGAGTCTTGAACCATACGTACAAGTACGCCATTCTTCTTTGTAATCCACGATTTACGACTTGTGTCTTTATTCGGATCACCTTTAGTTGCAAGAATGAAGAATTTCTTCAGAGTGGGATCATCTTCTTGCTGTTTTATAAACGAGTCACGAGAAATTACCAAGGGATTATCTTGGTTATGCACTTCATTATCTTCAGTAGATGAAGTTTGAGGCATATTAAGAGCCTGAGCTCTAGTGACTACAGCGTTAGCAATCTGCATGTTTTGCCTTTCCCACGTGGAAATTTGTTGCGGAGTGCATTCCTTGACTCCATGAATGCGACCGATGATGAGGTCAGCGATCGGATTCGGAAGAAGACATGCGTGTACATCTCCTGTAAAGAAAGGAGTAGCAATCCTAATGATAGCAGTAGAGTATTTCTCTAATGTGCCGCCAAATGTTACACATTTGACTACTTGTCCAGTGGCGCGGGAAGGATCTACGAGTGACTGCCTAACACCAATTGTGGTGCATCCAGAATCAAATAGCACAGAGACTGGATTGTTATTCACTAAACCCTTATGTAAGACAAGAGAACCTCTTCCATCATGCGCGACTGATGCCGGAAGAGCAGGAAGAGGATGGCCACAGCTTAAAGTAGACACTGTGGTTGGCTCAAATAACGTTTTGCATTGGGGCACTGAGATGCTCTCCCAAAATCAAAAGCGGCACATGCCATATTACTAGCATCATTATTATCTTTACTCTGTTTATAGGCTTCATGGGACTCTTGTTGTGCAGAGTTTGCCTGAAAATGTGGTTTATGTCTTTTGTTTTGAGATCTACCTCGGTTATTATCACCTCTGTAGTTATTGTTACCTCTATTGTAACCCCTATTTGGGTTTGAGTCATAGTTCCCTTGGTTACCATTATCATATTCATTATAATGAGTATCTCTGTAATTATGATCTTGTTGACTCCAAGACGGATAACCCTGATAGTTTCTATAATTACTTCCTCTACGGAAATTCCTATAATTATGACCACCCCTGTGTCGAGAGCTATCAGGTCGTCTCCAGTTCTTTGAAGAAGAACCCTGAAATGATTGGTTACCTTGGTTTTGATAACTATTATGGTTACCTTTTTTATCAAATCTGTTTTGAGGTCCCTGAAATCTGTGTGAATAATTGGGATTGTATGGTGTTGCTGAAGCAACTGGCATACTCTCCTTAATCTTAGTGTTGCCAAAAGTCACGTCGGGGTGTGCAGTGACATATTGGGAACAATATTCTTCCATTTCTTTTAGAGATTTGGGTTTACGCTCATGTATAAATTCAAGGAAAGGTTTGTTCACACATGACATAATCTTATCTCTGAGCAACAAATCCATAAGTCCTTCATACGTTTTTTCTGTTTTGGAAAGCTCAATCCAACGATCAACTGTGAGACGTGCCTTTGCAGTGAATTCTGAGAATTCTACACCCGTCTCAGGCACCATCGTTTTAAATAAAAGGCGATAGCCTTCCTCACTTAGCTGATATTTTTTTATCAAAGCCGCCCTAATGACATCATAATTATCCTTATCTGCTTCTCCTACAAGGCATAATCTAGTCAAAGATTCACCTTTCAAGTTTTCTGATAATTGATTAGCGTATTGTGATTTATCCACATTATGTGTACGACAAGAACGTTCAAATCTATCCAGCCAGAATGTAATATCGTCACTGGACTGATTGAACGGTGGAACCTTAACCTTGTAAGTAGAAGGTTTACCATTACCACTAGATGCCTGATTAACATTACTCATACTTGTCAATCTTAATTTCTCCAACTCAAATTCATGTTCTCTTATTGCTTTTTTTTCTTCAGCCTCTCTGTCTAATCTTTTTTGTTCAGCTTCCCTGTCTAATCTTTTTTGTTCAGCTTCACTGTCTAATCTTTTTTGTTCAGCTTCCCTGTCTAATCTTTTTTGTTCAGCTTCACTGTCTAATCTTTTTTGTTCCGCAGCAGCTTCTCTTTCTAATTTTTTTTTTGTTCAGCTTCAAATCTCCTTTCCTCCACCTGCATCTGCAATTTCTTTTGTTCAGCAGCAGCCTCAGCTTCTCTTTCTAATCTTTTCTCTTCCGCCATAGCTTTTCTCTCTTCTGCAGCAGCTTTTTTCTCTTCTGCAGCTAATGCTTTGTCATATTGAGCAACAGCCCATTGTTCTAATTGTTGACCAGTTTTATCAAGGGCTTTCCCTTGTATAATGAAGTATTCTAATGTAGACATGGTGTCTAACAATAATACTAATCACCTGAAATAATAATAATACCACAAGTTCTTAATGACTTGATTAATCAGTATACTATCCCAATATCTGTGGGTCACAAGCCTTAATAAGGTCTTGTATAACAGTAATAATAATCAGGTACTGGTTTATACCATAATCCAAGTGCAGTGCACAGGCAATTGTGTCTTATGAAATATACCTATATAAAACATATGTCAACCAACAGAATACATAAAGTACAAATAGGACTGACAATACAAGAACGTTTGCAGAAATCAAAATAAATCAAATAGGGAAATCAATGAAAATAATCACTGAATCTGCAAAGAATAACAACACAAATGACGTCACAGTATATGAATATAAATTGTGAATAGAACTGAAAGATAGAAAAGGTTAGACCAACAAATTACAAACAAATCAAAACAAAACTAAAGAACAAAGAAATATTACAAAAATAACAATAATTACAGTCTTCACAGCTAACACAAAAGCAACAGTTGTCGCAGCAAATTTTCAATCAAGAAAATTGCACCTATAGAAAACGCCCACAACGGACCCTCTATGACGTGGGATATCTGTTGTGAGGACGCCGCCCAACCTTAAACACAACCCGCTGACATAGAAACTAACATACTATACAAACAAATAACATGTAAACATAAATATATATAAATTATGTGTATGATAGTATGTGTTGCAAAATAGGCTCAGTTTTACAGTAATGGCAAAGTTATTTTTATGAAAATAAACAAACTGCCACTTTATTCAATTAAACATTCTGGCCTTAAATATTAAAGTTCATATACAGAAAACAAGAA
The DNA here is from genome assembly GCA_024509875.1 of Oreohelix idahoensis. Taxonomy (NCBI): domain Eukaryota; kingdom Metazoa; phylum Mollusca; class Gastropoda; order Stylommatophora; family Oreohelicidae; genus Oreohelix; species Oreohelix idahoensis. The sequence goes on from JAMPIV010013626.1 coordinate 10,912, forward strand.
GATCCATCGATGAAAATAGGACTTCTTAGTTCACTCATACTGTCTTCCTGTTAATATTGACAAGAATTGATCCAACTGTTCTGTGAAACTCTGTAATGTCTAATGTAAAAATGTCAACAACGCTGACCTACATACTGCATTCACTTGACAGGTCACGTGACAAAGTGTTGACAAATAGCAAACCAATACTGCAAGTATGTCGTATCAGCCACAGGAAACGGTCTGGTATCGGTAATCTGTTGACTTCTGAACTTCTGCGAGGTCAAACCCAGAAAGCTGGTCCACCAGTTGATAAAGTTGTTATTTTATTCCAGTTAGTGATATCCACCAAAAGATAAATATAAGTGGATGGAAGCAGACATCATCATCATCAGTTGATAAGATCTCTATGGTGTTGTTTGCTCCACTGTAGTGTATGGAATGTCAACTTGACCTACGCAGTGGTGTGTAGACATGGATTGAGTGTATAATGTGCGAATGATAATAAGGGTTCGTGGTGTTGACAAATGTTCTTTTCTCACACTCATGTATGGCTGGAAGTCATCGACACCAACGACTGTGTACCTTTCTACAGTTTAATTGGACGTATACACTCGACAGCACAGATAGTGACAAATCACAGGTTGGCATAATACATCATAGTACAGTGGATAAATGGTCTTGCAATGTTACATGGGCACTCATGTAGAATAATTGTATAATGGACTGTCAGTAGCCAAGCACTCAGTATCGCCCATACATATATATCAACTGACTTCACTGACTGAGCACGTCAGCTTATAAATAATATTTCAGATGGCTTCTAGACCTAATCTCGTCTAGCGACGATTCTTCAACATAATGTTCAGCACATATTTTTCCATATAATAATATTGAACCGCTAGCAATGGGTTCTCATGTGTAGCAGTGATCTCTGGACTAATCAAGCGATAATACGGGCATCCCTTTTCTCTTCTTGAAAGTCACTACATGTTTTGGTTCCAAGATGGCTTCACTCGTGAGCTGTCACTCACGTTTGGATACAGATAATGAATCTGTCCTAAAGTTAGTCATTCATTAAATCTTTCATTGCTCTGTAGATTTGGTCATGAACAATTGACTGCATTCTACAGGGTATAGTGCTGCTAGGAATCGAAGTCGTTTTCATCGAGTCAAATATATTCTCTTAGACATTCAAATCGTACCTATCGAAAATGGTGGCTACGTACGAGAGTTCAAAGAGTATCTTTTATTACCTTGGTTTTTCAGAAATATGAATTTGCCATTCCTTGGTAATAAGAATGAACACTGGGGTAAAGCATACACGATAGGTCTAGACGACTATCACTTTCCCCACAAATACTGAGATCACTTTTTCCCCGGCGACAGGCCGACATAGAAAACACAGTCCCTATCAGGACGAAGCCAAATCACACCACACTCTAGCGACACATCCGCCGAATAGCCTTTGACCTCCCTAGAGACAACAGAACATATAGTTCGACTTAGATATGTAAAGATATACAGATATAAGACAGACTCGTCCTACTCAGACAAACAATACACATAAATTCAGGCCATAGATATTCTGAAGCAAGAACAATCTATTACTACCCAAACAAAGAATAAATCGCAGAAAACTGGATTTATCCGCGGAGTTCGATCGAAAAAGCCGACACAACTTTCAAGGGAAGTAACTCAATAATGACTTTTCCTTAAGCACTATTTTGTTTACAAAATATTTGCAACATAACAAGTATACCAATGTATAATATTGTAAGATCTTGTATATTGCTGAGCAGTTTCCCATTCTTGTCTTTTATGAGGCAACTTGTTTGCTTGTATTTCCCTGTTAGCTTCTTTGTGCTGCTATACAGTTCTCTCATATTTCCTTTGGCTGCAGCATCTTCTGCCTCTCTTGCCAACTCCTCAATATACTTCCTCTTGTCTCTTTTGATACTTCTTTTTACTTCTTTGTTTGTTTCTGTGTACACTTCTTGAGCCTTGGCTTTGGAGCTTCTAGTTTTGCTTGTGTTTAACTCTGCTTTCTTGTTTTTTCTGTCTTTTATCTTATTGATGGTTTCTGTTGTTATCCATGCTTTTTGTTGTCTTTCCCTTTTCCCCAGTATTTCTTCACGTCTCCTTCCATACTGTTTTGACCTGCTGCCAATAGTCTTCTGTATTAACATAACAATATATGTACTTAATGTCAAATAAATCTTTACTCATAAATTGTATACACAATTGTTTACCGACAAATCATTGCCCAAATTAGCGTTAACATTTCATTACTGGAATTTAGCATCCCCGAAATCAACTATGTCCTTGTTTGCCGACAAATGCTACACTAGCAGCGAGACAAACATCTGTTGTGGTTTACACAGAAAATTGAACATTTCTTGTTTTGTTCTATCAACTTGAATGTTGACGATTTTTTTTCTTTCAGATTTGGTGTTGTAACTAAAACTGAAATACAATATTGTAGTCTGGTTTTGCGGCTGTTTGCATGGCAACCAAATGTACAGTGCATTAACATTCTTTGTTTCACATTGTTATTATTGTTTTAAATTATACCGGTGTATTTTTAATTAAGCTTGCAATTTTTTTTTAAAATAACAATTTACTTAAGCTCCTGCCCTTAATTGTTTGAACCTAATAATATAATATATACGTGCATCAACCTGAAAATACAGTTATTTTTTCTTTCTAACCAGCGGCACTCGAGCTTTCAAGCTCTTTTGGCCCAATGACATGTCATTGCAAGGCTGAGGGGTCAGTGGACTTTCCTTCCAACCCGGTCAGGAGCTTTGCTCCTTCCCATCCACACGTGATTTATGTGCAGGAGACGTTCAGGTTATTCAGTCAAATTTCCGGTCGTAAACATTCCTTCAAACGCTGACGCCCGGGTTTGAACCATGAAAACCTGGTCGCCAGTACAACGTTGTAGCCATTACAGCAGCGCGGCTCCCGAAAATACAGTAAATACGTGCATCATCCTGGGTGTCACGGATTTCCTCCCCTTAGCTCTGAAGTAGTTGTTCACCAGTGGCCAACACTCAAGAGTATCTAATTTAGGTCTTCAAAGGTGTCTAACTTCGCACAAGATTACATTAGGCAGAGTTGTAGATAGAAGGATAATGATGCTTCTATCTTAAGGGTGATTTTACAAGATGTTTTCTGAAATCAAGAACAAAGCTGCGTAGGGCAGAGCACTATTAACTAAATCTGATCCGTCGCCATTCGTGAAGAATTAAGGAATGGTGTTACCCAGTTCAAGTCTCCAGCTGGTGTAATCCAGCGCGAAATTATTGTATAAGTATTTGCTCTATTGATGTAAATATATTTATATATATTTATATATAAGAGTATTTAATAAGAACATAACTGGTTCTAAGTGAGTCATGCAGCGGTGGTTTCGACAATTCATTTGTGATGAGGTGACTTCTCCACAGAACCCGTCCAATGTAGATGGTTAGTGGTGAATCCCTGCTCTTGACTCACATTAGTTTTGTAGAAACTTTAGTCTTGCAGCTTCGTCCACGAAATTTAGACAGATTAATAGAACAAATGCCTCTGTTAAGTATACTGGGTTGGAAGATTTAGAGGCGCACTGTCTCGCTGCCCACCCACCAATGTTAGCTCTCTGAATAATTATCCTCCTTAAGTATACACAGCACAACTCAGGGAATATGATTAGAAATCACCGTACTTCTTCTGGTTCTTTAATGTGAAAATGTGTTTGGAAAGCTTGAGGTCAATGGCTTTGCTGAATTAAAATTAACAAGGTACATACATCTCACAAAATCATACTATACACTTTTGGCACATGTGATGTACACATCAATCATCACTTCTCCATTCGGATTCTGGGGATGCTGATATATTCGCTTTTTCATATGAATTTGCATTAAGCAATTACCAGCTCTTGCTGTAGTGGTTTATGAATATACTATTTTCATAAGTTGAAGTTGGCAGCCTCATATATAACTACTTAGCAAGAAAAACATGTCACATTCACATTTGTAAATATAGGTTCACAACTTACCCCAAATGTGATCTACATTCTCTTGTCAATGTTAGAATGAACACAGAAACTTAGGTTAGATGCTTCGAAACACTTGTCTGGGTAATTTTAGAATCCCTCTTATGACTTCCTTCTAATTCCTTAAGTCTCCAGTCTTTGTATATAAAAATTAGAAACAGCTTTTAAATTTCAAATTTGCCCAAATACTCCGTACTGGTCCTTTCGTATGGAGTCTAATTCCTATTCGCTTCTGGCTCTCTCTCTCTCTCTCTCTCTCTCTCTCTCTCTCTCTCTCTCTCTCTCTCTCTCTCTCTCTCTCTCTCTCTCTCTCTCTCTCTCTCTCAGGAGTTGCTGCTTTGAAGTTTAGCAGTGCAGTGTGTCTAAGTCTTAAATTGTTAGTTTATAAATCTAAATTTTTGCTCCAAGTCCCATATGGTATTTTCGACAAATTTGTCAATGAAATCCAATGTCTATTCCGTCTCTCAAACTAAACCAATCCAATCTCTTTAGAACTAGACGCGTCGGGGTGTTAGATCATTAGTATCCCATGCGAGTTTTAAAATATTTTAAAATTTAAACACATGATTTATCTCTCAAAAATACATGTTTAATTCCGTCGCTATTATACAGACGACGAACACATCTGTGATCTCATCCATCATGGATTGTCTGGCTCATAATATCTCCTAAGGCGTATTTTATCTGTCTTAATTACACAGAAAATGTCTGTGTTAAAGAGATAAGCCGATTATTAACCACGTACTCAAACCATTCACGAGACAGATAACTGCTGATACAGCACGGTGCACAAACATTTTTAGACGACACACCTGGTCATCTATTGTTCTTTCCACCCAAGGTGTCGGAAGGTGAAGGTGATAAACATCGCATTACAGGTGGTCACTCGATCTGTGCCGGAAATAAGTCATGACAAAGTCACTATTACTCTTCACGCTTACCTGCTAACCCACTTAAGTGATTACAATTAATCCTCAAGATAGTCAATTCAGCCATGAAATAGCATTATTGCGTTGTGAATAGAGGTTAACAACTCTGAGGCGCGACTACGAGGTGAGGAAAATGAAGAAATGAAGTGATACTGCCGGAGACAACAAAAGTTATAAAAAGTGCACAAAGGATTTTCCCGTAGGTACCCCTTCACCTAAGACGTTTTATTAAATATCCAAGTGAGGGTGTGCGCTTTTACATGTTTATGTTTTATTATAATACTGTTCAGGATGACAGTGTTCTTCTCCTTATTACACCGTTGGCGAGTGTTTGAATTGCTCGATTGGCAATGTGTAAAGTTTTGCACGTATTGACGGACGTCCTCCCATAGCTTGGGCCAAAAGTTAACCTCTTTAAGATACTCATGGTGGATCCCACGGGAACATGTTCTCCCGATGAGGATATATGAGCCGCTTTCATAACGGATGGTCTAAATGGGAGAGGCACCACGAGTTGCTTCCTCTGCCTCGTCCCACGATACATAATTTCATCTTCTTTGTAGAAAGTCCAGCTGAAACATGGGGTGTTTTTATTTGACTCTGTTCAGAGTACGGCGCTAGGGTAATGTCATACTTCTGCGCTTGTCGTAACTCCCTTTTACTACACAGAAATTTCGAGCTGAGGTATGAGTTTTCCAATGTTGGATGCTCTGTTCAAACTCTTTCTTTGTCGTTTCATAATTTTAGTTGTCTGGGTTATGGCGAACAACGCAATCTCTCACAAACTGTCGAATATTGTGTCGCATACCTAGCCAAAATGGTTCAAGGAGACCTGTTTTACTAGGGCATACGAACGTTTGATGGAATGAGGCAGGTTTGAATGCATTTCCTGCATTAGGTGAGTGCGAAAGCGGAGTAGGACAACTAATTGTCTTTAGTTACCTACCCGTTTATAAACGGAACCGTCCTCCCTATAATATGCGCCCTAAGGGGTATGGGGGTAACTGCCATACAACTTTGAGAAACAAGGCTTCAGGGTTGTATCGGCTCTTTGTACTATCATCAGCTCTGCTATATTCAGGCTGGCGAAAGAATGCAGCTCAGGGCGCTAGAGAGTTTCCTGTGTTCTCTTTCTCTTGTGTCGACCAGAAGCACGCCAGGGATCTCCAATAAACACATATTTCTTCCTAAAATGAGAGTGTAGATTAAATTGCCTAGAACTGCGTCGTTTATTTTGCCCCATACATATCGGGTTAAAACATCAATTTCGCAACCAGAAGAAGCATAGGCTCTATACTCTTCCGAGGCCATTGTATTTTAACAGTTTCACCAGTATTGGTGGGCCTTCACAAATGATGAGAAAACTAGTGTTGAATATTCTAAGCACGAATCATATAAGCACCGTATAGTTTTGGTTACCAAGGGTTACTTGCTCAGTAACAGTGGGGCGGCTGCGGTTTTATTCGTATGCCTAGAGGTCATTGTTCTCTACCGGCCTCATGAGCAGATATGAGACATGATAAGGTCATGCCTTCGTCGTCTTACACTCCGATGTGAAATGAGTGTCAGATTTGCACGCCTTGCACTACCGCCGTCCTGTTACCTGGGCTGAATTGCTCATTTTCTGCCTATGGTGGTGCTGTGGTTGTTGTTGTTGGGCCGTTTTGTGTGAGGTGTTGGTCGTACTCTTGGATTCAGTGAAGAGGCGCTCCTCTCGTTTGGGGCGCCTTTTAGATGCGTTTCCTTCAAACTGGGCGCCAGGGTACCGATCAGCAAACCATACTTGATCTTACTTACTTAGTCGTTCCTCTTCCACCGTGAGGTTAGAGATTTGGAAGAGAGAGCACCAGACTATCCTATCCGCTGTCTTGTTCCTGACCTGGTTCCATTCTAGTCATCGGTCCTTGAAAGATAGTTTAATGTTGTCCTCCCACCGGTCTCTGGGTGGTCCTGTGTGCTTGGATCTCTGGCTCTTTGTTTCCAATGCTTGTTGTGGTAGCCGATCTTCTCCCATACATGGCCAAATTATCTTAGTTGAGACTGTTCTACTTGGGTCTGAATGGATGGGATTTTAGGCTTTGACATATCGTCTGGTTGCGGACCATGTCTCTTCTTGTTATTTCAACCATCTTCCTCAGATACCTCATTTCTGAGGTTTGGATCTGCCTTTTGTGGGTTGTAGTCTTTGCCCATGACTCGCATCCATATGTCAAGACAAAGACATAGGTGGAGCGGTATACAGCCATCTTCATTTTCTTACCACCCTCTTTGTTGCTGAGGAACCCCCGATTTATGGCCTGAAAAAGTCTCCCATATACTGCTGTTCGAGTGGTTAACTCTTCTTTGATGCCTCTCTTTCGGTCTATAATAGCTCCTAGGTATTTAAAGTGGTTGTCCTGCTACAGGACCTGTTCTCCAAGCTTAATCTGATGTCTTCTTTCTTCTCGTTATATCACAAAGAATTTTGTTTTAGAGCTGCTTAAGACCATCCCTCTCTTCTCCAGCTCTTCCTTCCAGACTTGCAGGTTGGATTGGAGATGTGCCTCGGATTTATGCATAAACATTGAAATATTATCCAGAGAGCTCCAACATCTTTTAAAATATCACTAATCCATATAAAAAAATTGTTTGCAAGTGTCAGCTTCCTGTGATATTTTGTTAATATTTTACAGACCATCCAGCGAACCATATAAACATTATAGACATTTGAAAATGAAAAGGACATTAAAGGCCGCTTGAAGCTTTTAAATTAAATCATATATTTGTTGCGTGGGTGGGTTACTGGTGTTGGAGGGTCCTTCGTTCGATTATTATAAGTTTAGTTGGGATGCTTGCTTATTTATCATTACACAACTTGTGTCCAAGCAAACCCCGGTTGCGTACGAACTGATCCATTATTACTATAAACTTCTTACAAGAAAGAGTTCATCAGGTCAAAGGACCGTCAACAATGCAAGTTGAAGCAATCAAACGTAATCAAAGGAATGCGGGTAAGCCTTCGATTCGAGTCCAATATTTATTACAAGTTGACGCACGAAGACAGTTCACGTCGGTATACATTCATATATAGTTCATTAGAAATTACATGCATAGTATTCATGTCCGTCCGTGTCAAAACAATATGTCAGATGAACATCGTGGCTATATACGTGCGCTGTTGTAGTCAACAGCCAGAAATGAGCGCATGAGTTCTTGACAGCTACAATTTGAATCATAATGCGATTCTCCTTCCATCATTTAAATTAAATGAATTAATCTCATACTTAGATTAATATCCGAACTGACCCTGAGTTCTACATCGATTCATATATATAATATAGGCTATATACTAAGCCTTTTTCCTTGGAAGAAATACAGACACGACTTTCTTGCTTGACGGATAGCGTAACAAGGGCCATGTAACCAAGTCACCCAGCGTGACCTTCCCAACGCGAATGCGTCATAATCTCCGCATATATTTCGCGTTCAGTATACCGTAAAATATCGACCTATTTTATAAATGTTAATGACCCCTAAACGTTGCGCACGGCTAAACCCCAGCAGACGCCGTCATTTAAAATAACATCGTAACAGATTTCCTGTCAGACGGGGGAAAAAAATCTATAAGATAGATTTTTTTTGAATAATATTAATCAAATTATCAAAAATTTAACAAAACCCGACGTATGATCTACGATGTTCTATCTAGAACAGTGTCGTGGTCATGTCAGTAATATCTTATAATAAAATCAACGTCATATCATATATATAACTTATATTAAACAAGGAAATGTCACTGTCACTAACTAATTAACTAATTAATTTGTTGTATGTATCGACTAACTAATAATGTGAGGTGTTATTAAAATTATTCTAACTAATTAAAATTAAAATAATTAATTATAATATGTACGTATGGTACTAACTAATTAATATCTAATTGAAGAAAATGAGAAATAGTATAAGAGAGTAAAAGAAATAAAAATTGAGAAGTACGGACAATTAAAACCAAATATTAAAGTATACATTAAATTAGAATGCGTGTGAAAATGAAGTGTAAGGATAGATACCTAATTAAATTAACGCAATCAGAAGAAAAGAACAGAAAAAAAGCATACATTTTAACTATAAATATGAAATGTCATAATGTAATATCTATTACCTTAATAATTACACTAATTAAAATATTAATTGGTGTGATATTATTTTGTTTCATCTTTTCTTAGTATATTTTTTTTTTATTTCATCACACTTTAACTTTATTTTATTATATATTAATTTAATAACTAGAAAATTTAACAATATCGGACATGAAGATCCAATCGTTGTTACCTCCTATTGACTTGTATGAAAGTTCATTAAACCCAAGGTTCATATTAGCGAATTATGATATGATTATCCAATCATCGTTAGTTCCTTTATTAAACTTTGAATGTAAATTGAATAAGTCATCACAGTATCTGTCACTTCTACATCAGAGATTGTTCCTTTTTAACAGTTTTCAATCGAAATGAGTGATACGCAAAGTGGAAGTGAAGTCCAAATCTTCAAACGATCCGTAAAACTTGATATTTTGATCACAATAGTTTATTTCGAAATGTCCTTATTTAAGTAGGAAGTCCAACTTAAGTGTTGTATATTCTGACGTGGCATTAATAACGTTCATTGTAAATGTAATGCTTGATTAGTCAGAAAAATTTCTTGAAATAGTAATATTCATTCAGAATCCGTAGGATGTCTGGACAACGTATCGGCTATGACGTTCTCAGTTCCTGGTATCGATGTATTTCGAACTCATATGGTTGCAACGCAATAGCAAATCTTGCAAGTTTTGCACTTTTATGGTTTGAACGACGTAATGCTGCCACAGATTTCTGATCAGTCTGGATCAGAAAAGGAGATCCCAGCAGTCTGGATCAGAAATGGAGAAAAAATTTTTTCTAGTTTGGTAATTGCCCAGATTACGGCGAGCAATTCTCGGTCTACAGTCGAATATTTAGTCTCCGGAGGTTTCAGCTTGCGTGAGATATAAAGTACAGGGTGAAGGACATCTTCATGATATTGGAGTAGACATGCCCCGAGTCCGTAATTACTCGCATCTGTACGTAGAACAAACTTTTTAGAGGCATCTGATAATCTTAAAACAGGTGGGCATGAAAAAATGTTTAAGATAGTGCGAAAAGTTTTGTCACATTCGTCTGTCCAATTTATCCTTAATGGCATGTTCTTCTTTAGTAACGATGACAGGACAACCGTGATGGATGATAAGTGAGGTACAAATCTGCTATAGTTTTGGATTAACCCTAACAGACTCCTAACCTGTTTCTTCGTTTGAGGAACAGATAAATTTAATATTTTAGAAACCGTACTGGGAATTGTTTGGATACGTCCTGATCCAACAATGTGTCCCAGGAATGTTATCTCATTACACGCTATTTGAATTTTAGTTGGTTTAGCGGTTAAATGGTTATCCCGCAATATTTCCAAAACTGATTTAAGACCCAAAAAATGTTCCTCAAATGATGAACTAAACAAACATATGTCGTCAATGTCGGTAATTATATCTGATCTACCTGCTAAAATTTTTCGCATCATGCGAATAAAGGTAGCTGGAGCATTCATTAGCCCAAAAGGCATCACGTTCCACTGGTAAAGACCTTGTGGAGTTGAGAATGCTGTGTAGTATTTGGCTCTGTCGGTTAGTGGAATCTGCCAATAACCTTTGGTTAAGTCAATTTTAGTGAAAAGTGTAGCATTGGATAGACGAGGAAGTAAATCGTTAAAGATAGGATGTGGTTCGCTATCAGGTACTGTCTGCGCATTAAGTTTCCTATAGTCAACACATAAACGTATGTTGTTGTCCTTTTTCCGGACAATGACTAAAGGAGAAGAAAATGGAGATGTACTAGTCTCAATAATACCTAATGATATCATCTGTTCGAGTTCCTGAGATGTCTTACTCAGAAAATGTAGAGGTACAGAATAAGGATGAACACGAATTGGTGTATCATCGTTAAGAATAATATCGTGACTAATTACAGATGTGCAACCCGGTAAATCCGTTAACACATCTAGGAAAGATTGTAGAAGATCAGCAATGCGTTGATGCTGTTGCGGTGTAACCGTAGAAGAAATGGTCACATCACGCCAAGATTCAGTAGATTGGACAATAAGTACAGGTAAAGGCATCTGCACTTCAGGAAAAGAAGATTCTTCCTCCTGTATAACAGATAGATTAGAATAATGACAAGTAGATACAGTATTGTCATCTAGTTCATGAAAAATTGACTGTAAGTGTATAGTAATAGAAAATGTACAAGATCTAATTCCCAATAAAAGAAATGACCAGTAAAGAAAAGAAATGATGAATGACTATGCTGAGTCATCAACGATATGAGACAATTGTGTTACCATAGCATGTTATCTGCGTGACGCAGCATTAGGTACTAATTGTAACCGTAGACAATGATGGTTAAAGTTAGCACCATTATCCTGCTCGATGACCATTCGAGCATCTCTATTGTTACGAAATGTAACTATAGCTTCACCATACCTGTCATTGGTAGGTGACAACAACCGTACAAACATAACGTCTGCCGTGTCATTAAAGAAATTGCCAAGTGCCTGCCATCTGGTACCTTGTGGCAGATTGCGCACTAACACGGTGCTAGAATATGCACCCTTCTCAATGTAAGTGGGATTAGTGTCACTAACGTGATAAATAGTTCTTCTATTTAATCTTTTGGATATGGTAGTCTTATGAGATGATGTCTCATAATGATTGACATATTTATTTGTCCTAATTTTATTAGTTAAGTTCATAAGAACTTCACCATCATTACCCTTGTTTGGGACATTTTTTCTTTGCTCATTTTCAACAATTTCATTCAGATCGCTGTTAGTACGATCTTGTCGACAACATTTATTTTCTGACTTGGCAGTATTCTCTTGAGAAAAGGTATATCTGCCTCGAAATGATTTTCTAATCTTCCTAGGATGGGCTGGTAGTTTAGTATCCTTTTTATCCTGTAGGAGAGTTTTATCCTTCTCCTTATCGATTTCCTGAATGGTACTGAGACTGAAATTGGAGAAAACTGTGCCACATGTATTCATTTTGTTGGCCCGTAATGTAGCCATTGCAATGACAGCGTTAGCATTGCAATAAGATTGCACATTCTTCAATTCCCATTCCTCAATTTCCTGTGGGGAACAATCCTTACTACCATGGATGCGTCCCAACATCAGATCTGCAATTGGATTCTGAAGCATGCATACCTTAACTTGTCCTGAAAAGAAAGGTGTATTAACATGGACAATAGCTGTGGGGTAAAACTCAATAGTTCCCCCAAAAGTCATGCAACGGACATATTCCCCCGTTGCACAGCTAGGATGTACCAGCGACTGTCGCACTCCAATGGTTGTGGACCCCGAATCTCTCAATACAGAAACTATAGAACCGTTAACTATCCCTCTGTTAAAAATCAGAGAGCCTGTTCCATCATTGGCTGCAAGACCTACTTCTGGTGGAATGTGTCCGCAGTTTAGCACTGTCTCCTTTGCCTTCTGAAAAATAAGATTGCATTGTGGGCAACTATTCGCCACGTTATAATTTATAGCAAAGCATGCAGCAGAAGAATGCATTGTATTATCGTTAGGTGGAACCTGAACCTTAGGGGTGATATCATTTGTAACTGCTGCCCCGGTATTATGGTTATAATGTGAAGATCCACGAGAATGAGAACGATTACGAGAATAATTAGTTGTCTTCCTCTATTAAAGTTATTGTTAAAGTTATTCTGCCCCTTATGAAAATTAATGTCATAGTTTCCTTTGAACCTACCTCTGTCTACACTGTGTGTTCTTGGTTTGTTATTACTATGATATGCCATATTGGAGGCTACAGGAAGAGGTTCTCTTATCAACGAGCCAGAAATATTAGCATTCGGATGAGCTGTGCAGTAATTTAAAGAAATTTTTTCTAACTCATCAATAGTTTCTGGTTTTCTTTCTTGCAGATAAGCAAAGAATGGTGGGCTGACAGAAGATAATACTTTATCCCTCAATAACAAATCGACTAACTTGTCGTAAGATTTGTTGACACCTGCCAGTTCAACCCATCTGTTAAAAGTATTGCGTATGTTAGCAATAAATCCTGTAAAATCTTTATTATTATCCGGCAACAAACTTTTGAAACGTAATCTACATGCCTCTTCGTTCAAGTGGAAACGACGTAATAACAAAGTCTTAATGGCCTCATAGTCTGTTGCTAATGTAGGATCAATATTTTGCGCTGCACTTGCAGGTTCGCCATCCAGAAATTCCTTAAGTTTAAGTGCCCATGCAGTTTTGTCAAGGTTATTGACCTTGCATATATCCTCAAAGCGCGCCAGCCATGATGATAGGTCGTCCACGTGTAATTTGAAAGGTGGTAGCTTAAAGTAATAATTGCCTTTAAGTCGGTTGGATGAAGATCCCGATTGAGCATTATCATTTTGGCTTGCTGCAGCACCCTGTGAATTAAGTTTTGCTGTTTCTAATTTAAGCCGTTGCAATTCCATTTCTTGCTGCAGTATGATTTCCTGTCGTTTCAATTTATTTTCTTCTTCAATCCGTACGATTTCATCTCTTGCCACCTTTCTTTCTTCTTCTTCCTTAGCAATAGCTTTCTTTTCAGCCTCTTTTCTTTCAAGTTCTTCCATCTCTGCCTTAATATATATATATACCCTCTAATATCTATCATAAATAGTTATGATAGTTAGTTATATAAGGTGCTGAAATTATATCATGCACTTAATATTAATATTCAATAATTATGGGTATTATTACTAAATAATTAGGTTATTTAATCTTAATTGCCACTAAGTTCCCAATGTAGTACTGAGAAAGTGTACTAATTAATATTTAATATGTCTTAATATGTTATAAAGTTATAATAATTAATCATAGTATATTATGTCATAATCATGAGCAATAAAGTGCATTGCCCATTTCTTGGACCATCACTGCAAATTGGTGCAAAGTCCCTAATTCCTCTTTAAAACTCATAAAAATTTAATAATATTAATCTATACTCTTATTAATGAATAAATTATAGCATTAATATTAAATTATAAAGGGATGAAATGAAGACAAACAATACAATGGGTTAACCAAGGATTACAGAACATTATTAACATACAACAAAGACATTTTCACAATAAAAATGCATTTACAACTAAGTTGACTAGACCGGAAGTGAGAATTAAAGAATGAAATGAATAGATAATTAACCTGCGGACACAACAATTAGTGACGTATACATGGACTCATTAACGGTTGTACAACAAAAATATAAACTGAAAGATAGTAAGGTCAGAAAAAACACGATAGATTACAAACATTGTTAAAGAACTGAATAAAAATTAGAACCAAATACACTAGAATACCACAGTTATAACACGACTATACACCTAACATGCAAGGTGAATTAATGCAAGTCCGAACGACACGATCACCGACAATGTATTCGACGCGTTCTTCGCGAAATGCTATTAATTCACGGCCTTAAGAACAATTACAATCAATTCGTAGCATCCAAGGAGCCATAGAACTGATTATAATTCGCCGCCCATCCATACCCGCTACATGTAAAAGCACAGAAACAATATTTAACATGGCTACACAAAAAAAAAGAACATGGCGTTATCGGACAAATAGGATTAACTTATTGTAACCTTCAAATAAGTTACTTATCTTTTTGCCTTGATAGATTCATACAATGCTTGCTTCGCCAACGGACAGTAGGGCCTATATTTCATGCTCATGTTGATTGAATCTATTTTACAATGTTCGATTAAGCATTTATAAATAATTTTCTTCAAAGACGTTGAAAGGCGGCTGCCATCACTACAGCTGATTCATCCTGTTGTCAAGGGGGTGTGACGTCATCGGTGTAGATACAAAAAGTGTTCATTTCGCTCGAAGGAAAATTATTTCTTTCAACTCGATAATCTTTGAGTATTTTTTTACAATTAAATTCCAGTTCCACATCACACTGGCCACCACTGTTGCGTGGGTATGTTACTGGTGTTGGAGGGTCCTTCGTTCGATTATTATAAGTTTAGTTGGGATGCTTGCTTATTTATCATTACACAACTTGTGTCCAAGCAAACCCCGGTTCCGTACGAACTGATCCATTATTACTATAAACTTCTTACAAGAAAGAGTTCATCAGGTCAAAGGACCGTCAACAATGCAAGTTGAAGCAATCAAACGTAATCAAAGGAATGTGGGTAAGCCTTCGATTCGAGTCCAATATTTATTACAAGTTGACGCACGAAGACAGTTCACGTCGGTATACATTCATATATAGTTTATTGGAAATTACATGCATAGTATTCATGTCCGTCCGTGTCAAAACAATATGTCAGATGAACATCGTGGCTATATACGTGCTCTGTTGTAGTCAACAGCCAGAAATGAGCGCATGAGTTCTTGACAGCTACAATTTGAATCATAATGCGATTCTCCTTCCATCATTTAAATTAAATGAATTAATCTCATACTTAGATTAATATCCGAACTGACCCTGAGTTCTACATCGATTCATATATATAATATAGGCTATATACTAAGCCTTTTTCCTTGGAAGAAATACAGACACGACTTTCTTGCTTGACGGATAGCGTAACAAGGGCCATGTAACCAAGACACCCAGCGTGACCTTCCCAACGCGAATGCGTCATAATCTCCGCATATATTTCGCGTTCAGTATGCCGTAAAATATCGACCTATTCTATAAATGTTAATGACCCCTAAACGCTGCGCACGGCTAAACCCCAGCAGACGCCGTCATTTAAAATAACACCGTAACAATATTGTATTGTTATTATACAACAAAGACACACATATTATGCATCACAGTAACGATAAATGAATGTAGAATTAGAATATGAAGGATTTTAGTGATATTCTACATATTTTATAGACTACGTTTTAATAAAAACTCATTTTAGTGAATGAAAAATGTACTCACCAACCTATGTATAAAAACAGAAACATTATTTATTTATTTACTAATAAAAACATAAACATTATCCAGAGTGCTCCAGCATCTTTTAGAATAACACCAATCCAAATATGAATATTATTTACAAGTGTCAGCTTTCTGTGATATTTTGTTAATATTTTACAGACCATCCAGCAGACCGTACCATCATTATTAAAATAAAAAAGAAGATATTCAAGGCCGCATGAACATTTAAATTAAATCATATATTGTTGATATTACACAACAAATACACACAAATTATGTTTCACAGTAAAGATGAATATATTTAAAATTATAATATTGGGGCTTTTAAGTGCTATTCATAGTATATTCTATTATGAGTAATAAAGTAAACCATTTTTTAAAAACAACTCATTTTAGTGAATGAAAAATGTACCCACCAACCCATTTATAAAGAATGTAATATTATTCAAAGTGCTCCATGGATTTTTAAAAAAATAACACTAATCTATATTTGAATATTAATTACGAGTTTCAGCTTTCTGTGATGTTTTGTTAATGTTTACGAGACTTTCCAGCGGACAGTACCATCATTATTAAAATTTGGAAACACAAAAGTCAAATTCAAACTAAATCATATATTGTATTGTATTTACATTATTATGCATAAACAATATGTGCACAATTTTATCTGAAAGGATATTTACATTTTAGTCAATGGTGGCATGTGTATGCCATATCGTGAAGCAGTGTTTTGGGTGGAGGTGAAAAAAATCATCGCAACCCTCGCAAATAAAATCTGGTTTGCTGCAGACTCTATATTTTCTGTCTTTTTCTGTGTAAGCTATCATATGCTTAGCTCCTTCAAGCCTCTGAATTGGGTTGGCTGTCCTTGGTCTTCCAGGGGTTGCCTTGCTACTCTTCTGTGGCTCGGGCATTAGATCGGCGGCGCACTGAAGCAAAGCATCAATCAGAGATAGTTTGAACTGTTTTAATGTCATTTTTCCACTGCCTGTGAGCCTATAGAGGATGAAAGCATTGGTACAAGTAATTTCCATTATCCGGTAGAATATTTGTTTCCCACCACTTGTTGCTGCGTCGTTTGTGAATGCCATTATACCCAAGCATTTGATCAGCACGGTCACATCCATTCATACTCTGATTATAGTCATGGACTGTTATTGGCTTTGGTTTTGTCGTAGTAGTCATTCCTGTATTTGTTTTGGTGGAAACAATGATTACTGGCTTTTTTGCTTTCTTATCCCTCCATCCAATGCAAAGCAAAGATGAATCTTCAGTTTGTCAGCATTTCCGTTTCATGTGTGGGATGGAATGTGCTTTTATTTCTAATGGAAAGCCAATTCGGTTTGACTGTAGGGTGCCAGTATAGTATTGCTTTTGCTGAAGCAAATAGTCAGTGAGTGCCCGTGTGGTGTAGAACATGTCTGCAAATATATGATAGCCAGTTCCATTTTGCTGGAACACAAAAGTGACAATACCAACGTCGATTCGGCTTCTAGGGGGCTTGCTGATGTACGCTACCATCGTTGTGTCGGCCTCTAAGGAGCATTATTTTGCATTTGTTGCCATTGTTGGAATGTTAGGGCACTTTCCTTAATTTTAAAGCATTATTTGTTATTTTTGAGTCATTACTGTGTATATTTGGGTATTATTCAATAAAAGTTGGCATTTTTTAGTGTTAAAATGTTCTTACTTATTGTTTTTCTTCCACAATTTTCTCTACTTCACTGTTTTCTCTACTTCACTGTTTTCTCTACTTCACTGTTTTCTCTACTTCACTGTTTTCTCTACTTCACTGTTTTCTCTACTTCACTGTTTTCTCTACGTCACTGTTTTCTCTACTTCACTGTTTTCTCTATGTTGTTTAATAATTTTCTTTAAACCCCTGACAACAAATGTTGCCCTAATATAACCAACAGCCCAATTATCTATGATGAATGGTGAGCATCTCGCAAAAACTAGGCAAAGTTTTATTTCATATTTTTATTAATTTGAAAATCTGCACATGATTTTTTATTTTGCATTGCAATTGTAGCGTGATGTAAACACATGTCTTGACTATTCTTGGCAGACGAAAGTTTCAGTCAATCAAATGCAATCACCCCTCTCTCTCTCGCCGGGGACATGGTTTGTAATGGCGTGTAAATAAATTTGTGCATAGGTATACGTAGACTTAGAGGAATTAAGAGATTAGAGAGACGGAAGGACATGATATTAGTCTTGTTTGTCGAAGAAGAAGGCTAACTATATGCATGTCAAAGGACATATTGCTACGTTATTTCGTTTAGGAGGTATTCGAGCGTATGTGGATCAGATGCGTTGGAATCATGTCGATCGACTACAGAAATTAACAATAATTCGAAGACAAAACCTATTAAGGACAACCATTTATATACAAGAAGCTAACGATAGTACAAATAAACAGGAGAAATGGATGACAGTGATCCATAATCTGGTTGAACAGGACTAGCACGATTTATGGTCCATGCTGATTACAGATTCCCCATATCAGCGAGAGAAACGGAAATTAAGCCTATAGTTTGCACAGTGTCTTTCATACGTCCGCGTTCAGCCTATAAAAGCAAGCGGAGGTTCTTTCAAAATCGTACAGAACACAAAATAAAATTAGAACATAGACAGACTTCTGGAGGTTGAGATAGCAGCGTGCCTGGAAAACATATTTCTCCATCTGCGTGCTGGGCAACTCAAATCATCACCAATTCTTAAAGGGTATGTAGATTTATAATTATATATATTGTAAATAAATTTAATTTCATTTCAGGTTAAATAAGTTTAATCGAGTTGTGAGGGATAAATTTGAATTTAATTTGTGGATAACGAAACGAACACGATACTTGCCATGGTTAAGCCGGAATAGAAACTCCGGAATGTTCAGAAGCTTATAATCAATAAGAATACTTCTATAGATCACTGCAAGCTACTTTAACTGTAGAAGGCGACTGCAGCATCGTGATTTGCACTAACAGTTTATTTATATTTACGAAAATACATTACAGTTAGACACATGTCATGTCTATGTTATACTGCCAATAGAACAGGTCCATGTGTCATACATACACGTGTAATACTCTGAACACCTTCACTCACTGATATGTAGACTTGTGCGCCAATACGTCCAAAGGTTAGCCACATGTCACACTTTGTTCCAAGTTACTGTTCTGGTTTGGAACAGCAGGATCTCGAACTGAAATCCACTCGTGACTCATTTCAACAATAAGGAGCCACTCGGTGTGATTCTGTTCATGTGGTAGGCTCCATCAGGTGTTGGTTAGCCTAGTGCAGAGTCAATAACCAACTACTATGAGTATTACTTGTGTGGACCAGAAGAGCTGTACCAGTACACTGAAGCTGAGTAAAATATATGTGAATATTCACCAACCATTCTGCGCGGTCAAAAGTAAAGATCAAAAGACAAATATAAGTGTTATGATGATAACTGTTCTACGTCAAGATTCAAGACGTGACATTTAGTTTTAAAGGAAATTTGAAGGAACATTCTGTTTATTTTGAAGAACTTTTTGTCTAATTGATAATTACAACTCCGCTTTTGAATAAGTGGGGAAATTAATCTTATTTCATCCAATTTCAACATTTTTCATCATTCATAATTGCACAAGACGAAAACCAAAGATAGATCTTCGTAATAAATGATTCAGTAATTATAATCCTCTGACTTATCAATTTTATATTGTTACACTTGAGTTTTTATGGAATTGTTGATTATCAAAGGTTAGTTACATAGCAATGATGCCGCCATCTTAGGCTCTAACTTTAATCTGATTACTATCTGAAGTTGAGACCTTCACAGCCGTGACTATCCTGTGATACCAGTGCTCTTTTCTGACACTGGGACTATACTCTTTCAGACAGAATTCTTTTCTGTTCTTTCAGTAACTACTACTGACCCCTATACTCATAAAAACCTTTCGCTACAGTAATTCTGAACTTATCAAATATAAACCTTCAGTTTCCCATAGAAATAGTAAAAATATTCATTTATAATTTTATGTCTTTTGTGTGTGTGTGTGTGTGTGTTTGTTTCTAAATAAGGAAATATTTTTTCTTAATAAAAATATAATTTTTAGTTTGTCACAAACACTGCGAACATATAAGTTGCATTGTGAAGGTATCATTGTACGAAAATGTGTCTTATACTGCACGTTGTTTCTTAATAAAATTTACTTTCAGTTTTGCAACGAAACTGTAAAAAAGTTAAGGATTTTTCTATGTTTTTGCCCTTGTTTTGTTTTTCTGTTTTTTTTTTAATGTGAAGTTTTCAGTTTGACACAGTAATATGAAGGTTTCAGTGTGACACAGTAACATGAAAGTTTGAGTTTCAAAAGTAACATTAAGGTTTCAGTTTGACACAGTAATATGAAGGTTTCAGTTTGACACAGTAATATGAAGGTTTCAGTTTGACACAATAACATGTAGGTTTCAGTTTGACACAGTAATATGAAGATTTCAGTTTGACACAGTAACTTGAAGGTTTCAGTTTGACACAGTAACATGAAGGTTTCAAATTGAACAGTAACATGACAGTTTCAGTTTGATATAGAAATATGAAGGTTTCAGTATGACACAGTAATAAGAAGGTTTCAATTTGACACAGTAATATGACGGTTTCATTGTGACACAGTAATATAAAGGTTTCAGTTTGACACAGTAACATGAAGATAAAAGTATGACACTGTAACAGGAAATAAAAATGTGATTATATTTTTAGGCACGTTTTAGTTTTGTTTTATGTCCTTTACTTTTTGCTTTTAATACTACAACATAATTTTAGTTTAGATCAGAAACTAAATACTGAAAGTTTTTCTTTTAGGTCATCTTTGTATTATATACGACAGTTTTGGGGGTTTTTTTTGGGTCTTTAATACATTTTTTATTGGTCATTTTCTAGCAAATGTTAGGTCATTAAAATCCTAGCCCTGCGTATAATAATTGTCGTGAGTATGGAAATAGAGAATTTCTTGAGTTTAGACAGAATATGAATGTAAAATGTGAAAATAGAGAAAGTTAGTCACTAATGGAAATTTGGAGAGAGGTAAGACTTCTGAAGAAAAGAGAGATATAATCAAATATCTTAAGTCTGCTTCCCAGCCATACCCTCGTCCTTCCTTCAATGCTAAATAGAATAATCTACTACAATGACTACAACAACAAACATTAAGTGTCAGTAATAATAGAGTGAATTATGACCGCTTAATACATATACATTTATTTATTAAAAAAACAACACGATTGAACCAAACTAAAAACCTCACCAATGCCTTCACTAGCTCTAAAGGGCTAGTGAATGTATCAATATCACAACAACAGAAATATAAAACAAGACTTCACTCAATCTCTCAGGCACAACGTCTCACTCCAAACTACAAGCATCCGTACACTTTCTCACTCCGAAGAAAATCTAACTAAAGGGGTTAGCCCCCAGTTTCGCGAGGAAGTGCCACTCCTTATGGTAATAATCCTGGTAAGTAAATTACTTTCTCTGCATAGAAGAAAAAAATACTACACTGTTTCACCTAGGTATAAATGTCTAGGCCATGGAGATAAGCTCTCTATGTAACAGTGTCATAATATATATCCTATGCATTCACAATTTCCTGTGGCTGAAGGCCACACTAGCATGTGGAGGAAATTAAAACGAGTGCAGAAATAAATGCACCCAATGATCCAAATCTATTCAAACGACGTAGACTTTTGCTGGTGAGCGAGTATCCATTTCGCTCGCTAGGGCACCTCTTATACTGGATAATGAAGACTTGAACTTTAAAACAGGTGACGAGTGCTGGCAACTGGCTACTCCTCTCGGTCGTTATGTCAGTAAACTCTAAGGTAACAGACTATAATGGGTCAGACAGTGTTGCCGAAACTGACTGGATGGCAAGGCGACAGCCCGTATGTGTTAAGGCGATGGTTAACTGCAACTGGCGGCAATATGTGCTGTAGGTATATAATCTAGGACTCAAAACTACTGCTTACGTGTACGTAAAAGAAATCGTGGTATAGTGGTATACTCCAAATAGCACGAGTAATGTGGACTTCACAAGTACTGGCTATCGACGAATCCGTTCTGTCGGCCGGCTCGTATACTTTGAGTTAACTTTCTGTTAATGGATCGGACAGTGTTTTCAAAAATGACTGGATGGCAAAGGCGACAGCCCGTATGTGCTGGAGCGATAAATTCATTCAACAGTCGGCTGCGGTTAAGTATTCCGCACAGCGGCCTTGTAACTGAAACCTGGCAGTATGACGTAGACTGCCTGGTGAAATTTATTAATAGAGATTGTAATCCTCTAACAGTAGCAAATCACACAAGGAAGCACACAAAAAATGCTGACCAAGGCTCTGAAAATATACAGAAATTCAAAAATCTCGTTAACCGCTGTAACAGCCATCCTCCCGCTGCTTACACAACAACTTCCAACTCTCATTCACTCTCTCTCTCTCTCTCTCTCTCTCTCTCTCTCTCTCTCTCTCTCTCTCTCTCTCTCTCTGTCTCTCTCTCTCTCTGTTTTTCTCTTTGTCCATCTCTCTTTCTCTATCTCTCTCTCTCTGTGTCTCTCTCTTTCTCTCTCTCTTTCTCTCTCTCTCTCTCTCTTTCTCTATCTCTCTCTCTTTCTCCATCTCTCTTTCTCTATCTCTCTCTCTCCCTAAATCAAAACAAGCCCGTCCCTCACTTGCTCTCTGATATTGTTAGGCTAACAGTTCACACAGATAAATCCAGCCACAGGTCTGCTTGGCCAGCGTGTCTGCTCGCGCAAGGCTGAATACGACCCACAGCGAACATATCTGCAAACATACACACGCACACACACCTGGTCTCAACACTCTAGTAAAAAGTGCCCACGCTGTTAAGTTACGACGTTCACAGGGTTACCCGAATAGTGTTGAGCATATACTCAATATGTATCAAATAGCACACAAAAAAACTCTCTACAGTAATATTCTGCACACAGTGTACAACAAGCGTACAAAAAAAAACTTGGTTAAAAACTAACTTTACACTAGCTCACTCTTCCTGACTGGCTTAGTGGTCATGTATATGTGCTCAATTAATAAAATTCAGAGGTAAAATTTACCTTAAGGAAAAAAAACGAATATATATATGTTAAATATATATATTTAACATGAATTAAAGTAACACGGGATCTCTATTCTATTAGATTAAGTTAAAACCCCAAGGAATTAAACAAGTAAATGAGCTTACCGAATAAAGAATGAATTCCTGCACTAACAACTGTTATTAGCCCTGCGCTGAACTTTGTTCAGTGGTAGAATCCCACTTGAGACAGTGGTACTGAGTGATAGAGAACTCTTGCTTAAATAGCAAACTAGAGTCTGCAGGTGGCAATTTTACGTGCAGTAGATGAAACAAATTCAAACGTAAGGCCTAGGGGAGGTATTCCCCGGGCGACACAAGATACAAAAAGGACGTAATTTGCAGTAACGCTTGCGGTTCTACGAGAGACCGGTATTCGCTGGACGAGACAAGGGCGGCACACATAACAGGGTACAAGTTTTCCCCGTGTCCACGGATTCTCTGTAACTCAAATAAACAGGGAAATAGCCGTTCTCAACAAGAAAGGTAGAATAAAAGAACCCATATCTAGATGTCGCTGTGCACATGTAAAAGGGGGGGAGGGGGGGGGGGGGGGGGTGGGGTAATTAGCCTGTCCAACGTAAGAGTGAAATGACCAATGTCAGAACTAGCGCTATTAGGAGCTATAAGACACAAAAGCCGGCGTGGATGAAAATTATGAACAAGACAGGGTAGACCACTCGGTGACAGACATTTCAATCAAACCATAACAATAGTGAGAAATATATGAAACGTTAATGAAGTATGTAATGACGTGCAGTGTTAACCCATGGCTAACACGATTGATAGCAACTGCCATATCTGAGAGACCATTTGTATTACACTTGAGAACAGAGACATCAGAACCTATGCGCATTTGTCCCGGACCACCCCAAGGTTCTTCACTATCACCGATGCTGTTAAACATCTACACAGAAAAAGGAGCCTCCATTCCGCCAACTTCGCTGGGACAAACATTTGCTTTAGCAGATGACATACTCATTTATAAAACTGGCTCTGACCGACAGGAAATGGTCAACACAGGACTTCTTCTTCTTCCTCGTTCGTCCTGAAAAGGACGGTGGTTGCGTTGTGTCTGTTTACGCCTAAGCTGTGATATCTGCACCTTTCGGTCGACACATCCGACTTCTGCACGGCATTTTTTGGGACCGGGTTTGCCTTCAACACAGGACACTGCCGATATATTCAAGTTATTTAACAAATAGTTATAGCTAATAGTTAACTAATCCTACTAACCACTAATTAATATTAAAAACAATTAACCAGTACTAAAAGTAAACTACAGATAAAGTAAGCTTAAATGGAGATGCTACTTATCTGGATTATGACTTGTGAATACGATAATAGGTAAGCTGGTTCACTCCGGACAAAAGCAAACCTTCTCATTAAAAAAAAATCTTGTTTATGTTTTTAATTCTCAACAGTGAATCTGTTTACAATACACATTTAAAAATTCAGTCATAACAATTATAAAGAAATGTAGCTGCGAATACAAGGACAAAGAAACATGCGTTGGTACAAGCCCGAGCACACATACATACACATACATAAGTATAAACATACATACATACGCTACTAATACTTTTTAATACTATTAATAAATCTAATGTCGCAATATCTACACAAGTTAATTTTGCAAGTTTTTATCTAAAAAAAAACTAAGTGGAATGATTTAACTGTTTTGTTTTATGTGTGAATACATGTAGAAAAAGTTCTGAGTTAAATATCCTTTGTTCATAGACAGCTTTATTTCTGCAAATCTATACTAGATTTCTATATTCTGCTAAACGTGCAAATAACTTAACTTTAATTCACGGAGTAATTTTGGGAAAGATGTTGAGCATAACTGCTTTATACAAAACTACTTCTGTTGTTGTATTTTTTGTAATGTCTGTTTCAAAGAGTTCAAAGTTTGTGTCACTGTATTACAATTACAAACCATGTGATCTGCCTCTTTGGCGTTCAGTCTTCAAAGTTTACTTACTTACTGCTTACTTAGTCGTTCTTCTTCTACCGTGAGGTGTAGAGATTTGGAAGAGAGAATGCCATACTATCCTACTGGCAGTCTTCCTCCTTGCCTGGTTCCATTCTAGTGATCAGTCCTTCAGAGATTGTCCAATGTTGTCCTAACAGCGGACTTTTGGAGGGCTTGATCCCTGGCTCTTAGTTTCCCATACTTGTCAGGGTAACCGATCTTCTCCCATTCTGGCGACATGGCCGTACTATCTTAGTTGGGACTGTTCTACTTGGGTCTGCAGGGGTTGGATTTTTAGGCCATTATTTATCGTCTGGTTGTGGACTATGTTTCTTCTTATTACTTCAGTCCCCTTTCCTCAGATACCTCATATCTGAGGCTTGGATCTGGCTTCTGTGGGTTGTAGTCGTTGCCTGTGACTCGTATCCAAACTAGTTTACATTTGGATTCATCTGTATGTTTATTTCTTTTTCAATGACTAAAGTGTGTTGAGTTATATAAAAATCTGCAAATCTTCTCAATGTCAACTGTAACGATATTGGTAACGCATAATCCATTTTTTTTCTTTCCATCTATTATTTTGACAGAAAACTTTACATACCTAGGATGCATAGTAACACCAGACGGCGGAGCAAGGAAAGACATTAACAACAGAATGAACAAAGCAAGAACAGCCTTTTTTTAGTCTAAACAACATCTGGAAGTCCTCTCAGTACAGCATAAGGACAAAATTAAGATTATATCAGAGCTGTGTCCTTTCTGTGCTTCTCTATGGTGCGGAATGCTGGAGAGTTACAGAGAAGGACATGACGAAATTATGTTCTTTTCACACTACATGCATAAGAAAAATGCACCGATACTTTTGGCCGAATACCATCACCAACCAAGATCTGCTTACTCGGAGCAAGCAAGAGGACATGCAAACCATCATATCTGGCAGACGCTGGAGCGGGGTTGGCCATGTCCTCAGAAGAGACACCGATGCCATCACAAGAACAGCTATGCTATGGACCCCTGAAGGAAAACGAAAAAGAATCCGACCAAAAACAACTTGGAGGAGGACTGTGGAGGCAGAGATGCAAAGAATGAACCAGAGTTCGGGCACTGTACGAAGGATGGCCACCGACCGAGCAAAGTGGAATCAATTTGTTGTTGCCCTACAAGACGCCACCAGGCGTGATGACCACTGACTGCTTTGACGGTCGGCGGCAAAGGATCAAAGAAGAAGAATAAGTTGCAGTGAAAAATGAAAAAGACCCTCTTCTTTTACAAAAGACATTGCAGTGTGTTTCAGTTAACTGCGATGTTTTTTTTTTTTTTTTTTTTTTTTTGTTTTTTTTTTTTGTTTTTTTTTTTTTTTTTTTTTCCTCGCTTGAGGTCGCATATTTTTTTCCTCGCATGAGGTCGCATTATCCCCGCCCAAACCCGGCCCCGGTCAAGACCACATGTCCCAACACAAGAAGACCCAGTGACAAAATGTGTCACCTAGTGATCCTCTGTGTTCTCACACAAGGGACCTAATGACACATAAATGTCACTGTACCGGTCCCCGTGTCTAGACACATGATCCCAGCCAAAAGCCAGGATACTAGGCATTGGGTTGTACAGCGTAAAATGCGATGTTTTGTTGTACGACGAAAATGCATGATCGATAACATGTTGTGTATATTATACATTAAAATTTACACATGCAAATATTGAAAAATTATTCAATACTCAGCCTGCTCTTGTAAAATATATTCTTTAACAAATTAGATGCCAAAAAGTTTACAATACTTACAATATGAAAAATGTCTTACAATCAGCATACGGAAATGCAGCGGGAATGAAGAAAAAGCTAATTTAAATTATTAATAGATTAAAATACATTAACAGCTACTTTCAAATTTATATTTTTAGTTTTACGTAATTCTTTCCCTTAAACATATAAACTTACCTTAGTAAACTCCCCTGAACAATACAAACTAGCACTGATCTATCTATCTATCTATCAATCTATCTATCTATCTATCTATCTATCTATCTATCTATCTATCTATCTATCTATCTATCTATCTATCTATCTATCTATCCATCTATCTATCTATCTATCTATCTATCTATCTATCTATCTATCTATCTATCTATCTATCTATCTATCTATCTATCTATCTATCTATCTATCTTTCTATCTATCTATCTATCTATACGAGTAGATATATATGTCTATCCATCTATCCACCTATCTCTAAATTAAGGATCATGTTTGGTGAATGACACAAAATGTGATTTATATGTCGACTACATTTTTTAAAAAGTGGGATTATGCACACTTAAGAAACCAGTAGAAACGCCTTCCCAAGTCCTGATGGTCTACATCAGCGTTTTTCAACATGTGCCCCGCGTAGCCCTGGGGCGCCATGACTGACGGTTGGGCGTGGATTTGTTTCGTATTTAGCTGTAAAGAAAAAACAGAGCTGTGGACAATTTCAGTTTTGATGTTTGTCAACTTGCGTGACCCCGGAGAAATTTGATGTTAGCCAGCTTTTGAAGTCCCGCTCCCCCGACCCGCCTATCAAATTTCCGCACATTAGCCTCGCGCGACCAAAGTAGGTAACACGGTGATTTTCTGTTTTCAAACGTTTTTCATTGTGTTGTGAGTTTGATATAAATCATGGAAACATATTTTAATTTTGCAAGTTTTAGTAAAAAGCGAGAACTTGTTGAGGATGACAAAGAAAGTGGTAATGAGGAAAGGAAACGTAAGTTTAGAAAATACAACGAAGGTTACTTAGATTTTGGTTTCACGTGCACTCTTGTGAACGATGAAGAGCGTCCACAGTGTGTTTTGTGTTTCAAAATACACTCTGTCGAATGTATGCTGCCTAGCAAATTGAAGCGCCATTTAGAAAGTGTTCATAAGAATGACGTAACAAACCAAGAGAATATTTCTCTAGAAAGCTGAGCCAAATGAAAGAAGAAAAAGCAGCATTTTCTAAGCAGGCGACAATCTCAAGTAAAGCTCTTCTAGCGTCCTACAAGGTAGCATAGCCGGTAGCAAAATGTAAGAAACCCCATACGATTGCAGAAGAACTCGTTTTACCATGTGCTATTGATATGGTGTCCATTATGGTTGGAGAGTCCGTGGGAAAACAGCTTTTGCCCATTCCTTTGTCGGACAGTACAATCAGCCGCCGAATTCAAGATTTAGGAGAGGATCTTAATGAACAGATTATAGAAAAAAATGAGGAGGAAGGACTTTGCTTTGCAGCTTGATGAGGCCACAGATAGCAATAGAGATGCTCATTTAATCTGTTATGTGCAGTTTGTTGATGAAAAACACGAAATGGTGGAAGATCTTCTTGTTTGTAAGGACATAAATGCAGGTCCGACAGGAAACGATTTATTTGAAATTGTGGACAACTTCATGGCGGAAAATAAAACAGACTGGGCTCATTGTGTTGGTGTGTGTACCGATGGTGCTCGTTCAATGTCGGGTTGTTACAGTGGCCTACAAGCCCTCTTCCGAGTCAAAGCTCCTGATGCTGTTTGGACCCATTGTATTATCCATAGAGAAGCACTGGCTTCACAACATTTGAGTGTTGATTTGAACGAATTCCTGCAAACTGCCATAAATGTGGTGAACTTTATTAAAACTCGACCTCATAGAGCTAGATGTTTCAGTAAAATGTATCACGATATGGGGGCTGAGCATATGTCTTTCTTATTTTATAGCAGCACTCGATGGCTTTCCATGTATTATCGCGCATTTTTGAACTTAGGCGGGAACTCTATTCTTATCTTAAAGAAGAAAACCATGTCAGTGCTACGTGCTTTTTGGACACTGACTTCCTGTTAAGGGGGCACACCCAGCCAAAACTGGGTTACCTTTTTAAAACATTTACAGAAAAATGACTAACAAACTTGTTGACATAAAATTTGGCCACATGTTACAAGAGATATTATATTTTATGATGAACAAAGTTTACTTTATAAATTTTAATGTTTTATGTGAAAATAATTATTTAACATGAAGTGATGAAAAAAAATGAAAGGAAAACCCCCAGTGCACCTGGGAATGAATTTCACTCACATAAAAAGTGCAAAGAATGCCAAACCAGCAGATGATTTGCATAACATCCCTACCTATGGCGTGAACAACCCAAAAATGTCTACCCCAATGAGCTTTGTAGATATGGCTCTTGCCCTTTTTAAATAGCACAAATTTAGAACTTTGTATAGCAATATCTCTGTTTCTATACCATGTAAGAAAAAAGTGGAAGTTCATGCCATAATATGGGCTATAAGTGTGCAAAATTTAAAGGCTATAGCTTTAAAATTGTAGAAAATATCACCGGAACTGTGAATCGCAGGCCCTGTTTTCGTTAAAGTTTAGTTTTTAAAATGTTAAAACACTTATCTGATAAGAGCTCAGTATCCCCCAGGAAGATACGGCTGATCCTCTCTTTGTTGTATTTACAGTTGAAAGTCCTTGATTTTTTTATTTTAGGGCAATATTTCCATATTAAACTGTTCAATGATTCATTAGAATTTTGAGTGTAACCTTGCAGGCACTTTCTCAGTAATTCTGTCTTGGAGAGGTCTTTGAATTATGGGCTTAATAGCCTCCATGACAGCAATTGGAAGGTTTCCCTTGTGCTTAAAGTCATTCACTGTGCCATCTCTGACAGCTTGTTTGTAGGGACACCAGTCAATGTTGCAAAAGTTATGAACAGGATTATCATCTGTTGATGTCTTATGTAAATACATCGCCCAAACCTCTTCTCGCATTTTGCAAAGGTTGTTTTTGTTAGCTCGTATGGCATTTCCATAGTATACCTGTAGCTTATCAATGACACTATCTGTTAGTCTACCCTTACCACCTATGAATTTACCATCAGGCAAAGACTTCCCTTTAGAAAGTTTCTTAAAATTTCTCAGCCGAGTACCCATTCTTTTCTGAACATGACCCACACATTCAATTTTGTCTATCAGACATTCCTCTCCATAAGGCTTGGATTCAAACACATTTTTGAAACTGTTAGTGTCTCCATACCCAATGAACTTTGTATAACTGAGTTTATACTTGTCTGCTGAGCAAGAAAAAAATGTTACAAGCTGCTGCTGCTTCCATTGACCCTGAGGATCCGTGATAGGTCATCGTACAAACCTCAGCATGACTTTGTTTCCATTGTTGAAATTTGTCTGTGTTGTGGTCTTGTTTCTCCCAGTACTGACAAGATTTGCACTTTTTACTCTTTGTCTGAGTATCTATTACCTTTCCAGTTAGCAAGCCAATCACAGTTGTGGCACCAACAATAGATGAATGGCCTCTGGTCATCCAGGTACCATCACAAGATACATCAATGTCTCGGAACTTGTTGTCACCTTCTTCTGCACTCCCATACTCTTGAACAGCAGCATTTTTCATGCTAATAATTTGCACCCTAGTAGCAGCATCCTCCATTCCTTTCTGTATAATAGCATTGCTGCTGTGTCTAACTGGGGGTGGTAAATCCATTATACCACAGAAAGTGTTTAAGTCGGTGTGACTGCAGCCAATACAACGCATGACAAAAGCTGCACGCCGATTGATACGATTTATGTTTGCATTCCCTACTGAGAGCTGACTACTTGAAGGGAAATGTTTTTGTTCATGACAGTTTGTACTGTTACAATTGTGATGGGTTTTGATGTTATGAAATATTGTTGTTATTTGTTTCTATTGTACTGAATGATGTCAGCTGTGAAGGCCCCTGAAGATAACAAGTATTGGTGAGTTTTCAGAGCACCTTTCTGCTACCACCCTACGACATCAATCAGACCTATTCTTGACTAATATGTCTGTTAGCTACGTCTAATGTCCAGGGAAATGAAAGGGTGGTGTGATAGTAATTACTTACACAAACACACACACAAACACCAATATTAATCCTTATAATCGACGTAACTAACACTGTTTTTTAAAGTTGAGTAATATACGGTTTTTTCTATAACTTTATTAGTCCTGTACCTAAGATTCTTTTGGTTAGGACTGTCAACTCAAATGAGATCAATTGATATATACATAAATAATAGGCACAAGTACATAACTAAAAGAGGACAATTAGTCCTTAATCATATATATAAATATATATATATACTGAAGCACATTAAAAACGCACCACTATTATATATACTGATGCCGAGAAGCTGGCAAAAAAAAGTGTGGGAATGGATTTTCCCCGTGTTTGCCATGAGGTAGAGAGCGAATGGCTGCTGGAATGGAAAGTGCAAGATTCAACCCACGGGTGTGTGTACAGACTACATGAAAACGATGAAAGTTACACGTGCAACACGATTCCCAACAGCTATGACCCTGAAAATGTGTACGCGTTGTGGCAGTATACTCGGTATAAAAAGGCCGTTGAGACAAAACACCCAGTACATGTGCTTGAAATGCCACGACTATCTGAAAACGACCGCCAACGAGCCATTGGTATGTTGGAGACCGGAATGAGCTCGCGGGCCATTGCCAGAAGGATGAATTGCCACCACAGCACTATTGTACGTCTCAATGAACGTTACGGAACCACTGGCAGTGCCCGGGATAGACTTCGGAGTGGCCAACCACGTGTTACTACCCCTGCGCAAGATCGTCATATTGTGCTGAGTCACCTAAGGAATCGTACTCTCCCGGCAAGTCAAACAGCAAGAGCAATAGTGGGTAGACATGGGCAAGTCTCTCGAATGACAGTCATACGACGACTCAGAGATACAGGCCTTACTGCAAGACGACCTTATGTTGGGCCAAACTTGACTCACAGACATCGTTAGCAGCGCCTGCAATGGGCAGAGCAACATATCAAATGGACTAGACTGCAGTGGAATGCTGTCCTATTCACAGACGAGAACAGATTCAACATATCCTTTGCAGATGGACGTATGCGGATTTAGCGACGGTGTGAAGAGCGCTTTGCAGATTGCTGTGTCAACCGATTTCGAGGTGGCAGTATTCACATTTGGGGAGGATTCAGTTTTCACCATCGCTTGCCTCTTCACGTCTTCCGTGGAAATGTTAATGCTGTGACATATCGAGATGAGGTTCTGGATGCACTGGTTGCTCCTGCGTTCACAATTTATCCAGACTTGCAGCTTCTCCAGCAGGATAACGCACATGCATTTTTTTGTATTTTTGGTTTTCTCCCTTGCCTGCACAGAATGCAATGAATTTCATAACAATCAAATGTACAAATTAATGACCAGCATGTATTCATAGGAAAATGAATAAAGATTCCAAATATGTAAACTTGTACACACTTATATTTACATTTCACACTCTGTTCCTGGATTATACAGGTGGTGCGTTTTTAATGTGCTTCAGTATATAAATATATATATAAATAAATATAAATAAATATAAATATAAATAAATATAAATAAATATAAATAAATATAAATATATAAATATATAAATATATAAATATATAAAAATATATATAAATATATAAAAATATATAAAAATATATAAAAATATATATATATATATATATATATATATATATATATATATATATATATATATATATATATATATATATATATATATATATATATATATATATATACATATATATATATATATATATATATATATATATATATATATATATATATATATATATATATATATATATATATATATATATATATATATGGTAATGTTAAATTTCTAGCTAATTCTAAAGTGTTGTGAGTTGGCTGGTAGGGGTGTTAACATCACGCCCAGTCTTTTTCACAATGTTTCTTTTCTTTTGATACACTTTACTTCTTGACAGTAAGTCTTTATTTTTGTTACATTTCAGGTTTATTGAAGTGGAAAAGTTGATAAATTCTCTTCGCGCCAGGGCTTATTCACTTATCTGGCACTGGAGGATTGAAAATAGATGTATGATCTGCCAACAGCCACTCTTGATCTTGTCCAAAAGTAATAGGGTAGGCAGCGTGTACCCCTATCACTACTGGAATATAACTGCTTCACTCAGGAATCTGGCACCTGACTAGTGCCAGACATAAACCCTGTAACATGAAAATTATGTTCTGTCTTAGCATAATACCTAATCCACCAATTTTACAAACAATACTATATTTAACCTAAAAGACCTGGATCAGATCTCTCTGACCAACTCAGCACATCTCCATAAAATGAGGTAGCACTTTGTACAAATTTTCATATTCCTCTCCTTAATTGCTGCAACGCCTCTGCCATTCTCAATGAGCTTTTTCCATACAATGTGATCGGTGATATGATTCCTGGTGACAACCTATAAATATTTTACTACTACCTCTCTGGTAGCTTGATAACATGGTGGAGCAACAAATAAGCTTGTATAAGTCTACTAATGACTTCTTTACTTACAGTCGTAATGTTTTTTCATTACCCAAGTCGGACAACATAATTAATAATATAACTATGGCGCCTTATACTTTTTATTACTTATATATTTATTAAAGTGCACGTCACACTTCTCAGCTCTCAAGCGTCCTGCTTCTATGGACAGTCTTAGTCAAATGGCGCTGAGCCTTCAACTTTCCCAGTAATCTAAACTGTTTCGACCAATGAAGACCAACTGCTAAGTTCTTCAATTCAAATTTTAGAAACTAAGGTTCAATGTCTGACTGATTGTCTCTGTGCCTGTCTTTGTCCAAAGATAGATAACTATTGACTAGATGAATGAATAACTAGATGAACGTTCTGAAGATTTATCCAGGCAAGCAAGACGACGACCACTCTGTAAGTCGGACCATAACAGAGAAAAAGATGAACAGTAAATACCCTATCATAATGTACCATCAAGGGGAAAGATGTAAGCGTCTAAGATTCATTACATCCAGCCTTCACTGCGAAGATGTCACATGATGTTAATGTGAACGTAATGTTATGTCCGTCAGTTTCTGACGTAACACAGAAATAATAAAACCACAATTCTCTTGTTCATGTCGTCAGAAGCGGCTCTTGTAAGATTGTACAAGTGGCTAACAATCTTATCATATCAAACACATTGCTAACACATTGAGGCATCATGAAGTCTCCTTTAGTTTATTATTCTGATTTAAAACTAGCGTAGTGGATACAACACCGCTCTGGCGACCGGGTGATACAGGATCAAACCCGGGCGACGGCATTTGAGGATTTTTCGTCGACCGGGATTTGGACTGGATTAACTCGAGACCTGGCGAAACATTTGAAGGAGTGTCTTCGACCAGGGACTGGCGGCTCCTGAGCCGACCCAGCTGCAATGGGTACCTCCGAAATCGGAGAGTATTTGCCTGAATGGCGAGGGACACCTGTCTCTGTACGAGAAATAAAGGGATACTCACGTAAAATCAATGTCAGGCTAGACATAAAATACTAACCTGAGATTTCGCCTCGACTATTAGCGGGCGTACGCAAAAAAAAAAAAAAAAACAAGTATTGGTAAAAACAAGTTTTACGATTACATTTTTAATGTTAGTACCAAATGCACTAAAACAAAAACGAAAATAGATGTGCGTAGATTGTTTTGTATAGAATAAAAGTGGAAGACGAGTTATCATTAATAAGTAATTTGTCATGCGGTCACAAGTAAATAAAAGTGTGTATATCACAAAATATGTCGGCAATAAACTGAAATATTGTGGCGTTATCTCCCTTTATCTGCGGTAGTGATCCATAAATGGTGGTCAGAGAGGTAGAGTAAGGATGAGTTTATAAAAGCTAGTAGCGTTTGCTCAAGAATTACTCCTGGCAGTAAGATTAATAAGAGGATTGTGTTCCTATTTTAAGGAATCATGCAGGGTTTACAGGATGGCAACTATAGAAGCTGAGCAATCTTGTCTTCTGCCCTGTTTGTATTCCCACCGCTCTTCTGTATGATTATTATGTGTTAAATAATGACAATAGATTCGTAGACGGCAAAATCCCCAGCTGAAGAACAAGATATAGATATGTATCAATCTTTATACAGGTATATAACAAGAGTTCGTATAGGTTCAAACATAAGCTTTCAAACAACCAAATAACCTGGAATATATATAAATAAATAAATAAATAAATGTATATATATATAAATGTATATATATATATATATATATATATATATATATATATATATATATATATATATATATATATATATATATATATATATATATATATATATATATATATATATATATATATATATATATATATATATCATCATGTGACGTATTCTTTCCAGAACGCTGTCTCCATTACAGCTGCTCTGAACGCATCACGATTCTGGGCAAGTCGACCTGCATCAGCCAAAGACAAGTTCAGACTCTCTGTGATGTCCTGGGTCCACTGTCGTCTAGGTCGACCCCTTCCCCTTTTTCCAGGGACCATGCCTTCCATCACTGTTTTTTCCAGACTATTATGTCTTTTTATATGACCGAAAAATTTCAGCTTCCTTATTGCGATGGTATTTAGGAGCCAATGTTCCTGTACGTTTAGTGAGTGCAGTACTTCTCTGTTGGTCTTTTTTTCTGTCCAGGGTATTCTCAACATCCTTCTGTAGCATTTCATTTCAAATGATGCAATTTTTTTTGCAACTGTTTTATTGAGTGTCCAAGTCTCGCAGCCGTATGTTGCTACTGGGAATATACATGCTCTGATCAGTTGTAACTTTGTCTCTTTGCTTGTGCCTTGCCATAGGTTTTTCATCTGTATTAGTTTATGTGAAGCAATTGCAAGTCTTCTTTTAATTTCTACTGCACAGTCGCCAGAGCTGTTGATGATTGATCCTAAGTATATATATGTATACAATTCCAATATGAAGTTAACATACCGATTAGGCTCCCATTGGCTTCATGGCATTGCACTAAATTGCAACGCTTGTCTGACGGTGTTCCTTGTTGGAACTAATTTGGGATAGTGTTTATACCCCGTAAGGGAATTCATGAGTGTACTTGAAGTACTGTAGTATCCAGATGTATTTGAGAATGATGGTATGAAGATACCGGAATATGTTTTTCTTCAATGTTTGCAAATAAATGTCATGTTCAGCAAGGAGTTATGGTCAAAGTATTTACTGCTGTCTCGCTTAGAAGCCAGTTCCTACGTTGATATTCGAAATCCGTAAACCGGGAACCGCTAGACAACGAATCATATTGACAGAAACACAGATACTAGTAAAATTTACCACACCCCAGATATGGGAGATACGTCATATCGATTTTACGAGATTTTTTTATGCCTGTCGGTACAAATTTTGAAAATGAATGGATCATCGATTAGCTAAATGCTGAAATGAACAGTTGCTCAAGTACTTTATCTACACGTAATCTATAAACGTGAATGCCAGATGATGCATATTAATGTGCAAGGTCATGCTCGAGACATGGACTGTTTGATGATGAATTTTGCTGAGACTTTTGCCTACCCAGTATATTCCCTTTATGAATGCTTACTTCAAGAACTGAGCTGCCTCATGATGAGAGATTTACCAATCGATTTCTCCACGAGATTATGTTTGGAAGAACATATGACACTCCATGATTTTGCTGCCAATAGTGATCGGATTGTCGACATTGACCGGTAAGACAACAGCAAGGTCACCACAACGGACATATTCGATTGACATTGAACTGTTCCCACTCACGCTGTCTTCAAGAAGAATTAACCTGTCATGGATGTTGTAAAGTCTTTTGTGTTGAGGACAATGTTTTACTTGCATTTCTGCGCAATCAATTCTACACTTCATTGACGTGGTCTGCCGCCGTCAGAAATTATTCTGGAACAACTGTATCGGTAGATCATATCCGAGACACTTGTAACGTTTCACAAACGTGCACGACAGATATCAAAGCCTGCACATACGTTTCAAGCTCTGTTGGACATTTTTCAGACTACTCCGATGTTTTGTTTTAGCACGGTGTCGTAAATTTATTTTGAGAGAAAAGAGTCGTAGAAATAGTGGTCCGGTTTAGAGTGGAAAATGATGATGGAAAGCTCAGTGATAGAAAATGTAGAGATTTAATAGTTACTTCACAGCGTGCTGGAGGAGAGTAAAGACAGACTTATTTACGACAAATCGTGTCTCTCAATCTTCTCTTTCACTCTCCTGGTCAAACAATTATTTGCCAGTTTTCCAGACTCGCATCTGCGCGCTCACCGATTCGGTGTTTTCAAACACACACACGACGTTGATACAAACTATATTAAACGAATAGGGGAAATGTTGGGCTTTGGGTATATCCAACACACAGAACTAAATGAGTTTAGGTGATTTTATTCACTTTAAACATCAATCACTAAAAATATCAGATATTACATAAATTATCATTAGTACACAAATGCAAATAACAAGTTTGGGAGGGGGTGAAGAAGATTGGTATCGACTAAGCCCTTCCCGCTCATTAGACAAAGACAAACCCAGTCCAGAGATAGATAATATCAGGAACACGGGTACGTTAACCTAACAGTAAAGTTAATTACTCTGAAAGAGGTGTTACCAAGTTAGGTATAAGTGATAGAAAAAAAACCTGTTCTTCCCAGCTGTTCTTCCCTTTACTAAGCAAATGGAAAGGAGGTGGTTTTAAACAGAGTTAACAAATTATCAACTATCCCACTTAAAGGAACAATGTAGGGTATACAGAAAAGATATATATATATTACCAGGTAAGCAAGTTAACAAAATGGTCACACAAAAGAATTAATTTCCTGTCATTCATACACGCGCTAGCAAAGGCCTTCACTCATCTTGCTCTCACTTACCGATTGTGAAAAAATCTTGCACTCCATAGAATAACACAACAGCAGTTACACCTCAACTAAATGTATGAGTGTTTGTTCAAGTTCTAGCCCCAGATTATCGGGTAGGCGGTCAGCACATAAAAGGGTCCCGTAATCGCTGGAAAATGAATCTGTAGTTGTGTCTCTTTTCTTAATAACAGTTTCTATGGGAGGGCACGGTCTCTGATACCGGGGTGAGGATGGTGTGGTCTATTTGACTATGCCGCTGATAATAAAATTCTTACGCGTGCTGGTACACTTTATCCGTGAGGTATGGTTTAAGTCCAGTGAGAAAACTAGTCACATCACTGTTCAGGAAATTATGAATTCTCTCTCTGTGTCAGTAAACTAACAAAGCTCGGGCCAGTGTTCTTCTTCCCGTTACGACTTAAGTTGTTTGATGCTGCGTTAAATTTGTCTTTGGGTGTGCTTTCTTTGCTATAAGTTAGATAGCGGAATTCCAAACATAGAATCGCCTCAAAGATTAAAAATTTACACAGTCTCAACAAGTTCTGCGTCAGGGGAACTCTACACACTGTTTATGCTTTGCTTTGCTTAGATTGATTTCTTTATTGCTTTCTTAATGCTGGGATCGCACAGGTTACGATCACTCTGTATGAAAGAAAAAAAAAGACATGTAATATGCCGAAAACAAATAACCTTCTAAAGCGCGATGAATTTCCCGTTAAGCCTATTATATATATGCTCGCGTATTTAATTATGTATTTAATAAACACTGCGCGAATTCTAGTGGTTAAAAACACACATCTATAAAACTAAGACTTAACTGAATTTATTAATTATAAATTCCTTCGCGACTTTAAAAGTTAATTTAAGCATCTATTATCTTTTGAAATAATATAATAGATAGATCATTATATTTAAAACTGGAACTCTTGAGATGGTTTAATTAAATAGATTTAAATTAACACAAAATCCCTTGAAATAGAATGACTAGACCACTGATCACTTTACACAATATATATTTTACCGCTTTGCACAGAATTAGAAATCACTGCAAATATATATAAAATCCAGGGGAAAATCTATAACAAGATTTCAATAAAGCTAGTGCTTCTGTAAAGATCTGGCCAGCGAGTGATAACGTGTCTAGTTCTACATGGTCTATTTAGCTAAAATGAAATGTAAGTTGAGTGGGACATGATAAACTTGACAACTTATTTGATCTCACGAACTTTTGGGGATCTGACCGCCAAATCAAGAGAAGAGGCCGCCCCCTGGTCTTCGTATCCGCTCGCTGCTGCCCGTTTCGCTTTCCCCCGTTCGCTCGGTTCCTCGATTGACACCGAGACGCGAAATTAGCGGCAAGCAACTGCGTCTCGTATCAGGGAAAACTACTGTCTTTGATAGCGCCGATAGTCTCCCCTAAGATCCCTCGGTCTGTCTCTTTGATCTCGTGCCGCCTACTAAATGAGTCCCGGTGGAATGAGTTCTGGCAAA
Organism: Oreohelix idahoensis; assembly: GCA_024509875.1. Lineage (NCBI taxonomy): Eukaryota > Metazoa > Mollusca > Gastropoda > Stylommatophora > Oreohelicidae > Oreohelix > Oreohelix idahoensis. The sequence continues at coordinate 50,174 of JAMPIV010013626.1, forward strand.
CGAAAAGTTACAACAAATGTTCAGGGGTTCTAATGTTATGAAAAGCTAAAGGTCCCTTTAAATCATCCATCATATCAGGGAAAATTCACTAGTCAAACTAGACGTACGTCACACACGGTTGTCAAATTTTGGACTACACACTGCACCAGCATTATAGGTTTACACTGTCGTGTATTATCAGGTCGATCCTGCGGTTTATAGATGCATCTGAACTGCAGCGGGAATTGGCAGCTCAGGAAAGTTTTCAGATAAGTTATCTGTTGTATAGTGTCGTGGTGGCAAGTCCATAGATTATCTGGCAATGTTATGTGGGTCTTCCTTTTGTAGTGTAGCTTCTATCGGGGCAGTTGGAAGGAGCCCTGATGTTTTTAATTTCCTGATGACATCATTAGGTGCTGTTCTGTAGGTATTGTATATAAAATTCTCTTTCGGAGGGCCGTCATTTCTTTATGTGTGATATGTCCGCTCTGTTTGAGTATATTGTATTCGTAAGTGGTTCGTTGTTCTGTCGCGTATCGTACTGTCTGGTATCTGCATTATTTTTTACTTTATTTCAGTATAGTTATGTTGGAGCTACATTGGTCTTCTCTTGCTTTATTTTTAATATTTACATTATATATGTCTTGATTGTACTATGTCTGTTTTGTCTTTTCGTTAATGGAAGCAATAGTTTTATTTTATTGCGGTTATCTTTCTACATTATTCCCTTTCCTTAAGTTCTTTCATTTGTTTCCACTAACGTCGTGTTGTTCTCCGTCTGTGATAGTATTCGCTTTAGAATCTTATTTTTTAAAATGTCCTTATTGTTTTTATTTAAAAATAACACAAGTTGTAAAAGCTATTTAAATTTTAGAACATTGCTGTTTATATCTGAATGAATCTTATAATATGTAGTCCATTAACAATTTCGTCTTTGCCAACAGAAGTTGAAGTTGTATATTTCATTCTAGGCAGACTTGCCTTCTATATTATACAATTGCGCATATTAAATATGGTATATACGCATTCATTTGTGCCTTGAATCCCACCTTCCAAATCCATCAACAGCCGTACCTTGACGAATATGATTTTTCTAAGTACGGCGTTGTTAAAATGCTAAGCAATAATTGTATCCAGATTGTTGCAGTAAATTGACTTTGTACAGAACTTCGAGATATAGTTAGTTATTGTCAAGGAGTGTTTATCGGTTTATTTGCTTGTATGAATGATGTTGTGAGTTGTGTTTGCTTGCGCTGGAGTAATTTTGCCACAAGCGATGTCCTGAACTGGAATTCAGACAAGCTGCAAGATGTATACAATTGAATGATGCTCAGTGAAGTGTGGAAGAGTGTCACGTGTTTTGGTGAACATGAATGGAAGGAGACGAATGGACAGGAATGTGTGTTGGCAGCCAGTAGACAGCGTGTAGCGTAGAGGAAGAGAAGGGTGGATGTGAGTAGTATGTCATGTACGCTACGCACCCCTTTCAGGCGGAGCGCAGGCGGGACGGCAGGCGGGGGCGTGACTTTTTATATAAGGAAAATCAGGTGGAGCGCAGGAGGAGCGCAGCCGGAGCGTCAGGCGTTGAGCGCGACTTTTATATAGAGATATATATTAGCCGGGGTGATTTCCTGGCGTCCTGGTAGTGCGTAGTTATGTATTGTGTATTTTTGTGTTGTTTATTGTACATATGTCACCTTTTTTTAAAATTTCCTCGCATGAGGTTTCATTGGCCCCTGCCCATACCCGGCTCTGGTCAAGACCACATGTCCCAACACAAGAAAACCCAATGACAACATGTGTCATTGTAGAGATCTTCTGTGTTTTCACACAAAGAACCTAATGACATAAATGTCACTACTGGTCCTACATGTGTCACTACATGATCCTAGCCAAAAGCCGGATTTTTTTTTTCCTCGCATGAGGTCGCATATTTTTTCCTCGCATGAAGTCGCATTGGCACCCGCCCCAAACCCAGCCCCGGTCAAGACCACATGTCCCAACACTAGAAGACCCAATGACAAACTGTGTCACTGTAGTGATCCTCTGTGTTCTCACACAAGGGACCTAATGACACATGAATGTCACTGTACCGGTCCCTGTGTCTAGACTTTTTTTTTCCTCGCATGAGGTCGCATATTTTTTCCTTGCATGAGGTCGCATTGGCACCCGCCCCAAACCCGGCTCCAGTCAAGACCACATGTCCCAACACTAGAAGACCCAATGACAAACTGTGTCACTGTAGTGATCCTCTGTGTTCTCACACAATGGATCTAATGACACATGAATGTCACTGTACCGGTCCCTGTGTCTAGACACATAATCCTAGCCAAAGGCCGGATATTATTTTTTTTTTTTTTTAAATTTCCTCGCATGAGGTTGCATATTTTTCCTCGCATGAGGCTGCATTGACCCCCGCCCAAACCCGGCTCTGGTCAAAACCACATGTCCTAAGACAAGAAGACCCAATGACACCATGTGTCATTGTAGTGGTCTTCCGTGTTTTCACACAAAGGACCTCATGACATAAATGTCACTACTGGTCCCTGTGTGTAGACACATGATCCTAGCCAAAAGCCGGATATTAAGACTTTTTTTTTTTTTTTTTTTTAAACTTTTATTTGTCATTCTTTCCAATTTACAAATTCAGGTACATTTTACATGAAATACAAGAAAGATACATTGAATATTACATATGAAACCTTTTGCGCACTCTTACTTCCATAGTGTACTTAAACAAGTTAAAAAAATAAAAGATTAATTTGATAAACAAAATACATTTTTAAAAAATTAAATAATAAATAGTTAAGATTTTATATAGCTTAACTGAATAAGAAAGAAATTAAAAAGTTAATTTACTTTTAAAAAGAATAAAAAAAATAAATTAATATGGTTTATAGCTAATCAAAAACCCGTTTAGTTCATGGTATTTTATATCTAGAAACTTACACCTCACACTTTCACATGTACACCTGAGCTACTGTTTAGAATCTCCAAAATGAGTCAAAACATTTGAGAAGAAACATGAAGAAAAAAAAAAACGCACCTTCATACCGATAAATACATTCACGTACATACCTACGTTCGCTCCATTTTTATTTATTTTTTAAAATTATATTGGATATTATTTTATTTATTTATTTATTTTAAATCCTTTTACAATTTACAAACACCCGTACATTGTATAATGCATATAAAATAAACACGTACTCTCACTCACTGGCACATTTGAAAGAAAGTTTCCAAATAAAAACCTTCACATACCCATTGAAACTTGCATCCAGAAAGCCAAAACATGGCTATAATTATTTAAACATATGTACAGTCAATTCTAGGTTGAAATTAGTTTCCTGGCCTCCCCCCTCTCTCAATCCCTTCAACCTTTGATATATTGTGTTTTTTGTAAGAATAATTTTGAGAATAAGTGGGCGTTGTACTGTTTCCCTTCAAACACCGCGCAGTTCCTACAAATCCAGACTAAATATTTAAATTCCACTATCAGGCTCAAAAGTTTCAGTTCTACTTGTTGTGTGCACTTTGGTAGGGAATTCAGCATGATAGCTCTATACATGTCTATACTGCGTGGAAAGTAGACCATCAATTCCTTTTTCAAAATTCCTATTGTAGGAGTGACTGTACTACAGTAAAAAAACAAATGATCTTCTGTCTCCTGTGTATTGATATTACATAATTTGCATTTTGGGAGGTTCTTCCACTGTGCAATAAGTCTTTGCCTAATGGGTGTCATGTTATATAATAATCTAAACATGACTTCCTTTGCGGGTGGAGCAAGTGGTAACTCGTGTAGGCTCTTAAAAATAGGTTGGTAATCAGTTATAAAATAATTGTACCCACGTTTTATCCTTGTCACTAATGAGGGTTCTTGTACACTAATAAGACTTCTGTAAATGTAACGTTTATTTTGTTGTAATAAAGGTGTGTTTCCTTGTATGCTCTGTATGCATTGTTTGTAGAACCGTGGTAAAGTGCCAAAATAATGAGGTTGATTGTTTTTGTAACGACATACGTTAGATATTCTTAGACCAATATAATAATGAGCTAAAGGGTATTGTTCAGGATTTTTTACTATTTCTCATATGTACTTGATTCTTAAAGCTTTTATTTTAGTTGCTATATCTTGTAAAGATACTCCCCCTTTATCTTTAGGTTGTATTAACGTTTTATGCTTTATGCAGTGTAAGGTGTTGCGAAATAAGAAAGTTCTTATTAGATTGTTTATTCCTGTAATAATTTCTTGAGGAATGATTTGAACATTTGCTATGTAAATCAATTTAGGTAGAATAAAAGTGTTGATTAAAACCGATCTTCCGAAAATTGTAGTAGTTTTGTATTTATATCTTTCTAGTCTGTTTTTTATTTTCTCTAACAAGTTTTTCCCTACCTCTGTATTCCTTTGTGTTGGAGTGGCGGTGTATGTATGTGGTAAAGTGGGATGTTATAAATATTTATAGGGGGACTTAGTGTACTGACTGAGATCAGCTGTGAAGGTATCTATATCTAATAAGAGTAGTGTATTATAGATAACCTTACTTGCTTCCACATATGTATACCTCAGTCAGAATTATTCTGGAATAGTGTGATGACTACGTTATATGTCTAGGGTATGTGTATGATGAAGTGTAAGTCATAACAACAACAGACAGCTAAACAATTTAATTTATTCCACCACACTTGACAACACTGTGACACTCACATACATAAAACACTCTACAAGGATATCTTAAAGGAGTCACTGATAACTTTTCAAATAACAATATGTATTCAGTGCTGTCATGAATGTATATGTGTCCTGATTCAAATACAAAGGGAACCAGGAATCACAATCAATTTTAATTACAAGTTATATGTACAGAATTTATTAATATGAATCTGGTAGTGACATATGTTATTAATAGTATCCTATGTGTGTCAGTTGTGTAGTAGTAATCTGAGGTAATACTGGTTTTGTTTTGTTCAAGCTCTGTTGGTATTTGTCATCATGACTTCAATAGTTTGTCTTTATTGGAACTAGTATTGGAGATGTTCTCAGTTCCTGATATTAAAACAATTAAATTCCCCTCTTAATTGTATTTTACACTGTCATTTTAAGATGGGGTACATAATGTTGAGCTCCATGGCCACACTCTCTTATCTTGCGTGATGACTGCAGAAAAGGCCTCCTCTGCTCGATTACTTTAATGAGTTCTGGAGCCACCCCACTGGTTGCTATATGGACCAAGGAGTATGCTGTCCCCCTCTGGCTTCAGCAAAGCTCTGACCAGGTGCTGCTCAATAACTTTAAGACCACGGTCCCTGAAAACAAGAAGGATGTACCTTCTACGTCATAACTAATTTATACTCTCTTTCTACACTGAGCACAATACATCACAAACATTGAGTTCAGAGCGTTAGGCCAACTGTCAGCTTCATCTGAAATACTTTATACCAGTATTTCCCTCCCTAATGGTTACTACGCCTCTGCAATTCCAGCATTATTTCTGTCTAATCAATAATCTAGGTGTCAGTGTACTGTTTGGCCATTCCATGCAGTTTTACTTTCCTCCGACACCTTCTGTTCAGGCTGGAGCATTATAGGCTTTACATCATGTTTGCTAATGAACTACACATATATACAGGCATAAATTAACAATTTACATTCAATTTTCATTAAAAGATATTGAATATTTCAAGCTTACCACAATTCATAGAATAATAAACAGTTTCGTTGACTGGCAATGAATATAGCACAACTCCGATCTGCCGATGTCCCAGGCTTTATTTTATATAAATATACACTGGTGCTCAACGCACTGCTTCTTTGTAGGTTTATTACAAGATGTGGCAATGAACAGACGCTCTGAATCGAGTATATTCGCAGCTCTACCCAATGAAACCACGTCTGCACATCTTTTCAAAAAAGTACCCCTTCTATTCGTTTCCCATAACAACACAAGATAGTATTTATAGCCCGACCAATCGTGTTTAGTCTTATATTTGTTGCGCTCCAATCAATTAGGAGTTAACATGGTAGGCTATTTCCGTAACGTAAGGTTTTTTCAAACACGTTATAAAAAAATTTTATGAGCAGAAATGATTTCATGCTGTCAGGCACCCCCACTATTTTATTTTGGTTATAATTTGGTAATTCCTAGACTATTTGCGTAACGTTTTACATATTCTTTGTCAGCAAGCCCTAAGGAACCCAAATATACAAATTTAAAAGAGCTAAGTGGCTGCGTTCAAAATATGCAATTTCTTCTACCTCCTGTTTCGAAGATGTGCTGTCTGGGTACTGTAATGTTTTCAAACGTAAACCCATCTAATGTCATCTTTTCTAATAAGCGTTTTCCAGGTTTTTTAAAACCTAACTCTGGGAAGGTTAGTGTTTTTATCACTGTCCGTCTGAAAAAAAAGTTAGTGCATGTGGCCTTACACGCGTGATGGCAGCAATTGTGTATCGCGCGACGCGTGTTTAGTGTTGCATGTGTCCTGCCTTCATTCGCCCCTCTCTCTCTCCTGCTTATCTGTCTTTTAGTTACGCCGTGTATAAAATGGAATGAATGAAATATTAAATTTAGGTCATTGATCAGTTTGCGTATCTCAAGTTTAGTACACGTTTCATTGAAGAAAGCGGGTAATAATATAGTAGGCTTTTACTATCAACGTGAAAGCGTTACAATTTGCAGACGAAGCAGAAAACAAGGGGGATTTCGAGTACAGTCATTGTGACAGCACTGTTTCTTTTACCATTTCTCTTTTCTTTATTAAATGTATTTGTTAGGCTTTATATTTACCTGATAATTTATATATGTGGATTAGAATATTTCACGACACCTCCCCTCTTAAAACAGACATCCCATGTCAGTCCTTTATTCTATATACACATAGATAAATGTAAGTCAACTTGACTTTACTCTGCTGTGGTGCTATCATGGTTTTATGTAGTTGGGTCCATTCAGAGTAGGCACTACTCATGAAATCTGCCTCAGACTTCTACAACCAATAATATATTTCGGTTATGTTACTGAACAGCCGCAAGTGTGAGTGCTTGTCTTAATGCTGCTTCGCAACCCGTATTCACCATTTCTCTTCTCTGAGTCTGCGCAATGACATGTCCAGAGAACATTATATTTCCCTCAAAATGTACGTTATGAGGAGATAACATATACCTGGTGATAGCAGAGTTTTCGTAGTGGATCCCATAATCTTCTTATTATCCTGTATGAAACATTCGGAATATCCTCAATCAAAGAGGCAACTCAGGGATTCATTACGTTCCTCCGAAATGTTTACATCCAACAATTTTCTCATCATTCTAGAGAAGACACTAGGCGCATTCTTCAATCCAAATGGCAATCTATTAAACTCATAGTGTCCTTCTGAGGTACTAAAAGCTAGGTATGGTCTAACCTCAGGCTTTACTGGAATCTGATAGTATCCTTTACTCAGATCCACTTTTGAGAAATATTTAGCTTTATTTAGTCTGGCAAACAGCTGATTTGTATCCGGCAATGGATCCACCTGTCCTTCTGTAATAGCATTCAGTCTCCTGTAATCTATACAGAGTCTATGTTCTCCAGAGGGCTTCCTTAAGAGTACAACACCGGAACTATACGAAGATTCACTGTGCGAAATAATTCCTTCCTTCAACAGATAGTCTATCTCTTCCTTCAAAGCTTTCTCCTTAGCAAACGGAATCGAATATGGTTTCATACAGACAGGTGTGGGGTCTATCAGAATTTCATATCATATTCCAATAGGTTTGTATGCCCTGGTCGGTCTGTTAACACCTCTGCATGATTATTTAGAACCTGTTGCACTCTCTCTTTCTGAGTTTTCGTTAAATGTGTACTGATTTTCACCTGTGCTGCTGTCTCACAGGGGTGTAATGGATATTCAAATGATGAAAGTGGTTCCTTTTTCATCTCCATGGCGATGGACAAGGTCAACAAGTGTGTCTCTTCCTGATGTTCTCTTTCCAAATATTTCTTCAGGAGATTCACATGATAGATTTTTTTTCCCTTTCTTATCTATCTTATAATTGGTTCTAGACACCTTCTCTAGAACTGTATATGGACCCTGCCATCCAAATTTGTAACTTATTCTGACTCCCGGGGAGAAGAAGCAGTACCTTCTCTCCCACCGCCAAATCTCTGTCTTTCGCCTTCCTGTTATAATAGGCAGCATGTTTCTTCCTGGCTTGTTTCAAATTTTCATTGGCAAGTTTCCAGCCAGTTTTTAAACGAGTGGTCAGCTCATTCACATATTGGTATGAAGATGTAATGTTTTCCTCTGCCTTTTCATCAGTCCACGTTCTTAACAAAGCTACATATGGACCTTTAATTTTGTGGACCTATTTGTCCATGCACCGGTATGGTCTCTTCCACTCGAAGCTCTATAGTGATGATTTTTCTTCCCAGAATTATCATGCCCAAAACGACCGCTACCAATTTTTCTCTTATGGCTGTCTCCCCACTTAAAATTCTTGATGAGAGATTTCCTCTCTACATCCTCTTCCTCCAGTTTGTTTAAGTCCGATTGAGGGATTTTCGGCTTATCCTGGGGTAAGACATCTTTTTGCACTCACCGCATAGTGGCCATTGTAAAACAGTTAAGTGAAGCTTGTCCGTGAAAAGGGGCTTCCCATTCCATTTGGTCCACTTTATCAAATCTATTTTTCTTTTTATTATCAGGCCTAATTTTGCCCCGTGGCGTGTCCAGGTCCTGATCAATGTTCCCACTTGTGGGTGTTCCCTCATGTGCTATGCTACACCTTTCTACAAAATTCTCAATGTCCCATCTTGCTTTGGGCCAATAATAATTGTGAGCCACCTTTTGAATGATGGTACCTATCTTCTCATGGTCCCCATCTGGTTTCACATGTAGGCTCCTTATTAAGTCTGTCCTATATCTTTTAGGAAGTACCAGCTGTCCCTGACCTTTGGATCTAGCTCCAGTCTTCCTATACATCAACTTGTTTTTCATGTAAAAATCTCCCTTGCCTGGAGTTGTATGACAAGTTGACAATTTTCTGAAACAAGGCTTGAGTGTTTTATCCCCAGCCTGTGCCTTCCTCATCTCTTCTGGAGTGGTATTCAACATAATATCCTCCTCCTGTCTTGAGGTCGACCTGACCTGAAGGGTGGCCATATACACAGGTTTCCTTCTGCAACGGTCAGTGTCATGATTGTCCATCTGACAATTTTTACACCACCTTTTTCCTTGGTTGAAAGATTTTCTTTCATCATATTTCCTTTCATCGAATTGTGGAATTTATTTTTATTTTCATACCGTGGCCTATCAAACTGGTGCTTACCTTTGTTTTGATCCCTAGGATCAAATTTATTAAAGTTCTGTGGTGCCCTAAAGTTATCCACTTGTTTCTTTTTATTAACTGTTACCTCTGCTTGAGCTGCTTGATACCTTTCAGCAACATTTTAAGAAAACTCACCCAGACTCTCTGCAAAAACCTTGTTCCTGTGCGAAACTTTTCCCAGGCCCTGGACGCCATGGACCCTACATTAATTGCTCTATATTAGGACCACCATTCCTTAAGATCCATTGGGTTTTACAAAGAGGATCGGCAACAACATTTCAAACCTAGTAGGTCTATATTCGTGCCTGAGAACTGGTGATAAGTTTAATCCTGGCACAGTAAGTTTAGCATTCCTAATTTTTTTTCTATAAAAATTCTGCATTCTTTTCCTTACCTATAAACAAAAATCGGGTGGATTTACCCAGTTGGTCCTTTTAAATTTTAAATAGTATACCGGCCCTTTTATATAAAATTCCCACTATAAAAAGAAATTTTAAATCAACTATTACCTAAAACATCGATTATCCTTAACCAGGTGTCCTCCATAATTGTATTAATGTAGAGTAATATTATAAAACTATAAATACCCCCTAATAAATTATACCAACCCCCCAATATTTTAATACTATTATATTACCCCATAATTTTAGATTTATAATTATTTAGCCAATTGGGAATCCCACAGGGGGGGCAGTGAGACCGGATAAAGGGGGGGAAGGGTTGGAGTTGGTCCCCAAATTTACAAGCAGGGGTGGGAGGCTGGAGGAGAGCCGGATTGGATCGCCCCGGGATGGCGTTATCATTGTGGACGCCTAGGGCGCTAGCGGTGGGTGGGGGCGTGTACGTCCGGCGTTTGCTTTGTGAGGGCGGGTCGAATCGAGGGGTGGGTTTGTCTTGTTTGTGAATGGTGGGGGGGTGTGGAGGTGGGGGGTGATGGTGGTATGGATATTCCGCTACCCATACCCCGGGGGATGGTGACAACCAAGTCCACACACCGGTCCCCCCAGCTAGGGGATCCAACCCCCCCGACCAGTACCCCCCCCCCACCCATGATGGTAAGGGTTAGTATAGGATTCGAATAGTACTCACCCCCCCCCCACCTTGCGGGATGTGGTTTTGGCGGGGGGGGGGGGTGCTACCCAAGGGTGGGTGGTGGGGGGGGAGGGGGGGGGTGTCGGGTAAATGGGGCCAGTTGGGGGGGTAGGGGGGGGGATGTGGGTGGGGTGGTGGGTTGTGGATGGTTGGGGTGGTAATGTGGGGGGGCTGATGGGCGTTGTGGGGGGTAGGGGGGGGGAACGCCGTGGGGCAGGTTGTGCCTGGAGCCCCCCCCCGTGACACACCTCCCCACCGGGTGGGCTGGCGGAGCCCCGAGTCCACCACCCCCCTCCCCTGGGGGGGGTCCCCACCCCCCCACCACGGACGGGTGGGGTGGGGGGGTGGGGCAATGGTGGGGGGGTTTGGGGGGGGAATGGAGGTAGTAGGCCGGGGCGGAGGGGGAGCTAACCCCCCCCCACCCCCCATCGGGTTACCCCTGTTGTATGTGGCGGGGGGGGGGGGTGTACCCCAACCTGGGTTAGTTGCATCGTATCCCACCCCGATGGGTGTGGGGGGGGTGGGTGGGGGGGGTGGTGGGGGGGTGGGGGGTCACCTTCTTGTGGGGCACAGGGGTGCGGGGGGGTTGTATCCGGTTGGGCGTGGGGTCCCTGGTTGGGGGGGGGTGTGTGGGGGTCTGAAGGGGTGGGTGTGAGGGGGGGGGGTGGGGGGGGGGGGGGGGTGGGCGGAGTGTGTGAGGGATGGGTGACCCCGGGTTGGCGGGTGATTTGCCCCCCCCCCACCCCGGGTAACCGACAATGCGGCTATAAGGTGGGGGGTGGGTCTGGGGGGGTGGTGCACATGGGCTCCCCGAGGTGTAGTGCGGGTACCCGGTTGTAGCTGGGTTGTGGGGGTTAAATTGCTGGGTTTAGTTGGGGGCCTGGGTTGTGGGTGGTTGTCAATTGGGTTGGGTGTGACAGGGCGCTCTTTTGGTGGGGGTGGGGGGCACCCGGCGATCTTGGGGGGGGGGGAGGGTGGGTGGGGGGAGGGTAGTGAGTGGTACGGATTCGGGGGTGTCGCGACCCACAGCATGGTGGGTGTTGGGGGGGGCGGGGCCCCGCGATTCGGGGTGGGTGTCGGTTCCGCTCCTGCTCTTCTGGGGAGATGGTGGGAGATGGTGGGGAAGAATAGAAGGTCGATCAGACCGAGATTGGAGATGTATAGGGGCAGCTAGGTTGCCCCCGATTTGCCACAACCGCCTAGATGCTATGACTCGCCTGCTCTGTGCCCTTGGGTGAGTGGATGGGGATTCGGGAGCACATAGTCGGGATCAGACTGTACTTATGTCCCCCCTGATGGTGATAATCACGTGGCCCCCCGGACCCCCCCCGATGGAGTTTTTGGTTGATGAGGTAGGAAGTTTGACCCCACCCCCCCCCCGCATAGGCTATGTTCACCCCCCCCCCCCCGAGTTTTCCCTATCTGCCGAAATTGCGGCCCCCCCAGTGATCCACGATTCGATCTTTTTAGTATGAGTCAGTTGGGAAGTAGGAGGGTTGTGCAGACATGGATCCCCGAGATACTATCCACGTAATCTTTTGACTCAGAAACTTGTGCCCCAGTTCCCTAGACCCGTACCAAGTTAATGGGTACCGGGTACCAAGCTACCGACGCGTCCCCGCAGTATTTTCGAGCCCGGGCCCAGCCCCTAAATAACCCGTGGGCAATGGTTCCGGTACAGGGATGAGTTGATATCCCTTCGATTTAACATTTTGAAGGAGATACTGCAAAGTATTGTTGGTGGTACTTTGACTATTGCATATGAGACAGTATGGTGATATAGAGAATGGTTGAAAAGGGACCCAGATGTGATTTTGCGTAGGGGTGTTCGGCCCAGATATATTGATGTAGAAGACTATTCAGGGTCGAAGACCTCGTCATTTCAATACACCACAGTGTGCGTGGGTGCACGTAATTTATGGAATTGTGTTCCGAAATTCGCTAATTTGTACCCTGATACCCCGATGGTGACCATTGACTCCCAAGTACACCCCCCCCGTGAAACCGGGATGTTGTGTGTGGCCCTACTTAAGATTATGAACCTGGTGTCATTAGGTAAAATAAGTGGTTTCAGTTGTGTAGCATCTCTGTAGCGATTTGCTTAGCCATTTTGGTGTTTGACCATTTCCTTAAGATCTTGGGTTTTCCCCCAGAGAAGTCCATTTCTCCAAGTATGTCTCTATTCGTGCAGAGAACTGGTGATAGGTTTCACCTGACAGTAGTTTAGCATTCCTAAATTTTTTCCTATAAAATTCTGCATTCTTTTCATATCTTAACAAAAGAGCCTGCTTTAGCATGTCATAATTTTCCTGATCACCTCTGCTCATTTTTGCAAAAACTTCATAAGCTGCCCCACGAAGTCCTTGAGATAACTTTAAGCTCCACCTTTCTCTCTCTAACCCATACGTGGTAGCTAATAGTTCATACCTATTTAGATAGCTCTCTATATCATCGTCTTTCTCAACAAAATGATCTAAATGAAAATTCATAGCTGAGGTTGAGGCTCCTTGGCTAGCAGTGGCATCAGAGGCAAAGGGACTGGCACCATTTTCAGGAGCATGGCCCTGAAACTCAAACTCCCTTAGTCGTAACTCATGTTCCCTTTGTAATCTTTTATCTTCTGCTTCCCTTTCTGCAGTCAATCTTCTTTCTTCTGCTTCCCTTTCTGCAGCTAAATTCTTCTCTTCCCTTTCTGCAGTCAATCTTCTTTCTTCTGCTTCCAATTTCTTAGCCTCAGCCTCAATCTGCAACCTCTTAGTCTCAGCCTCAGCCTCAAATTGTAACTTCTTAATTTCCCTTTCAGCCTCTAACTTTCTTTCGGCTTCAAATCTTCTTTCTTCGCGTTCAATAAATTTGTCACATTCAGTAGTGACATAGGCAACCATAACTTGCCCATCTAATCCTAACTCTTTTGCAGTCTGAACAGCAGCAGATCGAAATTTGGCCAGGTCCGCCATTGTCTATCAGGTAAGTTTATACAATGTCTAACTAACAATTCAATCTCTAAATATATATCTAATGGACAACACAGGCACCGAGAGCTCAACCTTATTTAATTCCACCCAAGGATACCTTTTTAATTCTTATTATTCCCTGAAGTGAATTACCCCCAATATTTGTAATAGGTAAAGATTCAAAATCCCGAGAGCGAGACCCCAATATATGTGGTGAAGTGGGATGTTATAAATATTTATAGGGGACTTAGTGTACTGACTGAGATCAGCTGTGAAGGTATCTATATCTAATAAGAGTAGTGTATTATAGATAACCTTACTTGCTGCCACATATGTATACCTCAGTCAGAATTATTCTGGAATAGTGTGATGACTACGTGGTATGTCTAGGGTATGTGTATGATGAAGTGTAAGTCATAACAACAACAGACAGATAAACAATTTAATTTATTCCACCACACTTGACAACACTGTGACACTCACATACATAAAACACTCTAAGAGGATATCTTAAAGGAGTCACTGATAACTTTTCAAATAACAATATGTATTCAGTGCTGTCATGAATGTATATGTGTCCTGATTCAAATACAAAGGGAACCAGGAATCACAATCAATTTTAATTACAAGTTATCTGTACAGAATTTATCAATATGAATATTGTAGTGACATATATTATTAAAAGTATCCTATGTGTGTCAGTTGTGTAGTAGTAATATGAGGTAATACTGGTTTTGTTTTGTTCAAGCTCTGTTGGTATTTGTCATCATGACTTCAATAGTTTGTCTTTATTGGAACTAGTATTGGAGATGTCTCAGTTCCTGATATTAAAACAATTAAATTCCCCTCTTAATTGTATTTTACACTGTCATTTTAAGATGGGGTACATAATGTTGAGCTCCATGGCCACACTCTCTTATCTTGCGTGATGACTGCAGAAAAGGCCTCCTCTGCTCGATTACTTTAATGAGTTCTGGAGCCACCCCACTGGTTGCTATATGGACCAAGGAGTATGCTGTCCCCCTCTGGCTTCAGCAAAGCTCTGACCAGGTGCTGCTCAATAACTTTAAGACCACGGTCCCTGAAAACAAGAAGGATGTACCTTCTACGTCATAACTAATTTATACTCTCTTTCTACACTGAGCACAATACATCACAAACATTGAGTTCAGAGCGTTAGGCCAACTGTCAGCTTCATCTGAAATACTTTATACAGTATTTCCCTCCCTAATGGTTACTACGCCTCTGCAATTCCAGCATTATTTCTGTCTAATCAATAATCTAGGTGTCAGTGTACTGTTTGGCCATTCCATGCAGTTTTACTTTCCTCCGACACCTTCTGTTCAGGCTGGAGCATTATAGGCTTTACATCATGTTTGCTACTGAACTACACATATATACAGGCATAAATTAACAATTTACATTCAATTTTCATTAAAAGATATTGAATATTTCAAGCTTACCACAATTCATAGAATAATAAACAGTTTCGTTGACTGGCAATGAATATAGCACAACTCCGATCTGCCGATGTCCCAGGCTTTATTTTATAAAAAAATATACACTGGTGCTCAACGCACTGCTTCTTAGTAGGTTTATTACAAGATGTGGCAATGAACAGACGCTCTGAATCGAGTATATTCGCAGCTCTACCCAATGAAACCATGTCTACACATCTTTTCAAAAAAGTACTTCTTTCACGTTTCCCATGACAACACAAGATAGTATTTATAGCCCGACCAATCGTGTTTAGTCTTATATTTGTTGCGCTCCAATCAATTTAGGAGTTAACATGGTAGGCTATTTCCGTAACGTAAGGTTTTTTCAAACACGTTATAAAAAAAAAATTTTATGAGCAGAAATGATTTCATGCTGTCAGGCACCCCCACTATTTTATTTTGGTTATAATTTGGTAATTCCTAGACTATTTGCGTAACGTTTTACATATTCTTTGTCAGCAAGCCCTAAGGAACCCAAATATACAAATTTAAAAGAGCTAAGTGGCTGCGTTCAAAATATGCAATTTCTTCTACCTCCTGTTTCGAAGATGTGCTGTCTGGGTACTGTAATGTTTTCAAACGTAAACCCATCTAATGTCATCTTTTCTAATAAGCGTTTTCCAGTTTTTGTAAAACCTAACTCTGGGAAGGTTAGTGTTTTTATCACTGTCCGTCTGAAAAAAAGTTAGTGCATGTGGCCTTACACGCGTGATGGCAGCAATTGTGTATCGCGCGACGCGTGTTTAGTGTTGCATGTGTCCTGCCTTCATTCGCCCCTCTCTCTCTCCTGCTTATCTGTCTTTTAGTTACGCCGTGTATAAAATGGAATGAATGAAATATTAAATTTAGGTCATTGATCAGTTTGCGTATCTCAAGTTTAGTACACGTTTCATTGAAGAAAGCGGGTAATAATACAGTAGGCTTTTACTATCAACGTGAAGGCGTTACAATTTGCCGACGAAGTATAAAACAAAGGGGGATTTCGAGTACATTCTTTGTGACAGCACTGTTTCTTTTACCATTTCTCTTTTCTTTATTATATGTATTTGTTAGGCTTTATATTTACCTGATACTTTATATATGTGGATTAGAATATTTCACGACACCTCCCCTCTTAAAACAGACATTATATGTCAGTCCTTTATTCTATATACACATAGATAAATGTAAGTCAACTTGACTTTACTATGCTGTGGTGCTATCATGGTTTTATGTAGTTGGGTCCATTCAGAGTAGGCACTACTCATGAAATCTGCCTCAGACTTCTACAACCAATAATATATTTCGGTTATGTTACTGAACAGCCGCAAGTGTGAGTGCTTGTCTTAATGCTGCTTCGCAACCAGTATTCACCATTTCTCTTCTCTGAGTCTGCGCAATGACATGTCCAGAGAACATTATATTTCCCTCAAAATGTACGTTATGAGGAGATAACATATACCTGGTGATAGCAGAGTTTTCGTAGTGGATCCCATAATCTTCTTATTATCCTGTATGAAACATTCGGAATATCCTCAATCAAAGAGGCATCTCAGGGATTCATTACGTTCCTCCGAAATGTTTACATCCAACAATTTTCTCATCATTCTAGAGAAGACACTAGGCGCATTCTTCAATCCAAATGGCAATCTATTAAACTCATAGTGTCCTTCTGAGGTACTAAAAGCTAGGTATGGTCTAACCTCAGGCTTTACTGGAATCTGATAGTATCCTTTACTCAGATCATTTTGAGAAAATATTTAGCTTTATTTAGTCTGGCAAACAGCTGATTTGTATCCGGCAATGGATCCACCTGTCCTTCTGTAATAGCATTCAGTCTCCTGTAATCTATACAGAGTCTATGTTCTCCAGAGGGCTTCCTTAAGAGTACAACACCGGAACTATACGAAGATTCACTGTGCGAAATAATTCCTTCCTTCAACAGATAGTCTATCTCTTCCTTCAAAGCTTTCTCCTTAGCAAACGGAATCGAATATGGTTTCATACAGACAGGTGTGGGGTCTATCAGTTTCATATCATATTCCAATAGGTTTGTATGCCCTGGTCGGTCTGTTAACACCTCTGCATGATTATTTAGAACCTGTTGCACTCTCTCTTTCTGAGTTTTCGTTAAATGTGTACTGATTTTCACCTGTGCTGCTGTCTCACAGGGGTGTAATGGATATTCAAATGATGAAAGTGGTTCCTTTTTCATCTCCATGGCGATGGACAAGGTCAACAAGTGTGTCTCTTCCTGATGTTCTCTTTCCAAATATTTCTTCAGGAGATTCACATGATAGATTTTTTCTTTCCCCTTCTTATCTATCTTATAATTTGTTCTAGACACCTTCTCTAGAACTGTATATGGACCCTGCCATCCAATTTGTAACTTATTCTGACTCCCGGGGAGAAGAAGCAGTACCTTCTCTCCCACAGCCAAATCTCTGTCTTTCGCCTTCCTGTTATAATAGGCAGCATGTTTCTTCCTGGCTTGTTTCAAATTTTCATTGGCAAGTTTCCAGCCAGTTTTTAAACGAGTGGTCAGCTCATTCACATATTGGTATGAAGATGTAATGTTTTCCTCTGCCTTTTCATCAGTCCACGTTCTTAACAAAGCTACATATGGACCTTTAATTTTGTGGACCTATTTGTCCATGCACCGGTATGGTCTCTTCCACTCGAAGCTCTATAGTGATGATTTTTCTTCCCAGAATTATCATTCACAAAACGACCGCTACCAATTTTTTTCTTGGGGCTTTCTCCCCACTTAAAATTCTTGATGAGAGATTTCCTCTCTACATCCTCTTCCTCCAGTTTGTTTAAGTCCGATTGAGGGATTTTCGGCTTATCCTGGGGTAAGACATCTTTTTGCACTCTCCGCATAGTGGCCATTGTAAAACAGTTAAGTGAAGCTTGTCCGTGAAAAGGGGCTTCCCATTCCATTTGGTCCACTTTATCAAATCTATTTTTCTTTTTATTATCAGGCCTAATTTTGCCCCGTGGCGTGTCCGGTCCTGATCAATGTTCCCACTTGTGGGTGTTCCCTCATGTGCTATGCTACACCTTTCTACAAAATTCTCAATGTCCCATCTTGCTTTGGGCCAATAATAATTGTGAGCCACCTTTTGAATGATGGTACCTATCTTCTCATGGTCCCCATCTGGTTTCACATGTAGGCTCCTTATTAAGTCTGCCCTATATCTTTTAGGAAGTACCAGCTGTCCCTGACCTTTGGATCTAGCTACAGTCTTCCTATACATCAACTTGTTTTTCATGTAAAAATCTCCCTTGCCTGGAGTTGTATGACAAGTTGACAATTTTCTGAAACAAGGCTTGAGTGTTTTATCCCCAGCCTGTGCCTTCCTCATCTCTTCTGGAGTGGTATCAAACATAATATCCTCCTCCTGTCTTGAGGTCGACCTGACCTGAAGGGTTGCATATACACAGGTTTCCTTCTGCAACGGTCAGTGTCATGATTGTCCATCTGACAATTTTTACACCACCTTTTTCCTTGGTTGAAAGATTTTCTTTCATCATATTTCCTTTCATCGAATTGTGGGAATTTTTTTTTATTTTCATACCGTGGCCTATCAAACTGGTGCTTACCTTTGTTTTGATCCCTAGGATCAAATTTATTAAAGTTCTGTGGTGCCCTAAAGTTATCCACTTGTTTCTTTTTATTACCTGTTACCTCTGCTTGAGCTGCTTGATACCTTTCAGCAACATTTAGCAACTCACCCAGCCTCTCTGCACCTTGTTCCATGAGAAACTTTCTCAGGTCTGGAGCCATGGACTCTCTTAATTGCTCTATAAGGACCATTTCCTTAAGATCTTGGGTTTTCCCCAGAGAAGTCCATTTCTCCAGTATGTCTCTATTCGTGCAGAGAACTGGTGATAGGTTTCACCTGACAGTAGTTTAGCATTCCTAAATTTTTTCCTATAAAATTCTGCATTCTTTTCATATCTTAACAAAAGAGCCTGCTTTAGCATGTCATAATTTTCCTGATCACCTCTGCTCATTTTTGCAAAAACTTCATAAGCTGCCCCACGAAGTCCTTGAGATAACTTTAAGCTCCACCTTTCTCTCTCTAACCCATACGTGGTAGCTAATAGTTCATACCTATTTAGATAGCTCTCTATATCATCGTCTTTCTCAACAAAATGATCTAAATGAAAATTCATAGCTGAGGTTGAGGCTCCTTGGCTAGCAGTGGCATCAGAGGCAAAGGGACTGGCACCATTTTCAGGAGCATGGCCTTGAAACTCAAACTCCCTTAGTCGTAACTCATGTTCCCTTTGTAATCTTTTATCTTCTGCTTCCCTTTCTGCAGCTAATTTCTTCTCTTCCCTTTCTGCAGCTAATTTCTTCTCTTCCCTTTCTGCAGCTAATTTCTTCTCTTCCCTTTCTGCAGTCAATCTTCTTTCTTCTCTTTCTGCTTCCAATTTCTTAGCCTCAGCCTCAATCTGCAACCTCTTAGTCTCAGCCTCAGCCTCAAATTGTAACTTCTTAATTTCCCTTTCAGCCTCTAACTTTCTTTCGGCTTCAAACCTTCTTTCTTCGCGTTCAATAAATTTGTCACATTCAGTAGTGACATAGGCAACCATAACTTGCCCATCTAATCCTAACTCTTTTGCAGTCTGAACAGCAGCAGATCGAAATTTGGCTAGGTCCGCCATTGTCTATCAGGTAAGTTTATACAATGTCTAACTAACAATTCAATCTCTAAATATATATCTAATGGACAACACAGGCACCGAGAGCTCAACCTTATTTAATTCCACCCAAGGATACCTTTTAATTCTTATTATTCCCTGAAGTGAATTACCCCCAATATTTGTAATAGGTAAAGATTCAAAATCCCGAGAGCGAGACCCCAATATATGTGGTAAAGTGGGATGTTATAAATATTTATAGGGGGACTTAGTGTACTGACTGAGATCAGCTGTGAAGGTATCTATATCTAATAAGAGTAGTGTATTATAGATAACCTTACTTGCTGCCACATATTTATACCTCAGTCAGAATTATTCTGGAATAGTGTGATGACTACGTTATATGTCTAGGGTATGTGTATGATGAAGTGTAAGTCATAACAACAACAGACAGATAAACAATTTAATTTATTCCACTACACTTGACAACACTGTGACACTCACATACATATAACACTCTAAAGGATATCTTAAAGGAGTCACTGATAACTTTTCAAATAACAATATGTATTCAGTGCTGTCCTGAATGTATATGTGTCCTGATTCAAATACAAAGGGAACCAGGAATCACAATCAATTTTAATTACAAGTTATATGTACAGAATTTATCAATATGAATCTTGTAGTGACATATATTATTAAAACCACTACACCACATATATAACCTTGTATACTACTTAATATCTTAATACTGATTAAAATAAAATAACAATCACATATTTACAAATACCAATATCCAACCCATTGGAATATATTGGACATGTTTTCTCACTAAAATTCTCATAAACCTAACATCATTAAACCCCCCTCGTAACCAACACCCAAAGATATAACAAAACCCCCATACCAAAAACATCTCTTTTTTACCCAACCATAATCTCACCTATTTCCCCCAACCTCAATATACTCAATCTATTTCTTCCTTCCCCTCAAATTCCCACATCACTCAAACACCATTTAACATTCTACCCCCCCATTACTACCATTTCCCACTTCTACATCATACCTTCCACATTCAACCTCCCCTACATCCCCTTATATACCCACCCAAACCTCCCCTTACCCATCCCCCCCTCCTTCATACCCAAACCAACCCCCCACCAAACACACACAAAAACCCATCTCCCCCACCCACCCCCCCAATCTAACCTCTCTAACTTCCCCCCCATACCTCACCCACATCCCTACAAAACACCCATACCATTAACACCT
>JAMPIV010013627.1:0-83783 GCA_024509875.1 Oreohelix idahoensis
ATCAAGGTAAAGAAATAGGTATTATTGACTTTCACATTTCTGTCCTCATATCTTCATTCATGTTCTTGTGTGTTCCACATGGTGCCCTGACTGTAGATTGTCCGCTTGTACGACATACCTGCTGGTGCCATAATCCTATTCTGTATTTGACTCTGTCTGAGACCCCCTGGAACTATGCTTGGAATTGTGGCCCTGCGATACTACTTTTTTTTTTAATAAAAAAAAAACAAAAAACCAAAAAAAAACAGAAGGCAAGAGGAGCTTTCATTGCATTGGGAAACATATGGAGATCAAGAGAAATCAAGTCCAACACGAAAATAAGAATCTTCAACTCAAATGTGAAGTCAGTCCTATTGTATGGCTCTGAGACATGGAGAACAACAAAAACAACAACCAAAAAGCTACAGACTTTTATGAACGGGTGCTTGCGTAGAATAGAAGGACTGAAATGGTATGACAAAGTCACAAATGTATAATAGGGGAACAACAGAAGTGATTGCGTCATTAATAGGCTGAACTGCCCATGGTAAAACTTCCGGTGTTATGTATTGCGGTTCGCACTAATGACCTGTCATCGAAACATCATTTTTGGTGATGCGTAGATGGCAGGGAGGATAGTGTGATTCGCTTGCATAGCTAGGCGGGGTTGTCGCACGGAAGGTCCAGGGTTCACATCCTGGGTAAGCCACTAATGTCTGTTGTTTTTCTGTTGTCTAGTGTTCTACTTCTTTATTTCCTATGAGTGCCTGATAACATACCTTTATATTTGTCTCATATTAATTTACTGTTTACAGGCCTCGGGTTTCCCTTCCTTATGTGTCACAAATGTGGAACTGATGACAAGAACCAGACAAGTGCCCGAGGAACAAGAGTTGAGAAGAAGACGCTGGCGGTGGATAGGACACACATTGAGGAAACCTGTTGATAGCATTACAAGGCAGTCCTTGTTCTGGAACCCTCGGGGTAAGAGAGGCAGAGGTAGACCAACAAACACATAGAGAAGAGAACTGGAAACAGAGGTGAAAATGATGAGGAAAACATGGAAAGAACTTGAGCGGATGGCACAGGACAGGAAGACTTGGCATGTGTTTGTTGAAGGCCTATGCTCCTCGGGGAGCTCAAAGTGATGAAGATGGCGTACGATTCAAATATTTCAGATTTTGTGCTTCTGTAACGACATTAAAATATTCCAGAAATAAAGAACAACTATTCACAGTCAACTTTCTGCACTATTTTTAATCATCCGTCACGCAAATACTCAACTATTTCTGCCACCACTTCGACACTACAACAATGCATTACCGCGCATCTGGTGAAACAAAACCAAGATACAAAAAAGGTGCTTCTATTCTCCATCATTTCTTCTTTAAATATTTGTTTGTTTGTTTGTTTTTCCACTTTCTTCTCCCACAAATTGAAAGATTTATCTGGAGAACGCTTCCTTTATCGACCGGTTTAGTAGGACAAGTTTAAGCCCCATTAGTGTCTATCTGCCCATGAACAAGGCTGCAAATTGGATAGTATTATAACATTCCAAAGAAGTGGAAAAACAAATCCTTTTGAAGAGCGTGATGGAAGGAAAATAGGGATTGATAAAAGCGGGTTAGATAGATGCCAGAAATAACAATTAGTCATGGTGTGTGTCTTCCAGGATCTCGTAAATTACTGTGGGCGTGAGATATCGTATTTGTCAAGGATTTAAAAAAATTACTGTAGACGATAAATATCGTAAATGTCAAGAATTTTTTTTTAATTATTGCAGGCATGAAATATCGTACTTGTCAATGCTTTTTTAAATTACTGTAGGCGTGAAATATCATATTTGTCAAAGATTTGTTTTAAATTACTGTAGTCGTGAAATATCGTAATTGTGAAAGATTTCTTTAAATTACTGCAGGCGGGAAATATCGTATTTGTCACGGATTTTTAAAATTACACTGGACGTGAAATATCGTATTTTTCAAGACTAGTGATTATGCTATTACGAGGTTTCTTCTTTCATGAAGTACGTTATTCAAACAGAGGCTGGTCTCTAATATTGAAAACAAGCTAGCATACCCGTCAAAACAATGACGGGGGAAGATTTAAAGACAACGTATTAACATGGAAGATCTTGCTTGAAACTTACTTTATTGATTCTGAACAAAGTTACTTGTAATATCTGTAAAGCTTCGAAAAAAGAATTACTTTTAATTATTTCTTTTCAAGGGATGTAATTTTTTCGCCTTCCTTATCCAAGGTAAACAATCAAACCGCTAAAACAAAACAGGGATTTAGATCCGCTCCGGAGTCGAAAGTGACTGCTCCAGCTCCGTTCCGTCGTCGATAGTGACTGCTCCAACTTCGTTCCGTCGTCGATAGTGACTGCTCCAGCTCCGTTCTGGCGTCGATAGTGACTGCTCCAACTCCGTTCTGGAGTCGATAATGACTGCTCCAACTCCGTTCTGGCGTCGATAGTGACTACTCTAGCTCCGTTCTTGTGTCGATAGTGACTGCTTCAACTCCGTTCTGGAGTCGATAGTGACTGCTCTAGCTCCGTTCCGGCGTCGATAGTGACTGCTCCAGCTCCGTTACCGTGAATCCTCCGAGCTCCGACTAATTAACCATTTTTTTTTTAAATTTAACGTTAAAAAAAGCACATTGTAATTTTGAAAAAAGAAGCTTTATTTATGCAAGCATTATAAAAAAATTTGAATGTTACTTGAACTAGAATTATTCCATCGTGCTTATATTCAAACAGAAAGTATTCAGTGGGGTACTGGAAGATGAGACAGGTCTGTATTTCAGAGCTGGCGTTTGCTGATGATGTTGCCCTGATTGCTAAATCAAAGGCACATCTCCAATCCAACCTGCAAGTCTGGAAGGAAGAGCTGGAGAAGAGAGGGATGGTCATAAGCAGCTCTAAAACAAAATCCATATTGATATCACGAGAAGAAAGAAGACATCAGATTAAGCTGGGAGAACAGGTCCTGGAGCATATCGACCACTTTAAATACCTCGGAGCTATTATAGACAGAAAGGGGGGCATCAAAGAAGAGTTGGCCACTCGAAAAGCAGCAGCTGGGAGACTTTTTCAGGCCATAGATCGAGGATTCCTCAGCAAGAGAGAGGATGATAAGAAAACGAAGATGGCTGTATACCGCTCCACCTATGTCCCAGTCTTGACATATGGATGCGAGTCATGGGCAATGACTACAACCCACAAAAGCCAGATCCAAACCTCAGAAATGAGGTATCTGAGTGTGGCAGGGATATTATGATTAATAAATTTCATATATTTATTCTGTGATCTGCACTTGTCGTTTACCTTTCTTTCGCTCTTTTACCATTCTTTTCGCATACGCTCGATTGTTAAGATATACTCTCCCATTCATACCTTTGTCTTTTCCTTTCTAATTTAGCAACGCATTTTATTGCTGTTAAGCTAAGTTCTTTGATGAGACCGAATCGTGTTAATTCGTTCTCGACAGGGATAAAGAGTAAGACTGCAAATGAGTCGTGTCGGGTTATAGACGTAACCTTCCCCTGATTTCGGAGAGATATATACTCCAGAATTCCAACTTAATTCATCCAGTACAGCCAGAAAGACTAGAACCATCTAGCTTTCGATTCCTATGACCTCTGTTAATAGAAGCATCATTTAGTTGGTCGATTGGAGATCGTTTTACTTCTGCGCTAATGGTAGATATATATATATATATCTAGTAGTGTTGAGTGATTTTAGTGGTAGATCGCCTATTTCATTTTTACATAGTTTAATTTCTGTGCAGTGATTAAATGATGTCAGTTATATTCTTTAAGTTTACTGTGTTACAGTGGATAGTTAAATAAATTAAAAATTTAGCTAAAACTCATACAGCTATAAATAAATTTAATTAAATTGCTAGTAACCAGTCCGAGACTATTTTAACTAACTAGTAAATGCACTGATTCATCTTTGAGTATTGATGAGATACTTACGTATTTCAAATTCATGATGATTGATTCTTTTAATGACTAGAATTTATTTCACGGAAGTTTAAACGATGAGACAAGCGGTAAGCTTATAGTCTCTAACTTAAAGTTAATAACCGAAGTGAATATTATGTTTTACGCGAGGGTAGGATAGGATGTGTATAATATTATGTTTAAGTATTCTGTATGTTTCTTTTTCTTTATACATTGTTCTGGGTAAAGCCCTACATCTACCAGCTGTTTCAGTATATGAGAAGAACCTAGAAGAAACATTTTTGTAATTTAAATAAGTGAGTTTCCAAGTTACAGCCTGTCTGGCATTGTGTTTGCATCCAGAAAAAGACAGAGTACTCATCTCACGAACTTTAATACTAAATGCAATAACTGGGCCAATCGAGCCAGATTATAATTCTTCCCAACAATCTCATTGTACATTCAGCCCCTGTGGCGAGAGAAATTACAAACAGTAACATTTCCGACGTTTTTCGACTAATTGTGGTGTGACCAAGAATTTTACAGTAATCTTAAAATATAATTGTGAAGTGAATGCTCCCCGGAACATTGGAAGAAACCTGTATCTGCAGAGCTGGGATTCTTTTTATGAAAAGAATACAGATTCACTGTAGAGAAGTGTCCTGAAAGTTGAGCCAGAAAGCGAAAAACATCACGTTTGTAGGTAAGAAAGTATGTCAGGGGCCCCTGCTGAATGAACAGACAGAGAGCAGAACGAGTGATTCTTTCATTTTTTATATTCATGCACCCACTTTGAAATTTCTTTATGCAATTTTTGTTGCAATTGCTGATTTCCTCTTAGGATAGATTAATATATCAACTCTGTTCTTGACTGTTGAGGGAAATCCTAGCCCATAGCGTATAAATCTGTGACTCTTTGGGGCTATAACTTTTCTTCTAACATGATCGTGGGCTAAACAGAGGGGGAAAGGATTACACCTATGGGTCTATTATTCTTTTAGTAATTCATTAACCTATGTTTGCTTGATAAGCAAACTTATCTGTTGTGATTCTCGATTTCAGGGACAGATTCTAATTAGTTTCCACCATCTCACTCGTGAAAATCTATTTTCTTTACATTACCTCTCACTGAGCTATCACCTGTTCTATTTCTATTCAGAAGGGACCAATCTATGTCTTAATTCCCCTATCAAAAATCTACGACAAATGGGGTCTCGTTTTCCGGGAATTGAACTTAAATCCTGAGCAAGTAAGACAGAAAATTTCTCGTCTAACGGGATTTTGAACTTAGAATAGGAAGAAAATATCAGCTCCTCTGCAGGATTTACTTTTTTAATTCTGAAATAGAGTAAGAGTGTGATGTCTCGTGAGTTTTAATATCTTTAAAAATAATAATATCCTCTAGACTAACGATCTGTTTAAGGGTTTGCTGACCACACAAATAGTAGTTTTTTCCACAGCATTATTGAGTATTATACATTTTGATTTACAGGTTGATTTTGTCGGAAGTTATGTTATATGTTGATTTTGTAATACTAAACCGCTGAAAGAATTTGTGATTGCCTAACAATCACAGGGTTTTTGAAGCAGAAGAGGGTTTTGAACTAAGTTAAGGAGTGCGTTCGGACTATTTTTTTCGTCCTGTTAATTGCCTCCCTTACCCTTACTGACTTCAGGGGTGAACTTGTAGTATATTTAAAAAATTAAGGGAATTTTTTTTTCTCCTAAATCTTTGCAATAATTGTTTTGTTTCCACTGTAGCAACTTATTTTTGTTAGTGATTAATCTTAACTACCATTTATTTGGCATAGTCGCTTGCATTTAGAGCTTTTATTGCCGATTAATAGCAGCGATAGTTAGATACTAATATTATAGGAGGAGGTATCCCAGTATAATATTTTGTGTATTTTCTCGTAAGTGGTAAGGAACTAGTGTATCCTTTTTCTTCCTTCTTTCTCGAGTAAGTCTCAGTCTCTTATTTACAATGGCAGAGCGGGTAAAGCTTAGGCAGATGCTTCGACAGGAAGCAAGAGAAGAGGGATTACAGGGAGAAGAAGCGAAAGCGTTTGTTAACGACGAACTTGACAGATATGACGCGGAGAAGAAAGAAGAAGAAGCTAGGAGGAAAGAAGCAGAAGCTAGGGAGAAGGAAAAAGCAGCCGAAGCTTTAGAGCAGAAGAAAATTGATGCAGAAATGGAAGCTCGCAGGGCGCAGCATGAGGAAAGAGAGAAGGAACGACAGCAGGAGGAAAGAGAGAAGGAGAGGGAGGAATGAGAGAAGGAGAGACAGCATGAGTTGGCTCTTAAGGCTCTAGAAGTCCAAAGTCGTGGGGCTGCCTCTACCTCCAGCAATGGAGAGTCTTCTCCTCATTCTTCCTTAACTGATCCTTCTAACACTCAATCTCCTCAACTCACCGCTATGTCTTTCACTCTAGAATCTTTCCCTTGTCCTAATGAGAAGATTGACACGTGGCTAGAAAAATTTGAGAAAATGGCAACTCTGTACGGTTTAGAGAGGTCGCCGTTGGTGTATGAAGCTTTCCCAGGCTTTAAAAAGTAGTGCATATGATGTGTACTCTAAACTGGAAAGCAGCCAACAAGACAACTACGACGTGTTGAAGAAAGCTTTACTTGAGCGCTTTGAAATGAATGCACGAAAATTTTTGCAACTGTTTCGCAACAGCAGAAAAGAGAATTCTGAAACTTTTCAGCAGTTCTCTTCTCGTCTGAAGGGATACTTAGCAAACTTTCTGGAGCTCTCGCAGCTCGCCTCTACCTATGAAGGGCTTGAGGAGTTCGTTATATGCGAACAGATAAAGAACACTTTGTCTGCTGACACCCGGAGATTTCTAGCTGAGCAGGGGGCAGAAAAGCTTAAAGACATTTTGGAAAAGTCTGAGCGATATCATAATGCGCTGGCCGAACTGCCGGCCACAAAACGTAAACCGACAGAAGAGCTTTTTTGAAAGAATAATCTAGACCAATCTTCTCATGCTTCTCAACAAAATAACCACAGAGAAACTGGACCCCAAAACCCCCCTCCTGAAAAGTCTAAGTTCTACAAAAACAAGTACCCCACCAACAACAAACAGTCTGATCAACCCAACCGTCCTACATGGCAGAGCGGTCAGAAAGGACAAGGTTGAAAAGGGAAAACCCCTGAGCACGGGACATATGATCAGAGCGAGCACACCGAGCCTAAACGTATCGGATGCTTGCTAACAGTCTCGTTAGGTAGAATTAAGGTCAGTGATTCTCAACCTGAGGGAGAGAGACCCTCAACACGAGGTACTGTTATTTTGAACGGTTCTTCAACATTTTGTTTATTTGACACGGGGCTTTCTTATGATTGCATTGTCGCCAGGCACCTGGTCAAACCCTGTAAAGAGACAGGAGAAACCGTCCAACTTTGTGGAGTTTCTAAGAGTGATGCACCTACAGCGCTTCCCATCGCATTGGTTTAGATCCACTCTGATTTTGTCAGAGGTGTGATCAAAGCGGCTGTTATGGATGACCCAATCTACCCAGTCATACTTGGCTGTAGATATGTGTTTATTGGGAAACCGGAAGAGCCAATTGTAGCAGCAGCAACTACAAGAGGGCAAACCAAGAAGGAACGGGAGCCTGCGCCAAATTTGTTACCTATGGAACTTAAAGAGGCGCAACAAAAGGACCCTACTTTGGCACCCTGCTTTACGAAACTGCCCATGGCTAAGGACCATAGACAGCACGGGGACATTTTTTCTAAGGATGGCATACTTTATCGCAGAACGGGCAAGCCTGACCAAGGTTACAATCAGCTCCTAGTACCGAAACAGTACAGAAGCCAAATCCTAGAAATGGGGCACTCTCTTCCCTTCAGCGGACATATGGGACAGAACGCCACAAACCAACGGATAACTACTCATTATTGGTGGCCAAGAATGAATACTGATATTATCAGGTATGTGAAATCCTGTGTCCAGTGCCAACGAGTGCCACCCAAGCAACGGACACCACCAGTTTCCATGGGTGAAATGCCAGTAATGGGGACACCATTTGAACGGGTAGTGATCGACATTTTAGGACCCTTAGAAAGGACTAAAAGAAGGAACAGGTTCGTCCTGACCTTAGTCGACACATGCACTATGTGGGCAGAAGCTATACCGCTTACATGCGTGGATGCCAAGCATGTCGCAGAAGCCCTAGTGCAGATTTTTACTCGGTTGGGATTCCCTCAACAAGTGTTCTCCATACCGAAACCTGTTAATGAATGAGATCGTTAAGATCTTGAGGAACCAGCAAATCTACATAAAGCCTTATAATCTGGCCGGAAGTGGGTTAGTAGAACGTGTTAACGGAAACCTCAACATGATGTTAAGTAAACTGGGACAAGTGAAACCTGAAGATTGGGATCTTTGTATTCCTGCAGCTTTATTTGGCTACAGAGAATCCCCACATACTTCCACAGGATTTCCCCCAGCGACTCTTTTATTCGGCAGACCTATCAAGGGGCAGCTTGAAGCCATACTTCCCATACTTCAGTCGCTGACATACCAGAAGGCTGATGAGACAGTTGTCTCAGCCAGTAAATATGTGTCGGATTTAAAGAAAATGTTAAAGCTAGGTTGGGATCTAGCAACAACCAACTTTAAGCGAGCACGCGCAAAGCACGCTAACCGATACAGGAAAGTCGCGAAAGAAAGAGAATTGGAAGCAGGAGAGACAGTTTTGTTGCTACTCCCTACCGGGAACAACAAACTACGTATCGGATGGCAAGGGCAGTTTACCGTCCTTAAAAAGATTTCAAAGGCTAACTACCACATCTCTATTAAAGGAAAGGAGAAGGTCTTCCATGTAAACCTGTTAAAGAAATACTTGGAAAGACCAGTGCCAACCTCCGAACATCTCCTAGCGATCGCCAAAATTGACGAAGATGACGATAGTGGCGGGGAATTTCCACTGCACACACACGAAATCTTTCAACGAGGTCAAAAGCGGCGACTCTCTTTCAAGCGCACATGGAAGACATTCCAGAGAAAGAAGACTTTGGGAGCAGACATGAATACGAATTGGACAGAGACGGAGGGGGAAGATGAGAGTGTAGATAACAGGTACCATTAAGCTACTGATATCGGAAATTTATTTCCATAAAGTAGACATGAAATGGTTCCATATCTTAAAGGGGGAACATCTGTGGCAGAGATATTATGAGTAATAAATTTCAGATATTTATTCTTTAATCTGCACTTGTCTTTTACCTTTCTTTCGCTCTTTTACCATTATTTTCGCATACGCTCGATTGTTACGATATACTCTTCCATTCATACCTTTGTCTTTTCCTTTCTAATTTAGCAACGCATTTTATTGCTGTTAAGCTAAGTTCTTTGATGAGACCGAATCGTGTTAATTCGTTCTCGACAGGGATAAGAAGTAAGACTATCGTCTATTATTTTTCTCTGATCTGTCTGCCTTTAGTTAATTATTCTCGGTGAAAGATTTGAGATGAAAGACATTGATCGATGGGAACGGCCATATGAAGCAGAACGTGTAAAACGCACACTGTGAGTTTTATTGCTGATGTCTGATCAGACCGAGAGAATGTACTGTAGGTGTTATGTCTGGTTTCGGTAAGGGTGTGTAGAATTCGTTTCATTCGTAGAATGAGCAAGGAAATATGTAAATCTGGACGTAGGTGCTAACATCTGGCAAATGAGTCGTGTCGGGTTATAGACGTAACCTTCCCCTGATTTCGGAGAGATATACACTCCTGAATTCTAACTTAATTCATCCAGTACAGCCAGAAAGACTAGAACCATCTAGCTTTCGATTCCTATGATCTCTGTTAATAGAATCATCATTTAGTTGGTCGATTGGAGATCGTTTTACTTCTGCGCTAATGGTAGATATATATCTAGTAGTGTTGAGTGATTTTAGTGGTAGATCGCCTATTTCATTTTTACATAGTTTAATTTCTGTGCAGAGTGATTAAATGATAAGTCAGTTATATTCTTTAAGTTTACTGTGTTACAGTGGATAGTTAAATAAATTAAAAATTTAGCTAAAACTCATACAGCTATAAATAAATTTAGTTAACTTGCTAGTTACCAGTCCGAGAATATTTTAACTAACTAGTAAATGCACTGATTCATCATTGAGTATTGATGAGATACTTACGTATTTCAAATTCATGATGATTGATTCTTTTAATGACTAGAATTTATTTCACGGAAGTTTAAACGATGAGACAAGCGGTTCTCTAACTTAAAGTTAATATCCGAAGTGAATATTATGTTTTACGCGAGGGTAGGATAGGGTGTGTATAATACTATGTTTAAGTATTCTGTATGTTTCTTTTTCTTTATACATTATTCTGGGTAAAGCCCAACATCTACCAGCTGTTTCAGTATATGAGAAGACCCTAGAAGAAACATTTTTGTAATTTAAATAAGTGAGTTTCCAAGTTTCAACCTGTCTGGCATTGTGTTTGCATCCAGAAAAAGACAGAGTACTCATCTCACGAACTTTAATACTGAATGCAATAACTGGGCCTATCGAGCCAGATTATAATTCTTCCCAACAATCTCATTGTACATTCAGCCCTGTGGCGAGAGAAATTACAAACAGTAACATTTCCGACGTTTTTTGACTAATTGTGGTGTGACCAAGAATTTTACATTTGAGAGAAGTTACCAACCTGTCATTTTTCTAAAGTAGGGAAAACCTTGTGATTCTGACACTGTGAGTCGGTTTAAAATTTCTTACCCGAACTGATTCAAGTGACATTAACAGTAATCTTAAAATATAGTTGTGAAGTGAATGCTACCCGGAACATTGGAAGAAACCTGTATCTGCAGAGCTGGGATTCTCTTTATCAAAAGAATACAGATTCACTGTAGAGAAGTGTCCTGAAGGTTGAGCCAGAAGGCGAAAAACATCACGTTTGTAGGTAAGAAGTATGTCAGGGGCCCCTGCTGAATGAACAGAGAGAAAGCAGAACGAGTGATTATTTTATTTTTTATGTTCATGCACCCACTTTGAAATTTCTTTATGCAATTTTTGTTGCAATTGCTGATTTCCTCTTCATCATGTGACGTATTCTTTCCAGAACGTTGTCTCCATTACAGCTGCTCTGAACGCATCACGATTCTGGGCAAGTCGACCTGCATCAGCCAAAGACAAGTTCAGACTCTCTGTGATGTCCTGGGTCCACCGTCGTCTAGGTCGACCCCTTCCCCTTTTTCCAGGGACCATGCCTTCCATCACTGTTTTTTCCAGACTATTATGTCTTTTTATATGACCGAAAAATTTCAGCTTCCTTATTGCGATGGTATTTAGGAGCCATTGTTCCTGTACGTTTAGTGAGTGCAGTACTTCTCTGTTGGTCTTTTTTTCTGTCCAGGGTATTCTCAACATCCTTCTGTAGCATTTCCTCTTAGGATAGATTAATATATCAACTCTGTTCTTAACTGTAGATGGAAATCCTAGACCATAGCGTATAAATCTGTGACTCTTTGGGGCTATAACTTTTCTTCTATCGGGATCGTGTGCTAAACAGAGGGGAAAAGGATTATACCTATGGGTCTATTATTCTTTTAGTAATTCATTAACCTATGTGTATTTATATGTGTTTGATAAGCAAAGTTATCTGTTGTGGACAATTTTCTTTATGTTAATAAAATTTACATAAATTTTATTCAAGTGTGTCGGTCAGCTCGTTCCAAAATATCTATATTCCATTGTTATAGTTTTTCACGTCTGTGCGTCTAACTGTCGTCACTTATGTGTGTGTGGATGTGAGTGGTATATATAGATTACTATATATGTTCTAATAGACTGTCTGACTAAACTAGTTCTGTTGTAGAGATAGGCTGAAAGAGAGAAGATTCTCGATTTCATGGGCTTTTCTTTTTTTTTTTTTTTTTTTTTTTTTTTTTTTTTAACCAGCGGCACTTAGGCTTTCAGCCCTTCGGCCCAATGACATGTCATTGCGAGGCTGGGGAACCTGAGGACTTTCCTTCCAACCCGGTCAGGAGCTTCGCTCCTTCCCATCCACAGAGGGTTTATCACAGGAGCCGTTCAGGCTATTCAGTCAAATTTCCGGCCGTAAACATTTCTTCAAACGCCGACGCCCGGGTTTGAACCATGAACACCTGGTCGCCAGTACAACGCCGAAGCCATTACACCAGCGCGGCTCCCGATTTCATGGACAGATTGGAGTGCTGGCGGTCGCTGTCTCAAGAGACTACGCGTGGTGATCCCGGTACGACCGGGCCCTCCCAGTCCTGAAGGGGCAGAGTTGCGTGTCCGTCCAGATGACGTCTTTTCGGCAGACCGGTGAAGGCGGTGGCTTCGCCACCGCAGCACGTCCACTGCGGATAGAGGTGGTGGTTGTGGACTGACCCGCTCGGGGCTCAGCACATGCGCCAAAACAGTACAACAAAGCCCATTACTGGCCGTTGACTGACCGCCTCTGAGGCCCCGGTGCAGATTCGTTACTGTCTGACGCCTGGCTGCTAGTGTCGGTGCATGTCTCGGTGGTTGTCTCGGTGATCGTCTCGGAGTTATGACCTCCTCTGCAGGGTAGGGAGACTCAAACCTCTTGACAACGCACACACGCCATAGTGGGCCTGGTGTAATATGTCGCTGAGTCTAAGAGGCTCTCTGGGGTTGCAAGAAAGCTCTGCATAACGAACCCTCTGTGGATGGGAAGGAGCTATGATGCTGATTAGCTTCTGACCGGGTTGGTAGGAAAGTCCACAGATACCCCAGCTTTACAGTGCCAAAGGGCTTTGTACCCATGGCCGCTGGATCCTTCAACAACAACAACAACAACAACAACAACAACAGGGACAGATTCTAATTAGTTTCCACCATCTCACTCGTGAAAATCTATTTTTTTACATTACCTCTCACTGAGCTATCGCCTGTTCTATTTCTATTCAGAAGGGACCAATCTATGTCTTAATTCCCCTATCGAAAATCTACGACACTGAGGAAGGTGGTTGAAGTAACAAGAAGAGACATGGTCCGCAACCAGACGATACGTCAAGGCCTAAAAATCCACCCCGTGCAGACCCAAGTAGAACAGTCCCAACTAACATGGTTTAGCCATGTCTGCAGAATGGGAGAAGATCGGCTACCACGACAAGCATGGGAAACAAAGAGCCAGGGATCCAGACCCCCAGGACGACCCAGAGTCCGCTGGGAGTACAACATTAGACAATCTTTGAAGGACCGAGGACTAGAATGGAACCAGGCCAATAGGAAGACAGCCGATAGGATAATCTGGCGCTCTCTCTTCCAAACCTCTACACCTCACGGTAGAAGGGGAACGACTAAGTAAGTATGCTTATATTCAAAATTCATTCTGTAAAATATTATAACTGCAATCATATCATCTTTTATAGTCTGACGCAGATAATTTAAAATTAACAGTAAAATCGTGATCAGTCGGTGTACTCGAGAGGGTCGTTCAAATATGAAGTCTTGCAATTCTTGTTATTTTTAACCCCCCTCCCGCCTTGTCACATTTCGTCACAAATACCCTTGAGTCCTGACCCGTACTGGGACGCAGCACATTAAGGGGAAAAATCTTTGTAAAAGCCTGATTAATTAAACATTATTTTACTTAAAATATTATTTTCTGCACTAGTTAACGTACAGTTAACAATTTTGCAACCAAACTGGTTTTTCTGTACAAAACCGTAATCAGATGAAAGACGTCACAATCTATTTACTCCCCCACAGCCTCTTTGTCTCAATTTGTGTGTGTGTGTAAAACACACGACGTAATCGAATGTAAGTTAGTTAAGTAGCCATCATCATCACTCAACTTTATCATCATCATCGTCACTCAACTTCATCACCATCATCATTCAACTTCATCACCACTCAACTTCATTATCATCGTCACTCAACTTAATCATCATCATCATTCAACTTAATCATCATCATCACTCAACTTCATCATCATCATTCAACTTAATCATCATCATCATTGTGAGAAGTTACTGTGATTTGATTTGCAACAGGCCCCATATTTCTTCTCCAGGAATAGTAGTAGTCTTTCTTTGATCCTTAGCCGCCAACCGTCAAAGCAGTCAGTGGCCATCACGCCTGGTGGCGTCTTGTAGGGCATTAACAAATTGATTCAATTTTGCTCGGTCGGCGGCCACCCTTCGTACAGTGCCCCAACTCTGGTTCATTCTTTGTATCTCAGCCTCCACAGTCCTCCGCCAGGTTGTTTTTGGTCGGCCTCTCTTTCGTTTTCCCTCAGGGGTCCATAGCATAGCTGTTCTTGTGATGGCATCGGGGTCTCTTCTGAGGACATGGCCAACCCAGCTCCAGCGTCTGCCAGCTATGATGGTGTGCATGTCCTCTTGCTTGCTCCGAGTAAGCAGATCTTGGTTGGTGATGGTATTCGACCAAAAGATTCGGAGAATTTTTCTTAGGCATGTTGTGTGAAAAGAGGACAATTTCGACATGTCCTTCTCTGTAACTCTCCAGCTCTCCGCGCCATAAAGAAGCACAGAAAGCACACAGCTCTGATATAATCCTAATTTTGTGCTTGTGCTGTACTGAGAGGACTTCCAGTTGTTGTTTAGACTAAAAAAGGCTGTTCTTGCTTTGTTCATTCTGTTGTTGATGTCTTTGCTTGCTCCGCCGTCTGGTGTTACTATGCATCCTAGGTATGTGAAGGCATATGTCTGTTCCAGTTGCTGATTCCTTACTGATATGGGCTCAGGGTTTCTCACATTGAGCGTCATGACCTCTGTCTTCTTTAGGTTGATGTTCAAGCCCACCTGCTGGCTATACTTATTAAGTCTATCCATTTTTTCCTGGATGTGTTGATGTGAATGTGCTAGCAGGGCAATGTCATCTGCATATTCTGTTTGGTGTGTGGTCTTTTTCTATAGATAATTTATTACGTTTTCAAGAGGGACGGTAGGTTTTAGATTCTAGACTTGCACCAGTTTTCTTTCCCATTATGAAATTGCGTGCATGTAGGAATTTCTAGTGTAACATAATGTCGGGGCATTTTATTTCTGTAGCAGTGAGTGCGTCCGTAATTATTAGGAGGGGTAAATTCTAAGACGGGGAAAAGTCCACTAAACCCGCACCTACTCACGTAAAAGTTGGGGGTGGGTGTGATTTAAGCGCGTAGCTCAGTAAGTAATGGAATTACTCCGGTTACTCTTACGTTCTAAATTTAGCTTATGACCACGGGCAATGTTTAGATTTTGCGGCATGATGATTGGATCAGAGAGAGATCCGATAAAGAAAAAGCCACGCAATGACTCACTTTTGGCGTGGGTCGGCCTCAGTTTTCTGTAATAAATACGCGCGTTTAATAATGCAGAACTCTTTCTGATTTTAAAACTTCAAGCCGTGAAAATCAACGCCTGTATTTAATATACAGAGCTCGTCTGCTCTACGGAGATATTCGACTTTGGTAAATATATAGTTAATTAAGCTAATATAGTCTGTAAGATTTTAGCAGGGTTTTTGTATCGTTGTTCTTCTAGGAGTAACGTTATTTCGCAATAGAAGGGCATCAATTGCTATCTATTAGAACTGATAATATAACTAGAAAGCGCATGTAGGTATTTTATGGAGTGAGTACTGAATTCTGAGAGATTTCTCAGAACAGATCCTCGGACATAATTGGGTTATTACTGTTATATTGTCAGAAGACAGGGGTACTTACTATTTCCTTGACTTGTGATCTATAAATAATTGCAGCGTAAAATATGCTCGTAAAATTAATTGTATAAGTTAGCAGGCTATAACCTACTGTAATCGTGAGGGACAATGTATGTAACTTCACTATGATTTTTAAGGGTTGGGAGCGTGTCGTAAAACTTGTGTGTAAACCCTCTTCTTAGTTAATACACTATGTCGAGATTCAAATATGCCCCAGCCAATCAACAAGCAGCGTTCACCAGTCTCTGAGCCAGAATAAATTACACGAAGTATACGCCAGGAAAAAAAACTTAAGCCCTGTTTTTCGGATGTCGGTTGCGGCCATCTTGTCTCCCAATATGGCGGAAAACAGAATAAAATTAGGCATAAGCCCTGTTTTTCTGGGACTCGTCTCGGTCACGGATTGTACGGCGGATGGTACGGAATCGCATATAGCCAGTAAGCTTGCCACGCCAAGAACCAATCAAAAGCGTTCCTTTAACAGTAAAAGTTACCTCATCTACCTATATATACGGGCGAGATTTTATTCAAAATCTTGCACCCACCAACACGAAGCCAGCTAGACGACCGACTGAAGAAGATAAGCTGTCAGACTGATTTATTGCTCACCTGCATTGACCGGGAACTCTTACTTCACTAAAGTCGACTGACCTGTTTAAAATCTTAGAGGGTAATTATACTTACTATAAACTTGTAGGAAAATAGGCCTACCGCAGATATATAATGTTTGTATTTGTAGTGTGTCATTTATACTACCTACACCTGTATATATTTAATATAAATTGTTTCACTATGAATGTATCAGGCTACTGATTGTATCTTGGGGAATTAGGTATAATGAGTATATTTCCTGATATGATTGATGAAGACGAAAACCAACTGAAATATAACCAAAACAGTCATTGTTAGGACTCAACCTATTGTCTCATATAACTTCAATCTATTGTCTCAGATAACTCCAACCTGAAATATAACCAAAACAGTCCTTCTTAGGACTCATATAACTTCAATCTATTGTCTCTTATAACTCCAACCTGAAATATAACCAAAACAGTCCTCGTCTCATGTACTCCTATCATCAGAACACAACAATATTGTTAGGATATATGTTACCAGCCAGTATAGCACTTGTCCGAGAGGGCCTGGTATATTATAGGGGGAAGGAAATGGTTGTATCACACCTAGGTGTATATATTATTGGAAGTGTTCATGTATTGAATTTATATTATTGGATGTATTCGTGTATTGAATTTATATTATTTGATGTATTCATGTATTGAATTTATATTATTGGATGTATCCATGTATTAATTTATCAGAAAGAATGTTTTGCAAGTAGACACCTGTCTTGTCTCGCTATTGCTAACTCATACTGAGCCATGTTGTCATTCATCCTACATGCAGACACCTGAGACACACGCTCATCTCATATACACTAGAAACAGGTGGGCTTGATGACAGAAATTAGCCCCTATTTTTACTTGTTACAGGTTTTATTCGTGTCATCAAACCTGAGGTCGTATTTCCAGTCAATCCAGCTGCCTGGAACTTCGCAGGAGCACAGTGATTGCACAGGAGCTACATATTTAGTCCCCCTCAGTCTTGGGTGGGCTAACAAAACGATCATCAGTGGGTGTTGTGTGCAAGAAATTAAGGACAGAACTGTTTCAAGAGATGAGTACACATTAGTACCATTTCTGTCAGCAATTGTGAGCATTTAAAGGTCAAGGACGAAAAACTGAGTAGCGTAGCAAGAGACAAGATTAAGATCATAGCTGATAAATTTTATGTATGTAATTAACAGCACAGCTGATACATTTACTATAATTGAGTAACAGCACTGCTGATAAAATTTTGTTCCTATAATTGGAAAGCTTGTAATATATATATATATAAATATATAAATAAATATATAAATAAATAAATATAAATAAATAAATAAATATAAATATATATATATTGTCTGTGTAGTGTGTCTGTGGTGTTTAGTTAAACCTTATCTCCTTAGGGCAGTAAGAGGTGGTGGGGCTATAACAATCAAAATATGTCACAAGTGGCAAGGGAGAGTTAATCTAGGTTCTCGCCCTTGACGTCAATAGTCTCATCTTTCCACAGTCATTGTCATTTTCATCTAAAATCTATCTTCTAATACTTTCTTCCCACTAGTGTCTTGTCTCTATATTGAGGCAACCTCTAGTCTTAAATCCACTTCGTGACAATCATTCAATTTAATCATCATCATCACTCAACTTCATCATCATAATCATTCAACTTCATCATCATCATGACTTAACTTCATCATCATCATCATCACTCAACTTCATCATCATCATCACTCAACTTCATCATCATCATCACTCAGCTTCATCATCATCATCATCACTCAACTTCATCATCATCATTATCACTCAACTTCATCATCATCATCATCACTCAACTTCATCAACATCATCACTCAACTTCATCATCATCATCACTCAACTTCATCATCATCACTCAACTTCATCATCATCATCACTCAACTTCATCATCATCATCACTCAACTTCATCATCATCTTCACTCAACTTCATCATAATCATCACTCAACTTCATCATCATCATCACTCAACTTCATCAACATCATCACCTTTCAGCTCCCTAAGGACCATCTGCTTAATGATTAGTCTTCCTGTCCTGTGCCATCTGCTCAAGGTATTTCCATACCTTCTTTATCCCCTTCACGTCTGTCCCCAGCTCTCTTCTCCGTGTGTTTCTCGGTTTTCCTTTAGATATTCCAGCACAAGGACCACCTGGTAAAACTATCTACAGGTTTGCTCAACGTGTGTCCTATCTTTCTGCAGCGTCTTCTTCTCATGTCATGTTCTTCTGGCACTTGTCTGGTTCGCGTCATCAGTTCCACATTAGTGATCTTGTCATACCACTACAATTCTTCTATTTGAGGCAAGCCCCCATTTATGAGATCGTCCGGGGTTAGTGCGCAGGCCTCTCGGAGCAAAGGTGGCGGGTGAGAAACACGGTGGCGTTACGCTACAGTCTACCCAGCTATAAATGTATACCTGACTCTGCTCTTAGGTTTGGAAAGACAAGCACAGCGAGGAGCGAGACTGGTTACTCCACGCTCTAAGCTTAACCTAGTTTTGTGAAGTCTCTAGCTCTTCACTCCCTTTGGCATTATGTGCTATGAGACTACATTTTTTACCCATTTATGAACGTCTGAAGCTTTTTTTTTGTTCTTGTTTTTGCTGTTCTCCATGTTCAAAGCCATACAGTAGGACTGACTTGAAATTTGATTAGAAGATTCTGATTTTTGTGTTGGACTTGATTTATTTTGATCTCCATAATGTCCAATTGCAATGAAAGCTGCTCTAACCTTCTGTATTCGTATTCTGATATCATTGTCTGTTCTTCCAACTGTCTATACTGCGGCCAAGGTATATGTACGATTCTGTATATTGTAGTGAAGTTTCTTCAAGTGCAATGTTGTTATTGTTTCCTGCATTAATTCTTATTATCTTTGTTTTATCCCTTCGTATTTTCAGACCCACTAGCTGTGACATCTCATCAAGCATGTGCATTTTCTCTTGCATCTGATTACGGTTATGTACAGAAGAGCCAGTTCGTCGGCAACATTGTTAACTGCATGTTAACTAGGGAAGATAAAATAATCTTTTAAGTAATATAGTGTTTAATTAGTCTGGCTTTTGCAAATATTTTCCCCTTCATGGGCTGCGTCCTAGCACGGGACAGGACTCAACATGTGTCGTACGCAACTAAATGCACTTGCACACACACGCACGTACACAATACAGAGAGATTGTAAACGTTTACACCAGATGGTTCAACTTGCTAAAGTTTTTTACATAATGTTACATGATGTTACTGAAGAAAACAGAACTGGAAATTTTGAGTATCCTATTTATCAGTGTTTCCCATAATTGTTGTTGGTGGCAACCCAAGTTTTTTTTTTTTCACTTCTCGCGACCCTTAGAGAGTAAAAGGTAGTCCCATAATACAGACTGTCGTAGCGGAGTTTAGTGTTAGAGACTTCATTATACTAGGACCAGCTTCTTTATGAGGTGGGGTGATCAGTTCCCATCCTCACCGCCTATGCCTTCCCTTACCAAAGAGCAGAGTCAGGTACCCAGTTACAGCTGAGTAAACTACAGCATCTCTTTAGAAGGTTT
Source organism: Oreohelix idahoensis (assembly GCA_024509875.1). Lineage (NCBI taxonomy): Eukaryota > Metazoa > Mollusca > Gastropoda > Stylommatophora > Oreohelicidae > Oreohelix > Oreohelix idahoensis. Next base: position 19,799 of record JAMPIV010013627.1, read on the forward strand.
CGATCCCGAAACACAGAGACAAGAGGTCTAACCACTCTGCAAATTGGACTGTCACTTAAGAGTATACCTTCTTATTTTTCTCATAATTTTCCGAGCCCTTCTCGCGACAGTGGGAGCCACGGTAGCATAGTGGTTAGCGCACTGGCTTCCTAGCTCAGTGGTCTATGGTTCGATCCCCAGATGAAGTGGGATTTTTTTAGGCCGCAAACGGCTCCTGTGTCGACCCAGACCCAATTGGGTAGCAGAGCAACTCTGGGAAGGTTAAGGCGCTATCCTTTACCTTTTTCTCGCGACAGTACTGACACTTATTAGAGTCGCAACTTATAGTTTTGGAAATGATTGCTCTATATAGCAGTATTGGAGCAGAACATGGTGATATATCTTGGCCCAAAAACTAATATTAAATTTGGCATCACAAATTGCTTTACTGTCAGCCTTCATTTCCATTTTGTTTGGTGTCATGTCATCAGGAATGAGGTCTTTTGAAAGTTACGATCTCAGTTAAATTTTAATCCAGTTCGTTCCCAAATCCAATTATAGCCAAGAGTGGAGTTTAGGATGAGCTCTCAGCTGCGCTTAAAAGGTCCCTAGGTGAGTTTCTCAAATAGCTTTTGACAGCAAACGCCCTGCTGCTATCCCTTCCGCAGCGGGACGTTTGACTAACGTGAAAGGGAGAATAGGGCGGGTCTCTGGGACCCTAATACCAGAATGATTTGGTAGTGCTTAGTAAGCCTTGTGTGGTTACTCATCTAGGTCAGCGGTCCGCGATCTATTCTATTTCATGGCGCTTTTAAAATGTAAATTGTCAATATGTAAAGTTTAGCTGCAATCAAAACAAATTGTTCCCTCTGTGTGTGCGTGTGCGTGCGTGTGTTGTGTATGTATGTTAGAGAGAGAGAGAAAGAGAGAGAGAGAGAGAGAGAGAGAGAGAGAGAGAGAGAGAGAGAGAGAGAGAGAGAGAGAGAGATAAGGGTTAGTGGATGATGAAAACAACTTATTTTTTTTCCTCTAAAAGTATACATGTTATTTTCTTACATAATAGTTCACCATAACATATAATTTTTGAACCGTTAGGGGACATCGAATCCGTTGTAGTAGTTACTAGCTTGGCTGGGGACTTCCGAAGGTTGTAGCTACTATCTAGGTTTGTTACATCAGAATGTTGTAGCTACTAGATAAGCTGGGGATATCTGAAGGTTGTAGCTACTATCTTAGCTGGGGACATCCGAAGGTTGTAGCTACTAGCTAGGCTGGGGACATCCGAAGGTTGTAGCTACTAGCTAGGCTGGGGACATCCGAAGTTTGTAGCTACTAGCTAGGCTGGGGACATCCGAAGGTTGTAGCTACCAGCTTGGCTGGGGACATCCGAAGGTTGTAGCTACTTGCTTGGCTGGGGACATCAGAATGTTGTTGCTACTAGATAAGCTGGGGACATCCGAAGGTTGTAGCTACTAGCTAGGCTGGGAACATCCGACGTTTTTAGCTACTAGCTAGCCTGGGAACATCCGAAGGTTAAGGACCGCAAACCTGAAAAAAGATGATCGCTAAATGTGCATGTGTCGGGCCGAAAGGTGTGAAAATCGCAGTGAACTAGAACACAATATACTCATTACACTAAAAAAAATACAATCAGATTAACGCCGGTTCCTTTACTAATCGCATGAGAGAGAAACTCTCTCGCGACGACGGAAGCCCAGGGGAGACCGCCAATTTATGTAGACACTCACGTACTACACTTCAACTATCCAAAGACGATAGGCCCTCGACAAATTCATGTCAAGTGCTCCAGTTCTGTGCTGTTATTTCCGTCTCTTCTTCATCGCTTTCATTTCTATCTTCTTTCGTTTCTCCTTTGTGTTTGTTTTTTTGTCTTTTGGATCTCCCTCTACCGGGAGAACATGGAGAGGGGGGGGGCGGCGGAAGATACGGAGTTTAATAAATGGGTGCTTGTGTAGAATAGAAAGATTGAAGTGGTATAAGATAACTAATGTGGACCTGATGGACAAAACACTGGACTACACCAGTGGGACGGGAGGTCAGGAGAAGAAGACGCTGGCGATGGACAGGATACATATTAAGAAAAGTAACTGGTAGCATTACAAGGCAGTCCACGTTCTGGAATACCAAGGGTAAAAGATGTAGAGGAAGACAACAAAAAGAATGGAGAAGAGAAGAGATGGAAAGACCTTGAATGGATGGCACAAGACGATAAGCATCTTTTTTGTTGAGGACCGGTGTTCTTCATGACAGTGAAAAGTATTGATGATGATGACGGCGACGACGACGATGATGATGATGATGATGAAGATGATGAAACCATTACCACTTAGACTATTAACAAAGGTAAAAGATAAAAAAACACAATTCATTGGCTACGTTCTTGAAGAAAAATGAAACCTGGAAAGACTGAGGGTAAAAGAGACGATGAACAACAAAGATATGATATCTGGGATGTCATGGCAGGATTGTCGCCTGTAGTTTTTGGCGGATATCTAAGGACACCTTTGGTCTTCAAATGTTTTCATACTTTGTATCTGAAAGATCCCAAATACACTACAGGGTGCCCCATTGCGCTTGGCGTTCTAGGCCATAGTTCGAATTGCTGGTACCTAAAACCGGCAGTACATTCAGAAGCTAATAAGTCTGAATGTCATTCCCTGGGCTACAGCATCCTTGATACCACGTCTTCTCAGGTGCCCAGATAATCGCGGTCAACAATTTGATTGTTTGAAAATCCTTTGCAACTAATTTTAAATAAATCCTGAATAACAGATAAATCCTTTGGTTTTCTTTTAAGCACCGCGTAGATGCATTCACATTAATTCCAGCTGCAGTAGCTTATATTAAAGTTGTTGCATTTACAATCGGTTTTAACTGCAGACTCAAGTAGCTACGATGGTTTGGCCATGTCTGCAGAATGAGAGAAGATCGGCTACCACAAGAAGTATGGGAAACTAAGAGCCAGAAATCCAGACCTCCATGAACCAGGCCAGGAGTAAGACAGCCGATAGTATAATGTGGCACTTTCTCTGGCAAACCTCTACACCCAGGTTAGAAGAGGAATGATTAAGTAAGTAAGCAGCTACAATCCAGCTCTAATAGTGTATACTGAAGTTGTTGCAGTAAAAACAGTTCGGCTTCATTCTCCGTTGGAGCGCCAAGGCGAAAGCAGAAGTGCTTTTGATCTCCAATAAAGTATATAAGTGGCCTACTGATGACAAGTGTTGAAGCTATCGATACTGTGCACACACTTCTGTCTTATTTCTATGCATTAATCTATACCTCTCTTTGTCTTATCACCTGCTGTTTTCTGGTATCTTTCCTTATCATTGTCTGATCATATTCAGTTTTCTGATAGCCATTCCTCTTTGTGCTTTATTGCCTATCGCTTTCTTTGCCTTATCACTTACTGTTTTCTGGTATCTATCGCTTTCTTTGCCTTATCACTTGAATTCTGTTTTTTTTTAGTGTTGATCCTTGTCTTTGTTTTATTACTTGCTGTTTTCTGAAATTAGTCCTTCTTTGTCTCTCACCACTTGCCGTCTCTGGTATCTATCCCTGTTTTATCCCATCGTTACTGTTTTTCTTGGCTTTTATTCATCTTTGTCTTATCACTCACTGTATTCTGGGTATCTATCCTTCTCTTTGTCTCATCATTTACTGTTTTCTGGTATCTATCCTCTGTGTCGTATCACTTACTATTTTCTGGTACCTATCCTCTATGTCGTATCACTTACTATTTTCTGGTACCTATCCTCTATGTCGTATCACTTACTATTTTCTGGTATCTATCCTCTGTGTCGTATCACTTACTATTTTCTGGTATCTATCCTCTGTGTCGTATCACTTACTATTTTCTGGTATCTATCCTCTGTGTCGTATCACTTACTGTTTTCTGGTATCTATCATCTGTGTCGTATCACTTACTGTTTTCTGGTATCTATCCTCTGTGTCGTTGTGGTAAAGTGGGATGTTATAAATATTTATAGGGGACTTAGTGTACTGACTGAGATCAGCTGTGAAGGTATCTGTATCTAATAAGTGTGGTGTATTACAGATAACCTTACTTGCTACCACATTTATACCCCAGTCAGACCTATTCTGGAATATTGTGATGACTACGTTGAATGTCTAGGGTTATGATAATGATGAAGTGTATGTTCACAACAACCAACAGACAGATAAACAATGTCATTTAATCCACAATACTTTACAATCTTAACTTCGGTGTGGGCGGCAGGAAACAGTCTCCACTGCTCGCTTGCTTCACCGTGTTCTTGAGACACAACACTGGTCGATATATTGACCAAGGAGTCTGCTATCAGCTTCTGGATTCAGCAAAACTCAGACCAGGTGCTGCTTTAATATGTTAGTACCACGGTCCCTGAAACAAGAAGGTTGTACCTTATACTTCAGAACTAATTTATAATCTATTTTCACACTGAGCACAATACATAACAAACACCGAGTTCAGCGCGGTATGCCAACTGTTAGCTTCAAATGTAACACATTCACCAGTATTCCTCTCCCTAATGGTTACAACGCCTCTGCAATTTCAGCATTATTTTCTTCTATTCAATAAGATAGGTGTCATAGTACTATTTGGCAATCTCATATAGGCCTATGCAGTTATACTCCTCTCCGACAAGTTTTGTTCCTGGTGGAGCAATATCTAGGCTTTTCCTCATGGTTGCTACTGAACTACACACAGACAGACATAATTTATCAATTCACATTTAATTTTCATCTAAAAGATATCAAATATTTCTAGCTTACCACAATTCATGGAAATAATACACAAAATACGTTGACTGGCAATGAGTTATGGCACAATTCCGATCTGCCTATGTCCCAGGCTTTCATAAGAAAAATATGAGCTGGATCTCAACGCACTTGCTTCTCAGTAAGTTTATTTTCAAAATGTGGCACTGAACAGACGCTCCTAATTGACTATATTAAATGGTCTAGCCAATAGGACCATGTTTACAAAAGTATTTGAAAAAAAGTACCCTTCCTACCGTTTCCCGTAACAACCAAAAATAGTATTTGCAATCGACTAATCATGTTTAGGCTTACATATTCTTCTAGCCAATGAAATCGGATTTAACTTGTTGGCCTATTTCCCGTAAAAGAGTGGTTTCAAAACATGCCACTGAGCAATTATGATTTGGTGCTGTCAAACAACCTCATATTTTATTTTGGCCATAATTTGTTAATTCCTAGACTTTTTGCGTAACACTTAACATATTCTTTGTCAGCAAGTCCTAAGGAACCCAATTATATAAATTTAATGGAGCTAAGTGGCTGCGTTCAAAATATGTATTCTAGGATAGTCGTGCTGTTACCACCTCCTCACTTCCATACTTAGGGATGTCTACTGTACTGTCAGACTAATGTCAGGATTTCAAACATAAAACAGTAGAATGTCATGTTTCCTCATAAGCATTTAGCATGTTTTCAAAACCTAACCGTGTATTGGTAGTGTTTTTTTTATCACTGTTTATTTGAAAAAAAGTTAGTGCTTGATGCCTTACGCGTGGGGTGGCATTAATTTTATATCGCGAGACGGTGGTAGTATTGCCTGCGTTCCTCCCTCTCTCTCTCTCTATCTCTCGCTTCTAAGTCCGTCTGTCTTTTAGTTACGCAGTGTATAAAATGAAATTAATGCTAGTATTAATCTAGGTCATTAAGCAGTGTGCGTATCTCAAGGTTTTCTAAGAAATACAGTACACGTTTATTTTTTAAGAAACGCGTGTATGCTGCTGTAGGCTTTACTATCAAACGTGAAAGCGTTACAATTTTGCAGACGAAGCAGAAAAAGGGGGATTTCGGGTTCAGTCATTATGGCGTTCTAACGATATTGGGAAAAGCACTGGTCTTTTACCATTCTTCTTTCCTTCTATTGAATTAATTTGTTAGGCTTTACATTTACTTGCTAATTTATATATTTGGATTTAGAATGTTTCACGACAGTGGACTCGATGCGTCTACGCTGTCGTGAATGCCTTGCTGCAAACGGTGGTCATACCCGATTTTGAAATGTCTATTTGTCCAATATCTATTGTGTGACTTTTGAAAAGGTAGGTGACACACTTCACAGCTTCATTGCGTTTGAATGTTTGTTTCCATTTCTTTTGACTTTTGACGAGTAGTATAAATAAACATAGAAACATATAATACATAAACAGATAAGAAGGGCTCTACCACGTACAATTTTAAGGTGGACTCAGACCACACACATCAAATCACGTAGCTGACTAAAATCCTCCACGCTGTAACAGATGCAACTGAATGGGAAACGAATCGGTGCCTCCTGTAGGACACGGCAACAGTGGTAGAGTGAACTCCTATACGCAGTCCATTCGTCGACTGCACGCTATTTTGATCATTTCTTGCATGAAGAAGGGAGCGTTGATCATCGGGTTTGTAAGCGACTCCGGAAAACTTCTGACCTGAAAGCTTTACGGACCTCCGAAGCAAGTAAGCAATCATTTCAGTCATAGGGCCGGATGCTGGACATCAAGGACATGTTAAAATGACATGTAAGCAACTTGAATGATAGGGACACACGTTCTTTCTCTCTGCCGAAAAGAAAAAAATTGTTCCTTTCTTGCCCCGCACACAACACTGACCTTGGTAATGATGTCAAAGCTGCTAATACAGTTCGTGGTTTCGTACGTTCACGTTTTTTCTTAGGAAGTAAAATTCCATTAACGCAGCTAGCAGAGGTGCTTGGCATCCCAGATATATGTTGCGTATGACATTGACAATGTGATTATTTGTATGTGTGGCGTTCTGCTTCGTATGCAATTAATTTGATCAAGGCTAGGGGAATGGTCCGATTCATAGCCACACAGTTATGCAACGTTTCATGAATAAACTCAGATAAAGTCCATTGATAATACAACACAGTTTATTACACACTCCATTGGATAGTGAAATATTCATTAGATTCACATTGGCAATTCATGTAACATGGCCAACTATACTAGACCGTCATTTGTATGCGTAGGTTAATAATGGGCATCAAGTCAAGTAATGTCTGTCGAAGAACACTCAGCAATTTAGCTGTATTATCAATATTATCAGATACTTCTCTACTTTCTGCCAAGCTGCAAGCATATATTCTAAAGAATCACGGACACATGCCACTTTGGAAGAACACATGAAATAGCAGCCATTCCGGCTGAAGACACTGCCAAAAGTCAACTACTTCTGCTCTGCCCGCGCGTCTACGTAATTATTTAATATGAAGTCATTTCAATATAGCGGCACTCTATTTGAGCACCGCAATGTTTCAAAATCATGAACGCATCCTCTAATGTCACTTTCATCCATATTTATTTAAATTTGTTAAAGACTAATTGATTATTAAATTTGTTATATGTTAATTCATTATATTTGTTAATGTATTATCTATTCACTTGTATGGGTGTGAGGGCTGGACACTCACTGCAGATACGGAGCGAAGGATTCAGGCTTTCGAGTATAAATGTTATAGAAGAATTATGCGCATTTGCTATAAAGAGCACAAAACAAATGTCTGTGTTAGAGAGAAAATAAACACCTATGCAGGCCACCAAGAACCACTTTTGTCAGTAGTGAAACGTCGAAAGCTTGCCTGGTTTGGGCATGTGACTCGTCATGACTCCTTTTCGAAAACGATCCTCCAGGGAACAGTCGAAGGTAAACGGAGAAGAGGAAGGCAAAGAAAATCCTTGGCTGATAACATCAAAGAATAGGCAGGGCATGGTTTTTCCACACTTGTACACGTTGCTGAGGATAGAGAGCAGTGAGGGACCCTATCTGCAGATGCTTCCACCATGGCACCGCTACGACCTATGACGGGTTACGGGTTGAGATGATTATGATATGTTAATTGCAAATTCATTACTTGATTCAGTTTTTATAGATAAGAGAGCGCATGTACGATCTAAAATCTTTAATAAATATACATACAGTTACATCTATAGTCAAATACTTATGAAAGGAATTTCGCTGTATTAAACAAAGCTGGGGGGCTTGAACAGGCCACACCATTGCTTAAAACTTCACAAAAGGTGATGGATCGGATATAAGTTAATAATGCTCTGCCCTATGCAGCATTGTACTTGACTTCTGAATTATCTTGTGGAAACTTCCTTGAGACAGAAGCATCATTATCCTTCTATCTACAACTCTGCCAAGAGTAATCTTGCGCGAAGGTAGACACCTTTGAAGATCCATTTTAGATACTCTTGCGTTTTGCCGACTGGTGGACCACTACTGCAGAGCAAAGAGGAGGTACATCCCGTGACAGATGGCAGCAATGTAGACAACGTTGGAGGGACAGACAATGATATCAAAATAAGAATAAAAAAAGTAATAGGAGCTTTCATTGTATGGTGAAACAAGAGAAATCAAGTCCAATACGAAAATAATAATCTTCAACTCAAATTTCATGTCAGTTTTATTGTATGGCTCTGAGACATAGAGAGCAACAAAAACAACAACCAAAAAGCAACAGACTTTTATAAACGGGTGCTTGCGTAGAACAGAAGGACTGAAATGGTATGACAAGGTCACAAATGTGGAATTGATGACAAGAACCAGACAAGTGCCAATGGAACAAGAGTTGAGAAGAAGACGCTGGCGATGGATAGGACACACACTGACGAAACCTGTTGATAGTGTGATAGTTGTAACCCAGGCTCTGTGCTTGTGTAGTTATTTGTTACGTTTGTACCCTGCATAAAAAGATGTACCACAACTTCTAGGTTCTTGGTTTTGATGTTATTAAGTTACATCTTGATACTGCTGTGTGTACGTTTGTGGTAAAGTGGGATGGTATGAATATTTATAGGGGACTTAGTGTACTGACTGAGATCAGCTGTGAAGGTATCTGTATCTAATAAGTGTGGTGTATTTACAGATAACCTTACTTGCTACCACATTTATACCTCAGTCAGGCTTATTCTGGAATATTGTGATGACTACGTTGAATGTCTAGGGTTATGATAATGCTGACGTGTATGTTCACAACAACCAACAGACAGATAAACAATTTAATTTAATCTACAATACTTTACAACACTGTGACACTCACATACATAGAACACTCTATAAGACTATCTTAATAAGTCAACTATAACTTTTAAAAATATGTGTATTAAGTTCTTCAATAATAGATATCCTGATTCAACTACACAGTGAACCAGGAATCACAATCAAATGTAATCACAAGTTGTATGTACACAATTTATAGATAGGATCTGTGTATTGACAGATATGATTATTACAATATATATGTAAGTAGTGCTGTAGTACTATGAGGTAATACTGGCTTTTCAAGCTAAGTTGGTGTTTGTCATCATGACTTCAGGTGTCTGTTTCTGGTGGAACTAATATTGGCAAGGTTCACAGTTTCTTTTTAATTGAAACAATTAAATGTCCCTCTAGATGTAAGGTAAAGTCACTGTTAGAGGGGATATACATAAGATTGAGCTGCTCTGGCCACAGAATCTTAACTTCTGTGTGGGCGGCAGGAAACAGTCTCCACTGCTCGCTTGCTTCACCGTGTTCTTGAGACACAACACTGGTCGATATATTGACCAAGGAGTCTGCTATCAGCTTCTGGATTCGGCAAAACTCAGACCAGGTGCTGCTTTAATATGCTAGTACCACGGTCCCTGAAACAAGAAGGTTGTACCTCCTACTTCAGAACTAATTTATAATCTATTTCCACACTGAGCACAATACATAACAAACACCGAGTTCAGCGCGGTATGCCAACTGTTAGCTTCTCATGTAACACATTCACCAGTATTCCTCTCCCTAATGGTTACAACGCCTCTGCAATTTCAGCTGTAATTCCTTCTATACAATAAGATAGGTGTCATAGTACTATTGGCAATCCCATGCAGTTATACTACTCTCCGACAAGTTTTGTTCAGGTTGGAGCAATATCTAGGCTTTGCCTCATGTTTGCTACTGAACCACACACATATACAGACATAAATTATCAATTCACATTCAATTTTCATCTAAAAGATATCAAATATTTCTAGCTTACCACAATTCATGGAAATAATACACAAAATACGTTGACTGGCAATGAGTTATGGCACAATTCCGATCTGCCTATGTCCCAGGCTTTCATTAGAAAAATTATGAACTGGATCTCAACGCACTTGCTTCTCAGTAAGTTTATTTTAAAAATGTGGCACTGAACAGACGCTCCTAATTGACTATATTAAATGGTCTAGCCAATAGGACCATGTTTACAAAAGTATTTGAAAACCTAACCGTGTATTGGTAGTGTTTTTTGTCACTGTTTATTTGAAAAAAATCAAGCCTGCGTGGGGTGGCATTAATTTTATATCGCGAGACTGTGGTAGTATTGCCTGTGTTCCTCCGTTCAGCTCTCTCTCTCTCACTCTCTCTCTCTCTCTTTCTCTCTCTTTCTCTCTCTCTCTCTCTCTCTCTCTCTCTTTTCATTACGCAGTGTATAAAATGAAATTAATGGAATATTAATCTAGGTCATTACGCAGTGTGTCTATCTCAAGGTTTTCTAAGAAATACAGTACACGTTTATTGTTTTTTTGAAACGCGTGTATGCTGCTGTAGGCTTTACTATCAAACGTGAAAGCGTTACAATTTTGCAGACGGAGCATAAAAAGGGGGATCTCGAGTACAGTCATTGTGACAGCACTGGTCTTTTACCATTCTTCTTTCCTTTTATTGAATTAATTCGTTAGGCTTTACATTTCCTTTTTAATTTATATATGTGGATTTAGAATGTTTCACGACAGTCGTATCACTTACTGTTTTCTGGTACCTATCCTCTGTGTCGTATCACTTACTGTTTTCTGGTATCTATCCTCTGTGTCGTATCACTTACTATTTTCTGGTATCTATCCTCTGTGTCGTATCACTTACTATTTTCTGGTATCTATCCTCTGTGTCGTATCACTTACATTTTTCTGGTATCTATCCTCTGTGTCGTATCACTTACTATTTTCTGGTATCTATCCTCTGTGTCGTATCAATTGCTGTTTTCTGGGATTTACTCTATTTTTTCCCTTATTACTTGCTTCTTTCTGGTTCTATACTTCCTTATTTTTATCTTTCTTTCCTCTTCTCCTCACGTTTCTTAATCTATGCTGTCACTGCTGCTGCTAGAAACAAACCAGGAAAAACAAAAAACTAGCTATACTATTAATCTTCCTCCATATGATACAACAACAGCAACAACAATAGTATTATAACTACCTTGTCTTCTTCTCTTTAACTATCATCGTCTTCCACTTCTTGTCATTATTTACTTCTTCTTCTGTTTAGTAGAACCTTTCCGGGTGGTCAGAGTGGCTAAGAAGTAAGGATCCGCCTTTAATTCTAAAGGTATCGGGTTTGGTTCCCAGCGTAGGGAATGTTTTTAATGAAATGTTATTTTTTTTCAGAATCAGTGGGTCTTAAAAATGTCATACTCTCCATCCCCTCTGGTCTCCTGGGTAGTGAGATCTTATACCTAGCCTTCTCAGATAAGAGCGAAAAATATAGGAGGTCCCATTTGCGCACGTTAAAAATCCCTCGGCTGTTGGAAATTGTAAAGAGTTGGCCATATGGCCGCTGCCAAGGCAAAATTACAAAATTAGGAATACCTACCCACAACAAAAATATTTATAGAATGTGTGATTAACGTATACACACATAGGGATCCTCGCCGGTGTTACGGAGTTGTGCACTGTGCTGATATCTCCTTATGTGATCTAAGGGAATAGATTGGAGCTTTGATGGAGTTGTCCGCGTGAAGATGTTCCTTAAAACCAAACCACACCAAGAACTTTTCTCACTTCTTCTTCTACAGTTTTTTCCCCCGAGTTTTTCTAGCCCTTAATTCGAAAACCGTCATATTTGATTTACCAAAGGGAATTGTTTTTTCTTCCATCCACAAACTAGGCTTCGTTGTCTTCCCACATCTTACAGGGCAGTTATTATTTGCAACACAATACCTTTAACCTTTAACCTCTAAGCGTCCAATTGACAGAGTAGTTAGAGTGCTGGTTTCTCGCGGCAAAGGTACCGGGTTTGATTCACTGTATCAACACGCTTCAGTCTACCCAGCTGTAAATGCATACCTGACTTTGCACTTGAGTTAGGGAAGGAAAAAAGCAGCGAGGAATTGATTTGTTCACCCCCATATCTCGATGCTGGACCTAGTACAGTGAAAGAGACTTCACTAAGTTTGAAACTTCCATTAATTTTAAAGTGCATATGTTAACACCGTTATTTACAGTGGTTTGAAACTGTAAGCATTATAATTAGAATGTAATCATTTCTTTCATCTTTTCCTCCCTGTTCCATATGGAACCTGGGACTACTTTATGCTTTTAGTTCTCTTTAAGAAACTAGCAATAAAGCAATCACCAGCCCTTGGCAGTGGTGGCTCATGAAATCATCATTCTATACGCTGAAGTTGTATATATATATATATATGACAGCGGCCACCCCCGGACAACGGCTATGACAGGCCGGCTAAACTAGGTGAGGGTAGCCGAATGGTTATAAACCTTCGGTGAGTTAGGGTCTGCCTACCCATGCATGCGAAGACTGGATTCGATAGACTGCGCGGAAGAAACCACCTGTTGGTTCAACGGGCATGACGGCGATTACCAGCAACGCGCTGTGGAGCGTAAGGAGCACGGCGAGGCACGTAGAAAGCCCTGGTCATCCACTGCACCTGACTTCATCTCCAGTCGTCTTGACTTGTCTTGCCACTGGATTGAGATGGACCCAGGCGAGAGAGTGAGGTCGACGAATTGCGCAACTCTTCCTCACTTTAATCGAAATCACCGCGCAAGTCACTCTTTCATCCATTCATCCATTCATCCATCCACTCACAACAAGTCCTGTGGCGATGGGCGAGCGGCGAAGCGGCAGGCGTGGATACGCTGGCAGTCGTAGTCGCAGACCTACACACAGGCGGCTCAGGCCATATGGTCGTCTTCCACTGATCGGAGCAGCAGTGGGATTCGGCAGCCCCCTGAGTGTCTGAGCAGCCCTCTTTAGGAAAGCACTGCTCACCTCCATGTCATGAGGAAGGGGCTAGAAAAGGTGCCCTAAACATTGCCTGCTTCACCATTACCTAACCAGCTTACCGCGGTTGGTGGGTACCCTACTTCGGCGGTCGACATATAAGAAAAAGAAAGGACAGATTTTTCCCAGGCCCGCATCGGGCTCTTCAGTCACCTTCGTACCCATAGACTAACCTAACATATTCTTAAATAATTGGATGAACAGAGTGGTCTTCATCACCCGTGATGGACGAACAACCATATATATATATATATATATATATATATATATATATATATATATATATATATATATATATATATATATATATATATATATATATATATATATATATATATATATATGTTACTTCACATGTTAGTAATATAAAATGTAAAATGACAACTTACGCAAATCTTGGCTCACAGACGTTTTTGCTCAGATGGATAAAAGAGACTTGAATCGGCCTCTTACACTTCACTCCCCTACGTTAGTATCTGCTATGGGACTACCTTTATCTTCATCTTTTTATCCACTTTTGAAGTCAAAGGTAAGAGAAGTACAGGTAGACCTACCAACAACAACAACAACAATAAAACTCGTGTAGAAGATGAATTAGGGACACAATTTAAAATGATTACGATGACATGGAAAGAATTTGAGTAGATGGCACGGGATAAAGCGATCCTTGCATATGTTTGTCAAAAGTCTATGCTCCTTGGGGAGCTAAAGAAAATTGATTGGTTGAATAGGGCAAACATGTCATTTCTATATTATTTTATTTAAAAAGAAACATTTATTATTGACAGAAATGGGTATGCCTGGTAATACTGTCAATAGTTTCCATCAGTGGGTGTCCAATCCATCTCCAACGTCTTCATCTCATTTCTTGTGACACTGGCACTTATCTGGTTCTTGTCCTCAGTTCAACATTAGTGACCTTATCCTACTAGCTCAATCCTTCCATATTCTACGCAATCACCCCCATTAATGAAAGTCGGTAGTCTCTTGGTTGTAGTTTCTCTTGTTATCTATATTTCCGTGCCATACAATATAATAATTTAATAATCCCCTATTATGCGGCCACATTCTGAGTAGGCTGTGAATTTTCCGCTCGGTTTACCGAAGTACGGCCTTTCAATCTCTGCACAGCGTCGACTGGTTATATTGAGCCACTTTCCGAAATTAAAGTTAGCGTGATATAACTTTTGCACAAGCTAGCAGGTACAAAGAGTTTCTAATAACTTTGAAACCAAGCAACACGCAGGCTTACTGTGCTAAATACTCTTGTACTCGGATCCGGAACCTGATCAAAGATTGTGAGAACTTCAGACAAAATCAAAACAAAAACAAAACAAAATAAAAGTAGAAAGTGAAAAAAGACCAAGACAACTCTTAAATAAAGGAGAGTTTGGGGTCGGATTGGCTAAGAGGTATGGCGTGTGCCTCGAATTCTAGAGGTACGGGGCTCGATTCCCAATAGAAGTGCGACAGAATGTGACGACTCCTCTCGATCTCTGTTTCACTACGGTAGTATCAGTTACATTTTTGTACTGATTTTTATTGTGTGCTTTCAATTGTCGCACTTTCTTTCTTTCTCTGCTTTGTGTAGCAGATATTATGTATTTTCCTTCTTACACTCCTCTCAGGGATAAGTTTTTACGTCTGTTTGTTTCCCGTCCCTTCGCTAAGCTTTGCAAGGAGCGGCAGAAATAATATTAACGACAAGCAGGTGGGTAAAATTCCTTTGTACCAAATCTTGGCCTCGACAGATCAGCCCCACGAAAATGCCAGCATATTTGCTAATGGCTGATAAAGGCCAGAGTAAGGGACAGATAACGAGATTGCCCGTCTTCGAATAGATTACTATCTGATAAAGTAATAAGTTGTCACATCTGAAACTCAGAGTTCGTCTGCCAGGCAATCGGATGTTTTCAGACCAAATATGGAAGACTTTACCTTTACATCATGTTCAAAATTTTCCCATGTCGTAAATATTTTGAATTTCCCCACGGGACCTTTATGTTTGAAAACGATTGGCTTTTTACTTAGTAGCATAACAAACAGATGCGGGTGTAGGACAGGCTTTTAACCTGACACGTTTCAGTGTTATTTCACTGTGAAAATTTACTGTGAAGATCGCTTGCCACGACGACACCAGACTTGCCAGTAGTTAGAATTCAGAATTTCCATTTATCAGACCGGACACTTTTTATTGGACTATTAACCAGGACTTACAATTCTGCCCAGGAAATCTCTAACATTTTAAATAAGGAAAACCGGAATATCTGAGGAAACTGAAACACACGGAGTCAGAGAGGGAATTATCTTTTAAAAAAACGACACCCGAGACGCGTGTAAGTGGCCGATTCAAGTCTCTTTTATCCATCTGAGCAAAAACGTCGGTGAGCCACGATTGGCGTAAGTTGTCATTTTATATTTTATATTACTAACTTGTGAACTAACCTATACATATATACAACCTCAGCGTATAGAAGATGATGATTTCATGAGCCACCACTGCCAAGGGCTGGTGATTATTTTATTGCTAGTTTCGTAAACTAAAAGCATAACGTAGTCCCAGGTTCGATGTGGAACAGGGAGGAAAAGATGAAGAAATGATGTGCATTCTAATTATAATACTTACAGTTTCAAACCAGTGTAAATGTCGTTGTTAGTATATGCACTTTAAAATTAATGGAAGTTTCAAACTTTTCAAATCAGTGTAAACATAAATGAAAACATATTCAATTTATATCGTGAACACTTTTCAATCAGTGGAAATGTAAATGTAAAAATATTCTATCTGTACTATTAATCTTGTCATTTAAATGTAATGTTCAGCTAATGCTGGCCAATTTAAATGTAAAGAAAGTTTTATCCCGAGGGATTAAATTTAATTCTCATCAAGAGTAAATTCTGAGATAAATGGGATGGTAGAATAGAAAAAAGGGGACACATAAGTATGTGTCGGGAAACGCAATACTCAGAAGAGCGTTTCGTTTCTATTCTTTATCATAGTTATTGGTGGTACCAGCAAAAAGTTTTATCTCTGGAACAAGAAGGGAACAGTGGCCTAAGCGTTAAGACTAGGGACCAACTTTGTAGACTCTCCTTGACATTTCTGGGAAACGAACTACACCCGACTACCTTGACCAGCGACGAGTGTGAGCAGTGTAAAAAACCATCATCGGTAGCAGAAACTACTATTGGCAGCTAAGTGCAAAATATACGCTGCCAAGGTGAACTTTTTTCATCGACTCTACTATCAATCAATGATGAAACTTTTCTTCTAAACTATTCAATTATTTTCAACCTGTTAAAACTTAAGTGATTATTAAAATTTGTCATTTGTAAATTTACAAATTTAACTTCGATTTAATCAAGTTGTCGGCAGATTCTAGAATTAACGTGCTCAGCCAAAGCAGCACTGTTTTCGCTTATCTGAATATCTTGTGAAAATTTACTTTGTGATAGAAGTGTCATTACCCTTCTATCTACATCTCTGCCAAGAGTAATCTTGTGCGAAGGTAGACGCTTTTGAAGGCCCACATTAGATACTCTTGAGTTTTGGCCACTGTTGGACCACTACTGCAAAGCAGGGGAGGCAATACCGTCACAACTCTTCTTTGATCTTTAGCCGCCGACCGTCAAAGCAGTCAGTGGCCATCACGCTAGTGGCGTCTTATAGGGCAACAACAAATTGATTCCACTTTGCTCGGTCAGTGGCCATCCTTCGTACAGTGCCCCAACTTTGGTTCATTCTTTGCATCTCAGCCTCCACAGTCCTTCGCCAAGTTGTTTTTGGTCGGCCTCTTTTTCGTTTTCCTTCAGGGGTCCAAAGAATTGCTGTTCTTGTGATGGCATCGGGGTCTCTTCTGAGGACATGACCAACCCAGCACCAGCGTCTGCCTGCTATGATGGTGTGCATGTCCTCTTGCTTGCTCCGAGTAAGCAGATCTTGGTTGGTGATGGTATTCGGCCAAAAGATTCGGTGAATTTTTCTTAGGCATGTTGTGTGAAAAGAGGACAATTTCGATATTTCCTTCTCTGTAACTCTCCAGCATTCCGCCATAGAGAAGCACAGAAAGCACACAGCTCTGATATAATCTTAATATTGTGCTTGTGCTGTATTGAGAGGACTTCCAGATGTTATTTAGACGTTTTTAGTCTAAACAACAATACCGTCACAAGAAGGAATATAATTTATGTAATTTTTTAAATCAGATCCAGTGGTCCAAATGATGTCATACTCCCCCCTGGTCTCACGGGTAGTGAGATCGGATGCCTAGCCTTCTCGGATAAGGTTGAAAAAAATAGGAGTTCCCGTGTGCATGTTGCGAACGTTGAAAATCCCACGGCAGTTGGAAATCGTAAAGAGTAGGCCATACGGCCGCTGACTTGGCAAAATTTAAAAATTAGAAACCTACCCACCACAAAAATATTTATAGAATGTGTGATTCCTATATACACAAATAGGGATTCTCGCTAATGCTACGGAGTTCGTGCACTGTGCTGAGATCCTCCTTGTGTGATCTAAGGGGGGAGATCGGAGCACTGATAGAGTTGTCCGTGTGCAATGAAGATAGTCTTTAAAACCAAATAAAGAAGAGGATTGAAATCGAGACATGGACACCAGGAGAATAATGAAACCTGTGTTAAGAAGCAGGGTTAGGTAAGTTTGACTTCGTACAAAGATATTAAAATAATATAAAACAGAAAGGTATCATTATAATGATCATCAGCTTTAGATCCTCAATGAGCATTGCTCCTGAACAAGTTCTCCTAAAGCCAAATCTCCCCCTGGCCTGCACAATCAGGTCAAGGTCTTCTCATGTCTTCTTCATCACCTTCATGTCTGTCTCCAGTTCTCTTCTCCATGTGTTCCTTGGTGTCCCTCTACCCTGGGCACTCCTGAACAAGGACTGCCTGATACTGATATCAGCAAGTTTCCTCAGTATGTGTTCAATCCATTTCCAGCGTCTTCTTCTCATCTCTTGTTCCACTGGCACTTGTCTAGTTCTTGTCATCAGTTCCGCATTAATGATCTTGTCATCAGTTCCGCATTAATGATCTTGTCATACTACGTCAGTTTTTCTATTCTACGCAAGCACTCTTGATAAAACAGTATATTATAATATTAATGTGGACAAAAGGGGAATTTTCATAATAGTTAAACAGTAAGGTAAAATAAAACAATAGGTAGTGTAAGTCTTAATGGGGAAAAGGACAAAGAAACAACCAACAGCCCATTGAAGGACACATAGTATAAAAACGGAAGTTAACACTAATCTAAATGAATAAAAGGATAGGAACATGAGGAAGACTGTGGTATGACAAAGATAAATGTCCAGGTAATCAAAAATAGGTAATGTGTCTTATTAGGTCAAGGGATGAAGAGAATTGCAAATGTTCTGATCACAAAACCTTCGTCAGTGGCAAACAATACCAAAGAGAAAAACAAAGTGAGAACTAAATTAAATACATAAAAAGTAAATAAAAAATGATCGCTATTGTCATCAGTTATTTTATCTACACTGAAAGTATTCTGTAATGGAACACCAATGTCTTCTCTCTGGTCTTAATAGCACACTCTTTACTGTCCATCTCCTGATGCTATATACCCACTTATAGCGCCGTTTTCCTCTTGCCCGTGTGCCATCAATTCAATCTTCCGTTATGGTTTACAACAAAGCGTTATGTCTTTTTATATGGCCAAAATACTTGAGCTGTCTTCATTAATTCTCTTTTCATTCCTAGCTTTTCTAGGACCTTAATAAAAGGGATACGACCCTTAAAAGGAAGTAGCAAGAAGTAGCCACTTACCCGGATCTATCCGAGTGGTCATTTTGTTTATACAGATTTTCAGGAGTGCAACATCGGCTACTTTCATTTATGGGTCGTATAATTTATGTAGTTTAAAATGTATTTTACTTAGCTCTTGCTTTCTTGTTTTTTTGTTTTTTTTTAAACATTTGTGTCAGACGAAGATGTTGTTACCGTAACGTAGGCAAATTTGTATTTGTTCTTGGTCCCAGTAGGACACGTTACTTATTTTTATTTATCTCACCAAAATGAAATAATGATAAAAAATACGAATCGTTAAGAAAGATTTAGGTTGTCACTGATAAATCCATAGCTGATCAAAGTCTCATCGCAATCCGCACCCCATTCCCTCTTTTTTTTTTTTTTTTGGTTGTTGTTGTTGTTGCTTACTACAGAAAATATAAATGTCAGTAAAGATGAAAGAATTAAAACCAAGAAAATAGATCTTACAGTAGAGTGCAAAATAAAATCAAGATAGCAAGAAAACAAGGACAGTACGAAAACAGAAATGCTGTTTATCAAAGGGCATTGGAATAATAACCAGGGTACAAAAATAGAATCACAGTAGCGCAGAGAAAAATAAATCAAGATAGCAGGAAAAAATAGTACAAAGCCAAACATGTTGTTTATCGAGCGACATTGGAATAAAAGCCTTTCTGTAATAAGAAAATTGGCAAAAAACAATAAGTAATTATGAGACCATGAGAAAAATTATATGAATTGAAAGTTATGAGAATTAAAAGAATAAACAATATGAAAATCATCAACACATCGTTGTTTGATTTTTACGTGCTCAGAAATCACCATGCTTTAAGTTCATAAACACGTTATTAGATACCGGGCACCGCCCGGTATTTACAGATAGTTTCTTAATATGATTCACGAGGTTATTTCCTTGCAATCATTTTTTCTCTACTTACGTATACATGGACACAGTCTAGATAAACATTCGTTTCTCGTAATACATCCTTCTCGCGGTAGATAAGACCATTAAGCTATGCAGCTTGTCTATCTCAACGCCCAGGTTTCCAGCTGAGCGAACAGATGAATTTATATGAATTTTCTGACACCATCTTTCAATCGGTTGTAACAAATACAATAAAATCTTGCGGAACTCTGTTTGTTTCATGCTAGTTTTAGGTCTTACACAGGCACTAAAATGGCTCCGTGTATTTGTTGTTCCCTCAAGAAACGTTTTAAAGCAAGCGTATACATATCTATGAAAAATATCTCGTAATCGTGACATTAAGAATTTGTTAGGTTTGAAATGTTTCAGCGTCTGTTATGTACCAGCATCTTTAAGTACAGCATTTCCACCGGCTTTTCGGGAAAATATTGTAACGGCGTTCATTGCACTGTACTTTGAATGATAGTTATTTAGAACTTCCATTATAATCATCACACGATGTATTTTATTCGGATTTTTGCAGACAATTCTAGAAGTTAAATATTTTAATTTCATAATGAAAGAGCCTCCAAATATCGTTTCTTGTTTTGTTTTAACTTTAACATTCTGTCCAACTTAAGACAGAAGACTGCATTTTTTTAAATCCAAAAGTATCATCACATGATGTAATTCAAGCGTATGAGTTTTCATTCCACACATCAATTTAGAGCAGACCGATGGCAGCCTTCCTTTCATCTTAGGACGTGGTCAGTTGTTCTGTGATTTCAGTCTTTTTTTCCATAGCAATCAACAAAGCACTGGGAGAATCATTTGATTACTAAGGTGTATACGTACCAGAAGCAGTATTTTCTCACGGTCACTTGTACGTAGCTCTCACACGAGGAAGGAACCCAGACAGTCTTAAAGTATATATTCAGGACACAGCTTACCAAGGGAAACATTTTAAAGATAACCGTTAATTTATATTAAATTTTGTGATTAAAGAGCTGTCAAATAATTAGTCAAATTACAGTCTATTTACCTATTCCCACTCTTTAGTTTCATAAATGTGCTGCATATACTGAAATTTATAAAAACGCTGCAACGATAGATTAACTAATACCAGTTAGAAAATATGAACCGTTATATGAACTGTAACTTTTGTGAATTAAAAAGAGAACAAAAACAACCCGTACACACCGAAACTAAACCAATCAGACAGTGTATTTCCACAACAAAGTTTGACAACAAGCATAAATTTGTTTCGTTCAGCTGACAAGGAAAGTCATCAAATTTGACGTTGGCGTACTTGTTGGCGCTGGTAGCTCAGTTCGACCACATCTTTGACTGCCAAACCATGGCAGATTTTAGATGATCGGCTCGGGCAGTGTATCGGCAAAGGAAAACATGAGGTACGAATAGATATGTTTGTGTTGTAGGCACACAATTACAGAAAAAGTGTCTACTCTGCAGTGTGACCAAAAAAAAAAAAAAAATGAAGGCGAAGGATAACTATTGTGATTGTATGCTTAGAGTTGACTGGACACACACTGAGAAAAATTAATGATGTTACAAGGCAGTCTTTCTTCTGGGATCCGCAGGGTAAGAGAGACAGAAGGAGACATAAGTACATATGATTAGAAGGATTGAAGTGATACGACAAGATCATTAATTATGGAACTGATGAGAAGAGCGAGAAAAGTGCGAGTGGAATAAAAGACGAGAAGAAGACGTTGGAGATGGATAGGAACATTCAGAAGAAACTTTGTTGTGGAGAGACATGATCACTTACGCACCAGGCATGGTACTTGAAGAAGAAGAAGCTCCTTTCCTTACTCATTGAATATGCTGGTTTGTTATTTCCTGTTACGTCACATATTAGATTTTAGTGGCTACTTAAATATGACGACTTTACTGACTTAGCTGTTATTGTTTTAAACAATGATTCAACAGATCAGATAGATGGGAGTGAACAGGAAGTGTCACATAATTAGGTTCGATCTCTTTTCCTCTCCAGCAGTATTTTTATTTTAGAGTCATTGTTTGCACTTCTTTTCCGTAATAATTCGTCGTGTCTGTTTACCTGACCATCCCTGCTGAGAGAGTAGACAGGTGATGCAATATTGACCGACAATCCATTGGTAGACATTCTCGTATACCAGAAGTTGGGCGCCTGTTTCACACGGAAAACAGGCCAGCTGTCGTGAAACATTCTAAATCCACATATCTAAATTAAAAAGTAAATGTAAAGCCTAACGAATTAATTCAATAAAAGGAAAGAAGAATGGTAAAAGACCAGTGCTTTTCCCAACAGAGTACACCTGCGTTGTGGAACGCCATAGTGACGGTACTCGAGATCCCCTTTTTCTACTTCGTCTGCATAAGTGTAACGCTTTCACGTTTGATATTAAAGCCTACAGCAGCATACACGCGTTTCTAAAAATAAAACTGGTACTGTGTTTCTTAGAAAACCTTGAGATACGCACACTGCTTAATGACCTAGATAAAATACTAGCATTAATGTCATTATATACACTGCGTAATGAAAAGACAGACGGACTTAGAAGAGAGAGATAGAGAGATGAACGGAGGAACGCATGCAATACTACTACAGTCTCGCGATGAAAAAGTGAACGCGTAAGGCATGAAGCACTAACTTTTTTTCAAATAAACAGTGACAAAAAAAAAAAAAAACACTACCAATACACGGTTAGGTTTTGAAAACATGTTTAATGCTTATTAGGAAACATGACACAATACTGTTTTACGTCTGAAATCCTGACTTTATACTGACAGAACAGTCGAAAAGGCAGGACAGGTGGCGGTTCTAAATCGATAAAAAAAATAAAAAAAAAAATCCACGACTATCCTAGAATACATATTTTGAACGGAGCCACTTAGCCCCATTAAATTTATATATTTGGGTGCCTTAGGACTTGCTGACAAAGAATATGTTAAGTGTTATGCACATAGTCTAGTAATTAACAAATTATAGCCAAAATATTATAGGGGTGTTGTCTGACAGCACCAGATCATATTTGCTCATGTTTGGACCCTGCTTTAGGGTAAATGGGGCCAGCAAGTTAGATACGATTTGATTGGCGGTAGTCAGATGTAAGGCGAGACCTGATTAGTCGGACTGCAAATGCTATTTTTGGTTGTTAATGGAAACGTAGGAAGGGTAAATTTTTTCAAAAGCTTTTGTAAACATGGTCCCATTGGCTAGACCATTTGATATAGTCAATTAGGAGCGTCAGTTCAGTGCCACTTTTTGAAAATTCAATTTGTAAAAGCAAGTGCGTTGAGATCCAGCTCATATTTTTGTAAATAAAAGCCTGGGACAGAGGCAGATCGGAATTGTGCCATAATTCATCGCCAGTCAACGTATTTGTTTATTATTTCCATGAATTGTGGTAAGCTAGCCCTATTTGATATCTTTTTGATGAAAATTGAATGTGAATTGATAAATTTATGTCTGTATGTGTGTGGTTCAGTAACAAACATGAGGCAAAGCCTAGATATTGCTCTATCATGAGAAAAACTTGTCGGAGAGGAGTATAACTGCATGGGATTGCCAAATAGTACTATGACACCTATCTTATTGTATAGAAGGAATTACAGCTGAAATTGCAGAGGCGTTGTAACCATTAGGGAGAGGAATACTGGTGAATGTTGTTACATGAGAAGCTAACAGTTGGCCTACAGCGCTGAACTCAGTGTTTGTTATGTATTGTGCTTCAGTGTGGAAATAGATTATAAATTAGTTCTGAAGTAGGAGGTACAACCTTCTTGTTTCAGGGACCGTGGTACTAACGTATTAAAGCAGCACCTGGTCTGAGTTTTGCTGAATCCAGAGGCTGGTAGCATACTCCTTGGTCAAGATAGCGACCAGTATTGTTTCTCAAGGAAACGGTGAAGCAAGCAAGCAGTGGAGACTGTTTCCTGCCGCCCACACAGAAGTTAAGAGTTCGTGGCCAGAGCAGCTCAATCTTGTGTATACCCCCCTCTAAAAGTGACTTTACCTTAAATCAAGAGGGACATTTATTTGTTTCAAATAAAAAGAAACTGTGAACCTTTCCAATATTATTTCCACCAGATACAAACTCTTGAAGTCATGATGACAAACAACCACCTAGCTTGAATAGCCAGTATTACCTCATAGTACTACCGCACAACGTACACACATATTGCAATAATAATATATGTCAATACAAAGATCCTATCTATAAATTGTGTACATACAACTTGTGATTACATTTGATTGTGATTCCTGGTTCACTTTGTAGTTGAATCAGGATATCTATTATTGAAAGGAATTAATACATATTTTTAAAAGTTACCCTTGACTTATTAAGATAGTCTTATAGAGTGTTATATGTATGTGAGTGTCACAGTGTTGTAAAGTGTTGTGGATTAAATTAAATTGTTTGTCTGTCTGTTGGTTGTTGTGAACATACAATTCATCATTATCATAACCCTAGACATTCAACGTAGTCATCACAATATTCCAGAATAAGTCTGACTGAGATATAAATGTGGTAGCAAGTAAGGTTATCTGTAATACCCCACACTTATTAGATACAGATACCTTCACAGCTGATCTCAGTCAGTACACTAAGTCCCTTATAAATATTTATAACATCCCACTTTACCACACCAGCAAAGGTTGATTATCGCTGATAAGACTAGTGTGACATCTTAGTCCAAATGGCAAAACGATGAATTTTTGTTTGCACAAGGACGGGGCGATAATTATCAGTCTGTCACACCTGAGCGGAAATGTTGTAATAAGCTTCCGGCAGAATTATTACGAAGACATTATTTGTGATAATGTAGGGAGTCGCAGTGCAATCATTACCACGAATCGACGGATATAACAACTGCTTATACGGAAAATGACCATTTAAATAACATGCAGAATTTTACTTATTTACTTAGTCGTTCCTCTTCTACCATGATGTGTAGAGGTTTGTAAGAGAGAGCACTATACTATTCTATCGCTGTCTTCCTCCTGGCTTGGTTACGGAAAAGAAGTGCAAACAATCACATTGACAAAAAGCGTGTGGCGCTTAAGCGCTTATCTTATATTTTATCCATAAGTGTCTAATGAAGTATAAAGCAGAAGTTAATTTCATGTGGGATCAGCGCCCTAGGCTTTTTGTCAATTTAATAATACATTTTTTGACTGCGTGAAAAATTATTTGTGGCTTTTTAGTGCATTTTTTATATTTTTAAATATTTTTTTTATATTTTTATATTTTCTTTTTTTATTGTTATTTTGTTGTTGTTTGTACATTTAAGTCAAATGTAATCGATCCGCTAATGACATTATCAGTTTGCGATAAACGAGTCCAAAGCACAGGAGGCGGATTTCATTATTCAGTATATTACATGGAAAGTAAATTTTGTTTTTTTTTTGTTTTATTTTTTTTTTAAATTTTGATAAGAGTTGTAAATTACATTTGTTTAAATGTAGTTGTCAGTTGCGTGTATGTCTGTGCACGCGCGTGCGATAGTGTGTGTGTGTATGGAGGGGGGAAGGAGGAAAAGTTTCAATATTTCTCTCTTACTTACTTACTTATTCGTTCCTCTTCTACCGTGGGGTGTAGAGGATTGTAAGAGAGAGAGCGCCATACTATTATATCGGCTGTCTTCCTCCTGGCCTGGTTCCATTCTAGTCCTCAGTCCTTCTTTGATTGTCTAATGTTATCCTACCATCGGACTTTGGGTCGTCCTGGAGGTCTGGATCCCTGGCTCTTAGTTTCCCATGCTTGTCGTGGTAGCCGATCTTTTTCCATTCTGCAGACATGGCCAAACCATCTTAGTTGGGACTGTTCTACATGGGTCTGCAGGGGTTTGGTTTTTAGGCCTTGACGTATCGTCTGGTTCCGAACCATGTCTCTTCTTGTTACTTCAACCACCTTCCTCGGATACCTCATTTCTGAGGTTTGGATCTGGCTTTTGTGGGTTGTAGTCATTGCCCATGACTCGCATCCATACGTCAAGACTAGGGCATAGGTGGAGCGGTATACAACAATCTTCGTCTTCTTACCAACTTCAATTTTGCTGAGGAATCCTCGATTTGTGGCTTGAAAAAGTCTCCCAGCTGCTGCTCTTCGGGTAGCCAACTCTTCTTTGATGCCTCCCTTCCGGTCTATGGCAGCTCTGAGGTATTTAAAGTGGTCGACCGGCTCCAGGACCGGTTCTCCCAGCTTAATCTGATGTCTTCCTTCCTCTCGTGATATCACCATGTCTTTTGTTTTCGAGCTGCTTATGATCATCCGTCTCTTCTCCATCTATTCCTTCCAGACTTGCAGGTGGGATTGAAGATGTTTCTCTGATTTAGCAATCAGGGCAACATCATCAGCAAATGCCAGCGCTGAAATACAAACCGGTCTCATCTTCCAGTATGCCACTGAATACTTTCCTGTCCTCTCCTTACATGCCTTGATGACATCGTCCATGAGGAGTATGAAAAGAGAATGTGACAAAATATCACCTTGTCTTACACCAGTGGTGGTCCTGAATTCTTCTGACTTATGGTTTGCCGTCCTCACATAATTTCTGCAAGACTTGTAGAAGCTCTGTATATCATGAATCATAGGTGATGGGATGTTCTTCCTTGCCAAACAGTCTCAGAGTTTGTTCCAGGGGACCTTGTCAAACGCCTTTTCCAAATCTAAGAAGCAAAGATGGATCTCACTCTTATACTCAAGAGCCTTTTCACTCAACTGTCTGAGTGTGAAGATTAGGTCTTGAGTACTTCGATTTGTTTGGAAGCCACACTGGACCTCATCTATTTGTGGCTCAGCTAGATGTCTGAGTCTCTGCTCCGGGATTCTAGAGTAGATTTTACCATGGATTGAGAAGGGATATGCCTCTATGGTTTCCATATTGTCGGTTGTCACCTTTTGTGAAAATCGGTGTTATTATGGCAATCTTTCAATCCTTTGGTATGGTCTTGTTGCACCAAGCTGCCTATAGGACCCTTAAGAGTAATAGGTCGCCTGCTGCTCCCATGTACTTAACCATTTCTGGTGTTATGCCATCATGTCCTGCTGCTTTGCCCATCTTGATTTTCTCCAGACATGCAGAATTTTACTATGAGAAAAGTTTTGAATAGACGCCATCAAACAACACATGATTGTAGCTATTGGCCGGCATTCGAGATGTAAACATAACAACATTTATTATTTGAGCCTGGTATAATAGTAAACAACAACGCGCGTGAGACGAAAGTTGCTCACAATATAATAAATATAACCTGACACTTTAGTCGGTGGAAAGCACTGTGAAATACAACTCGTCAAGAGACAACAAGACCTGCCAGACTCAAGAATAGATTCAGAATTTATTTATCGGACCGGACGTTTGATTTATCTTGAGGACTTAAGAGCCCAGGTGTCATGAAATATTCTAATCCACATATATAAATTATTAGGTAAATATGAAGCCTAACAAATAAAATTAATAAAGAGAAGAGCAATGGTAAAATAACAGTGCTGTCACAAAGAATGTACTCGAAATTCCCCTTGTTTTCTGCTTCGTCTGCAAATTGTAACGCTTTCACGTTGATATAAAAGCTTACTGTATTATTACCCGCCTTCTTCAATGAAACGTGTGCTGCATTTCTAAGAAAAACATTGAGACGTACTGCGTAATGACCTAAATTAATCCTAACATTAATTATACTGCGTTACCAAAACGAACGAACAGATGGACAAAAGGATAAAGAGAGAGGGGAGGGCTGGAAATCAGGAACGCATGCATCACGCGTGTAAGTCTACATGCACTAATTTTTTTTTCAGACGGACAGTGATAAAATACACTACCCTTTCCCAGAGTTAGGTTTATAAATCATAAAAAACTCTTATTAGAAAAGATAACATTAGATGGGTTTACGGTTGAAAACATAACAGTACCCAGACAGCACATCTTCGAAACAGGAGGTAGAAGAAAATACATATTTTGAACGCAGCCACGTAGCTCTTTTAAAGTGGGAAAATTGGGTTCCTTAGGGCTTGCTGACAAATAATATGTAAAACGTTACGCCAATAGTCCAGGAATTAATAAATTATACCCAAAATAAAATAGTGAGGCTGCCTGACAGCATGAAATCATTTCTGCTCATAAAATGTTTTATAACGTGTTTGAAAAAAACCTTACGTTACATAAATAGCCTACCATGTAAACTCCAAATTGATTGGAGCGCAACAAATGAAAGCCTAACCACGATTGGTCGAACTATAAATACTATCTTTCGTTGTTAGGGGAAACGGGAAAAGGTAACATTTTTTCAAACACTTGTCGAAACGTGGCTCATTGGCCAGTCTCGCTGATATACACACTTTGGAGCGTTAGTTCGAGACCACTTGTTTAAATGATCTTGATAAAGCAACAGTGCGTTGAAGCCAGCTCATAATTGTGTTAAATAAAAGCCTGGAACATAGGCAGATGGAAATTTGTGCCAGTTTGTGCCAGAATTCATTGCTAATCAACGTATCTGTGTTTATTCGTATGAATTGTGGTAAGCTTGAACCATTCAATATCTTTTAATGAAAATTGAATGTGAATTGTTGATTTATGCCTGTATATATATGTGTAGTTCAGTGGCAAATGTGAGGTAAAGCCTGTAATGCTCCAGCCTGAACAGAGGGTGTCGGAGGGTAGTAAAACGGCATGGAATGGCCAAATAGTACACTGACACCTGGATGATTGATTAGACAGAAATAATGCTGGAAGTGCAGAGGCGTAGTGACCATTAAGGATGGTAATGCTGGTATAAAGTATTTCAGATGAAGCTGACTGTTGGCCTAACGCTCTGAACGCAATGTTTGTGATGTATTGTGATCAGTGTAAAAAGAAAATATAAATTAGTTATGAAGTAGAAGGTACATCCTTCTTGATTTCAGGGACAGTGGTCTTGATGGTACTGAGCAGCACCTAGTCAGAGCTTTGCTGAATCCAGTGTCGGACAGCATACTCCTTGGTCCTTTTAGCTATCAGTGAGGTGTCTCCAGAGCCCAGAGGAGAATTCGAGCAGAGGAGTCCTTTCCTGCCGCCATCACGCCAGATAAGCTAACTTGGCCAGCTGAGCTCAACATTATATCCCCTCATCTTGAAATGACTTAGTAAAAATAATATTAAGAGGGGAAATTAATTGTCTTAATATCAGGAACTGAGAACATCTCCAATACTAATTTCCTTAAGACAAACTATTGAAGTTATGATGACAACTACCAACAGAGCTTGAACAAAACCAAACCAGTATTACCTCATACTACCACTACACAACTGACACACATAGGATATTTGTAATAATATATGTCACTACCAGATTCATATTAATACATTCTGTACATAACTTGTAATTTAAATTGATTGTGATTCCTGGTTCCCTTGTAGTTGAATCAGGACACATATTCATTCATGCCAGTAATGAATACATATTGTTATTTGAAAGTTATCAGTGACTCTTTTAAGATATCTTTGTAGAGTGTTATATGTATGTGAGTGTCACAGTGTTGTCAAGAGTAGTGGATTAAATTAAATTGTTTATCTGTCTGTTGTTGTGACTTACACTTCATCATACACATACCCTAGACACATAACGTAGCATCACACTATTCCAGAATAATTCTGACTGAGATATATAGATATGTGGTAGCAAGTAAGGTTATCTATAATACACTACTCTTAATAGATATAGATACCTTCACAGCTGATCTCAGTCAGTACACTAAGTTCCCTATAAATATTTATAACATCCCACTTCACCACATATATTGGGGTCTCGCTCTTGGGATTTTGAATCTTTAACTATTAAAAATATTGGGGGTAATTCACTTCAGGGAATATAAGAATTAAAAGGTATCCTTGGGTGGAATTAAATAAGGTTGAGCTCACGGTGCCTGTGTTGTCCATTAGAGATTGAATTGTTGGTTAGACATTGTATAAATTTACATAATAGACAATGGCGGACCTGGCCAAATTTCGATCTGCTGCGGTTCAGACTGCAAAAGAGTTAGGATTAGATGGGCAAGTTATGGTTGCCTATGTTACTACGGAATGTGACAAATTTATTGAACGCGAAGAAAGAAGGTTTGAAGCCGAAAGAAAGTTAGAGGCTGACAAGGAAATTAAGAAGTTACAGTTTGAGGCTGAGGCTGAGACTAAGAGGTTGCAGATTGAGGCTGACAAAGAGGCTAAAGCATTGGAAGCCGAGGAAAGAAGACAGGCTGCAGAAAGAGAAGAGAAGAAATTAGCTGCAGAAAGGGAAGAGAAGAGATTAGCTGCAGAAAGGGAAGCAGAAAAGGAGGAGAAGAGATTACAAAGGGAACATGAGTTACGACTAAGGGAGTTTGAGTTTCAAGGCCATGCTCCTGAAAATGGTGCCAGTCCCTTTGCCTCTGATGCTACGGTTACTCAAGGAGCCTCAACCTCAGCTATGAATTTTCGTTTAGATCATTTTGTTGAGAAAGACGATGATATTGAGAGCTACCTAAATAGGTATGAACTATTAGCTACCACGTATGGGTTAGAGAGAGAAAGGTGGAGCTTAAAGTTATCTCAGGGACTTCGTGGGGCAGCTTATGAAGTTTTTGCAAAAATGAGCAGAGGTGATCAGGAAAATTATGACATGCTAAAGCAGGCTCTTTTGTTAAGGTATGAAAAGAATGCAGAGTGTTACAGGAAAAAATTTAGGAATGCTAAACTACTGTCAGGTGAAACCTATCACCAGTTCTCTGCACGAATAGAGACATACTTGGAGAAATGGACTTCTCTGGGGAAAACCCAAGATCTTAAGGAAATGGTCCTTATAGAGCAACTAAGAGAGTCCATGGCTCCAGACCTGAGAAAGTTTCTCATGGAACAAGGTGCAGAGAGGCTGGGTGAGTTGCTAAATGTTGCTGAAAGGTATCGAGCAGCTCAAGCAGAGGTAACAGGTAATAAAAAGAAACAGGTGGATAACTTTAGGGCACCACAGAACTTTAATAAATTTGATCCTAGGGATCAAAATAAAGGTAAGCACCAATTTGATAGGCCACGGTATGAAAATAAAAATAAATTCCCACAATTCGATGAAAGGAAATATAATGAAAAGAAAATCTTTCAACCAAGGAAAAAGGTGGTGTAAGAATTGTCAGATGGACAATCATGACACTGACCGTTGCAGAAGGAAACCTGTGTATATGGCAACCCTTCAGGTCAGGTCGACCTCAAGACAGGAGGAGGATATTATGTTAGATACCACTCCAGAAGAGATGAGGAAGGCACAGGCTGGGGATAAAACACTCAAGCCTTGTTTCAGAAAATTGTCAACTTGTCAAACAACTCCAGGCAAGGGAGATTTTTACATGAAAAACAAGTTGATGTATAGGAAGACTGGAGCTAGATCCAAAGGTCAAGGACAGCTGGTTCTTCCAAAAAGATATAGGGCAGACTTAATAAGGAGTCTACATGTGAAACCAGATGGGGACCATGAGAAAATAGGTACCATCATTCAAAAGGTGGCTCACAATTATTATTGGCCCAAAGCAAGATGGGACATTGAGAATTTTGTAGAAAGGTGTAGCATAGCACATGAGGGAACACCCACAAGTGGGAACATGGATCAGGACCTGGACACGCCACGGGGAAAAATTAGGCCTGATAATAAAAAGAAATATAGATTTGATAAAGTGGACCAAATGGAATGGGAAGCCCCTTTTCACGGACAAGCTTCACTTAACTGTTTTACAATGGCCACTATGCGGAGAGTGCAAAAAGATGTCTTACCCCAGGATAAGCCGAAAATCCCTCAATCGGACTTAAACAAACTGGAGGAAGAGGATGTAGAGAGGAAATCTCTCATCAAGAATTTTAAGTGGGGAGAAAGCCCCAAAAGAAAAAATTGGTAGCGGTCGTTTTGTGAATGATAATTCTGGGAGGAAAAATCATCACTATAAAGCTTCGAGTGGAAGAGACCATACCGGTGCATGGACAAATAGGTCCACACAATTAAAGGACCATATGTAGCTTTGTTAAGAACGTGGACTGATGAAAAGGCAGAGGAAAACATTACATCTTCATACCAATATGTGAATGAGCTGACCACTCGGTTGAAAACTGGCTGGAAACTTGCCAATGAAAATTTGAAACAAGCCAGGAAGAAACATGCTGCCTATTATAACAGGAAGGCGAAAGACAGAAATTTGGCTGTGGGAGGGAAAGTACTGCTTCTTTTGCCTGGGAGTCAGAATAAGTTACAAATTGGATGGCAGGGTCCATATACAGTTCTAGAGAAGGTGTCTAGAACAAATTATAAGATAGATAAGAAGGGGAAAGAAAAAATCTATCATGTGAATCTCCTGAAGAAATATTTGGAAAGAGAACATCAGGAAGAGACACACTTGTTGACCTTGTCCCCATCGCCATGGAGATGAAAAAGGAACCACTTTTCATCATTTGAATATCCATTACACCCCTGTGAGACAGCAGCACAGGTGAAAATCAGTACACATTTAACGAAAACTCAGAAAGAGAGAGTGCAACAGGTTCTAAATAATCATGCAGAGGTGTTAACAGACCGACCAGGGCATACAAACCTATTGGAATATGATATGAAACTCATAGACTCCACACCTGTCTGTATAAAACCATATTCGATTCCGTTTGCTAAGGAAAAAGCTTTGAAGGAAGAGATAGACTATCTGTTGAAGGAAGGAATTATTTCGCACAGTGAGTCTTCGTATAGTTCCGAGGTGTTACTCTTAAGGAAGCCCTCTGGAGAACATAGACTCTGTATAGATTACAGGAGACTGAATGCTATTACAGAAGGACAGGTGGATCCATTGCCGGATACAAATCAGCTGTTTGCCAGACTAAATAAAGCTAAATATTTCTCAAAAGTGGATCTGAGTAAAGGATACTATCAGATTCCAGTAAAGCCTGAAGTTAGACCATACCTAGCTTTTAGTACCTCAGAAGGACACTATGAGTTTAATAGATTGCCATTTGGATTGAAGAATGCGCCTAGTCTTCTCTAGAATGATGAGAAAATTATTGGATCCTCTGAATAATCCCTGTATAACAAATTTTATGGATGATATCCTTATAGCAACAGAAACATTTGAGGAACACATTGACTCTCTGAACATGCTGTTTAATCGACTTAGGGAGGCAAATTTAACAGCCCGACCAACCAAATGTTGCGTTGGATGTAAAGAATTGGAATTTTTGGGACACACAGTTTATCAGGGAAACATGACCCCTGACCCAAAGAATTTAGAGAAACTACAGAAAGCCCCGAGACCACAAACCAAGAAGGACGTGAGATCCTTTGTCTCATTATGTGGTTTCTACCAGAAGTATATCAAGAACTTTAATTCCATATGTGCACCGTTAACTGAATTGACACGTAAAGGACTTCCAGATCGCATTACATGGACACCACAATGTGAAATGACTTACCAAGAATTGAAGGAAAAGCTCACAAGTAAACCCATTTTGAAATTACCTGACTTAAGTCAAGAATTCATAGTAAGGACGGATGCAAGTAATATTGGGTTAGGTGCAACTCTACTACAGA
Source organism: Oreohelix idahoensis (assembly GCA_024509875.1). Lineage (NCBI taxonomy): Eukaryota > Metazoa > Mollusca > Gastropoda > Stylommatophora > Oreohelicidae > Oreohelix > Oreohelix idahoensis. The sequence goes on from JAMPIV010013627.1 coordinate 53,134, forward strand.
AATCAGATGCATTGGATGGGGAATTAAGCCCAGTGGCATATGCTAGCAGAAAGTTGAATAAAGCTGAAATCAACTACTCAACTAGCGAAAAAGAATGTCTTGCAGTAATATGGGCAATAAAGAAATTCAATATTTATCTATATGGGAAGGCATTTAAGTTGCAAACAGATCACAAACCTTTATCGTTTTTAGCACAGGCTAAGCATGAGAACTCTAGGTTACTCCGATGGTCTTTGCTTCTGGCTCCATATAATTTTAGCATTGAGTATATATCTGGAAAAACCAATTTGGGAGCTGATTTTTTAAGCCGCCATCCGTGTGATGAGAATCACCGTAAACCCCAGAAATAATAATAAATTTCTCTATGTGTATATAGAATAAAGGACTGACATATAATGTCTGTTTTAAGAGGGGAGGTGTCATGAAATATTCTAATCCACATATATAAATTATTAGGTAAATATGAAGCCTAACAAATAAAATTAATAAAGAGAAGAGCAATGGTAAAATAACAGTGCTGTCACAAAGAATGTACTCGAAATCCCCCTTGTTTTCTGCTTCGTCTGCAAATTGTAACGCTTTCACGTTGATATAAAAGCTTACTGTATTATTACCCGCCTTCTTCAATGAAACGTGTGCTGCATTTCTAAGAAAAACATTGAGACGTACTGCGTAATGACCTAAATTAATCCTAACATTAATTATACTGCGTTACCAAAACGAACGAACAGATGGACAAAAGGATAAAGAGAGAGGGGAGGGCTGGAAATCAGGAACGCATGCATCACGCGTGTAAGTCTACATGCACTAATTTTTTTTCAGACGGACAGTGATAAAATACACTACCCTTTCCCAGAGTTAGGTTTATAAATCATAAAAAACTCTTATTATAAAAGATAACATTAGATGGGTTTACGGTTGAAAACATAACAGTACCCAGACAGCACATCTTCGAAACAGGAGGTAGAAGAAAATACATATTTTGAACGCAGCCACGTAGCTCTTTTAAAGTGGGAAAATTGGGTTCCTTAGGGCTTGCTGACAAATAATATGTAAAACGTTACGCCAATAGTCCAGGAATTAATAAATTATACCCAAAATAAAATAGTGAGGCTGCCTGACAGCATGAAATCATTTCTGCTCATAAAATTTTTTATAACGTGTTTGAAAAAAACCTTACGTTACATAAATAGCCTACCATGTAAACTCCAAATTGATTGGAGCGCAACAAATGAAAGCCTAACCACGATTGGTCGAACTATAAATACTATCTTTCGTTGTTAGGGGAAACGGGAAAAGGTAACATTTTTTCAAACACTTGTCGAAACGTGGCTCATTGGCCAGTCTCGCTGATATACACACTTGGGAGCGTTAGTTCGAGACCACTTGTTTAAATGATCTTGATAAAGCAACAGTGCGTTGAAGCCAGCTCATAATTGTGTTAAATAAAAGCCTGGAACATAGGCAGATGGAAATTTGTGCCAGTTTGTGCCAGAATTCATTGCTAATCAACGTATCTGTGTTTATTCGTATGAATTGTGGTAAGCTTGAACCATTCAATATCTTTTAATGAAAATTGAATGTGAATTGTTGATTTATGCCTGTATATATATGTGTAGTTCAGTGGCAAATGTGAGGTAAAGCCTGTAATGCTCCAGCCTGAACAGAGGGTGTCGGAGGGTAGTAAAACGGCATGGAATGGCCAAATAGTACACTGACACCTGGATGATTGATTAGACAGAAATAATGCTGGAAGTGCAGAGGCGTAGTGACCATTAAGGATGGTAATGCTGGTATAAAATATTTCAGATGAAGCTGACTGTTGGCCTAACGCTCTGAACGCAATGTTTGTGATGTATTGTGATCAGTGTAAAAAGAAAATATAAATTAGTTATGAAGTAGAAGGTACATCCTTCTTGATTTCAGGGACAGTGGTCTTGATGGTACTGAGCAGCACCTAAAAAGTCAGAGCTTTGCTGAATCCAGAGTCGGACAGCATACTCCTTGGTCTTTTTAGCTATCAGTGAGGTGTCTCCTGAGCCCAGAGGAGAATTCGAGCAGAGGAGTCCTTTCCTGCCGCCATCACGCCAGATAAGCGAATTGGCAAGCTGAGCTCAACATTATATCCCCTCCTCTTGAAATGACTTAGTAAAAATAATATTAAGAGGGGAAATTAATTGTCTTAATATCAGGAACTGAGAACATCTCCAATACTAATTTCCTTAAGACAAACTATTGAAGTTATGATGACAACTACCAACAGAGCTTGAACAAAACCAAACCAGTATTACCTCATACTACCATTACACAACTGACACACATAGGATATTTGTAATAATATATGTCACTACCAGATTCATATTAATACATTCTGTACATAACTTGTAATTTAAATTGATTGTGATTCCTGGTTCCCTTGTAGTTGAATCAGGACACATATTCATTCATGCCAGTAATGAATACATATTGTTATTTGAAAGTTTATCAGTGACTCTTTTAAGATATCTTTGTAGAGTGTTATATGTATGTGAGTGTCACAGTGTTGTCAAGAGTAGTGGATTAAATTAAATTGTTTATCTGTCTGTTGTTGTGACTTACACTTCATCATACACATACCCTAGACACATAACGTAGCATCACACTATTCCAGAATAATTCTGACTGAGATATATATAGATATGTGGTAGCAAGTAAGGTTATCTATAATACACTACTCTTAATAGATATAGATACCTTCACAGCTGATCTCAGTCAGTACACTAAGTTCCCTATAAATATTTATAACATCCCACTTCACCACACCAGGAAAACTCTACCATTATTAGCAAGGGAAACAGGAATCTGAGGAATCTGAGACACGGAGTCAAAGTGGGAGCTTATAATAAAGTAACAACACCCCAGAACACATGTAAGAGGCATCTTCAACAAGTTGCCTTAGATATTTCTCTGAGCCAGCAGTCAGTCTGTGATGACAAAGCCAATTTGCGTCGGTGGTACCAACTGAGGGTACTATTTCTGGAAGAAGTGAGGGTATAAGTGGCCTGAATTCGATGCTAGACACCATCATCAGACGGGTCTTAGAGGCGCAGGACCCGCTTGGTAGTTACTCCATAACACTTCTTGGAACGTGCTACAACTTTCAAACTTGAACAGTGACCAGCGCGAATCAGGCATCTATCTGCAAAGAACTAAACATCAGCTGGAGCAGAACAGACAAACTCATTGGCAGCTAAGTAGAAACATAAAAGCTGCCAAGTGAACTATTCAATTTTTAATGCTATCACATCACCGAGTGATGATACCTTTTCTATAGGGAATTATTAAAACATAATTTATTATTAAATTTGTTACTTGTATAAAGACAACGTAAAGCTGATTTAATCATTTTGAATGTACTACATTCGTATGTCTCAGACAATTTCTTAAATACACTTAAACAGAGCTATACAAAAATAATAAGAGGAAATTTGTTGAATTAACTCAGCTGGGGGCTTGAACGAGCTAACGAGTTATAAGAAAACCATATCCTTCACAAAAGTTGATGGCAGATACTAGGTTTGTTCAGTCTCATGCAGCATTGTTCCCACTTTTCTGAATACCTTGTGAAATCTCCCTTCAGATAGAATGGGTGGGTTTGAAAAAAAATCGAAAAAAGGTGATTCGTCTTACGAGGACAAAAGACAAAGAAAGTGGTCTACCTTACGGCCACAAGGCCTTCGTCAGGAAAAGAAAGAAAGTGAAGGCTAGATAGGAGACATAAGAACTTAAAGAAATATAAAAATAAAACCTAGGTACTTCCCTGAAGGCGAAGCATGGCTGAAAAGGAAGTGACTTCTGCCCCCGGATGTACACAATACATACTAAGAAACTAAAAACTAAAAAACGAAACTGAACAAAAAACTACCCAAACGTAATAAAAGTGGGGACTTGAAATAGAAGAGGACAGAATAAGTAGGAGATAAATGAATATGAAATAAAAAATCAAGACAAATTAGAAAACGTGTACATCCATAACATATTATGGAGGATGGGCATAAAAATAGAAGAATAGGATATAAGAGTGGAAAGATTCCAAATAGAGCAGAGAGGAAAGGGTGACTCCTCAGACAAAGTGGTGGGAAGGGTTTGAGACCGCTGGTTTTAGACACCACCCCATGCGGTGGATAAGACGGTTCTCAAGCTGTTCTCGACTTGGCAGTGTCAGAGGAGCAGGATCGGATCGCAGTGACCTGGAATGTCGAATGGGACCATGGTGGTCAGGACTATTGAAGTGTGTGGCAACTGGTGTGGAAATTTGCTGAGAGATGTCATTTAAGTGCTGGCTGAATCTGTCCCCAAGTCGTTTGCCTGTTTGGCCAATACAGGTTTTGCAGCAACGTTTACATATGATCGTATAAATGACATACGACGCGATTCACACGTGAAGCTAACTACTGGTGATGGTGTAGCGTAGCCCTTAGGAAAGGACACCCCTTCTGGTTGAGATGACAATACTTGCACGTGTTGCAATCGTGTACCCCGACCACAGGGGTAGGTGTGTTGCCAAAGTGAGAGACATTCCCCTTTGGGAGACGGCAGTGAACAAGAAGATCCTTCAAGTTCTTGTCGCGGCCATATGCCACCAAAGGTGCTTCACCGCATACTTCTTGGGTCGCAGGCTCTGCTTGGAGAATAGGGAGGTGGCGGAAAAGGATCTGTTTGACAGCAGTACTGTGAGGATGATGGGTCAAGATTAATTTGACTCTATCTGAAGTGGATTTATAGTGAGGTATGTCGGCTTGTAGTATACTTTAGTATTAAGGCCGGAGGGCGTGATAGAAATAGTAATGTCAAGGAAGTTGACAGATACTGGGGAGACAAGGGAGGTGAACTTGATGGTGGGGTGAAAGTGGTTGACAAAGTCGATGAAGCGATATAAATCAGTCTCAGACATATCTGCGAGACCTATGCCATCATCGATATATCTGCGGTAAAACCCGGGGAAAGGACCGGAGTATTGTTGCCATATCTGATGCTCCAAGTGGCCCATGAACAGGCAGGCATAGCTAGGACCCATAGAATCATCATTATCCTTCTACCTACAACTCTGCCAAGAGTAATCTTGTACGAAGGTAGACACCTTGAAGACCCACATTAGTTACTCTTGAGTTTTGGCCACTGTTGGACCACTACTGCAGAGCTAAGGGGAGGCAACCCGTGATAGGAAGTGTTAAATGACGAGGAAGTTCCTCATAAAGGAAGCGTGGGGGTGTGTCGTTTTAAGCCAGATATAGAACGAGTAGAAGGAAAGTGTAGTTAAATCAGATATAGAAGGAGGCGTGGAGAGATGGTGTTTTTAAGTTAAATATAGAAGGAGGCGTGGAGAGATGGTGTTTTTAAGTTAAATATAGAAGGGGCAGGGGAGAAAGATATTGTTAAGTCGGAGATGGACGGGGGAGTTGAGGGACAATGCTGCTAGGTCAGACATAGAAGGAGGAGTGGGGTATATAACTGCGTATGTCCAAATATTTAAAAAAAACGCGTCAAGGTCAGATTTTTGTCTAGAAATCTGATAGAATTTAAAATCCTAAAACAGTGAAGGAGAGAAGAGAAAGAGGGTTGAAGATAGAGAAAGAATTAACGAGTAGATTCAGAAAACACATGAAAAAAATACTTTGAGACAAGTAGAAGAAGAAATCAGATGGAAACAACAAGAAAAGGAATAAACTCCAAACCTTCGGAAATGAAACAACCAGAAGTAACACATTTTAATTTTGAAAGAAGACAACAATTCAGTACCAAGAAGACACCATTCCTCACGCGTAAAAATACAGCACACACACACAAAAAAAAAAATTAATTTCGGATCTAATTTAAAAAAAAAATAAATAAAAGTGACACAAGAAGTGTCCGGCCGGGGCTATGCTGTTTTCTGCCCGAATTCCTTCTTTTTCTTCTTCTTTTTTGTTTAAGAATTATTCGGCGAATATTTTGGTTCGAAGTAAAAATGGTGTTTATAATCGTGACAACATGACAGATATAAGGAAAAACAGGAGAATGGAAGATACTGAACGTTTGGGACATCATGACATGGAAATAAGTCAACAACAGAATTGATAAATAGTAGTTGAGACAGGAAGTTGTAGAAAGATATGATTGCCTACGCCCCCAGGCATGGTATTTGAAGATGAAGATCCAGTGTTAATATCTTTAAACCAATGTTAAAGATACTGATAACCAAACCTGTGTCCAACCATCTTTGTCTATTTATTACCCATCTTAGTTCTACACTAGTGATCTTGTATAATTTCAACCCTTCTCCTGAATATTACCACCGCCCTAAAGGGGAACAATTAATAGCAACACTATATCATACAGCGCCTCAGCCACCTTATGGGTTGGCCTTAAGCCCAACGGTATAAACACCCAGCATTATTTTATCTGAGGTGTTCCTTTCTACTCAATCACATTAATAGAGCTGATTTCTTTCGCTCTTTGCTCTGAGTTTATTGGCTTTATTCTTTTAATTAATTAATTTATTTATTTGTAACGTTTTTAAAGTTCTCTCTCTCTCTCTCTCTCTCTCTCTCTCTCTCTCTCTCTCTCTCTCTCTCTCTCTCTCTCTCTCTCTCTCTCCTTATTATTATTTTTTTCAAAGTTATTTCTCTCTCTCTGTCTGTCTCTCGCTCTCACCTCCCCCCCCCCCCGACATTTATTAATTTGTTTTTAATCACCTCACCCCTACCCCTCTTTTCCTCTCTTAGTTTTCCAGTCCTTGTATTTATCTTTTTTTTCGTACTTAAAATTTTCTCTCTACTTCCGGTACCAGCGGCAGCCATGTTCATACACTGAAACAGGCAGCAAGGTCTTTTCTATTTGGATACACCCTAATATAACCAATGGATTCTGTGTCTAGGTTGAACAGACATTTCAGGACCTAAGGCCCTAACAATTCGGTTTCCTCACCGAAACGAGGAAAAAAAATTTTTTTTAAGGCAGCCATTTTGATCAAGCCATTTGTTTCTAATCAGGGATTTTTCGCTTTTATTTTTATGTTTTCTACTTAGTTCTGATTTTCTTTCTTTTCTGCCCCTGAGGAAGGCCTTGTGGTTGCAACGTAGATTTTTCTTGTCTTTTGTCCTAGTAAGACGTATTACTTTTTTTCCTCTACCGTTTACCATCGTCCTCCTGCAGTCCCCTCATTTTCCTCTATATCCTTCCAAGCAGGCCGTAGAAGGCGACTGCCTCATCATGTAGAAACGTAAAGCCAAAAACTGCAGCAACAAAAACAAGTTAATCAACACAAATAATTTATACTGGAGATTTCCTGTAGTTAAACTAATTTTTAGATAGACTGGAAGAGTGAACATTTGTAGACTTCATTTTACTAGGGCCAGTTTCCAGAGGTGGGCGTTACAAGTTACCTTCTTCGCCGCCTTTACCGTCCGTAATTCAAGAGCAGAATCAGGTGCCCATTTACAGTTGGGTCACATAAAACCCATTGCTGTAGAAACCACCGCTGTAACAGCACGTGAATGCTCGACCCAGTAGTGGATCCAGGATCCATAAGGAGGGAAAAGAAAACAAGAAGAATAAGACTGGAGCGTGACACCACAGTGTTTAGAACCAGGAATTTTTGCCGCGAGAGGACATCGCTCTAACCGCTCTGCCAATCAAACGCTCAGATAGACTACACATAGGAATAACTGACAATGCAGACGTGCCCCAATTTATTTTTCTTATAAATCATGTTATCCTAAAATCTAGCGTTTAATGCCTAACTGCCCCTGCTTCCAAAATCCGAATCTATCACTTGCAGAGACGCCCCATAAAGAAAAGAAAAGAAAAAAAAAAACCAAAAACAACAACAACACAAAATTGCGAGATTACCAAATAAGGAAAGTGCACATAGATTTTTCTTTTCTCTAAGCAATCACTGTGTCTGCGAGATACGATGCCGCGGTCATTGGACATTTGGCAATCAATCAACGGAGTTTGGGAACGAACGAATCAAAGTATTAATAACTTTCTGGAAGGAAAGAATCTCAGGCGCTGTAGACACAATTTGCGTAAGCAACCAAAAGTGTTTTATTTTCTGGCATTGGCGTTGATACTGCCTGGGTGAACCAGAGACGCCCAAGGGTGCCAGCACCTTACTGGTTTTGGAAAGTAGAGGTCGGAAGGGACCCTCTCCTTTTATATTTATATCGTTTTACTTTCTTGTGTTGCATGAAGTAACAAGACGAGACATGGTCCGCAACCAGACGATGAGTCATGACCTCAAAACCCAGCCCCTGCAGTCCCGAGTAGAACATTCCAGTTACGATGGTTTGGTCATGTCTGCAGAAGGGAAAAGTTCGGCTTCCACTACAAATATGGGACACAAAAAGCCAGGGATCCAGACCTTAGGACGACCCATAGTTCGCTGGGAGGACAACGTTACACAATCTCCGAAGGACCGAGGACTAGATTAGAAAGGCCAGGAGGAAGACAGCCGATAGGAAAGAATGGCGCTCTCTGTGGCAAATCTCTACACCCCAGGGTAGAACAGAAATGACAAAGTAAGCAAGTACTTTCTTGTGTTGAACGTCATAGCTGTCCTGGTTTCTGGAAAGAGAAATGAAGGGGGTAAAGAAGTCATGGGCACGAAAGATCTTGAGCGGAAAGCACAGGACAGGAAGACCGTGAACGAATTTGTTGAAAGCCTTTACTCCTTGAGGATCTGAAACGTAATGATGATGATGATAATGATGATGATGATAATAATGATGATGTAAGTAATTACATTTTTCATAAAGATTTGCCGTATATTTAGTTGTTGAGACCATCACATTAGGAGGTTCCATTTAATTTATGCCCGGGGGCCCTTTACATTGTAGTTACGCCACTGTTGTCTGGTCGTATTTTTTTAAAACCCAATTTTCTCTGCTGGCTGTAACTCGGCCTGGCTTTGATAGTTTGACGGTAAATCACTAAGACACAAAGAGACGTGATCGCCAATAGAGGTAAAGTGTGGTAGTAAAATTTGAAGGCAAGGCCGTAATGGGCTAGATCAGTGTTTTCAAAAGTGTCATTGCCCACGTGAGATTGTTTAAATTTATAAATGTACGAATGTTACCACGCGAACTATTTTCAGGTTTTATGGCACAATTTTTCAAATATGCCAGATATTTTAAGTTGAAACGGAAACGATTGTTAATAAACGAGTTATTTTAAGGCTGTAAGGGTACAATTGTTAATAAGCGAGCCATTTTAAGGTTGTGAGCGTTTTATTTTTCAAACGCTAGATATTTTAACGTTGTAGGTGTATTATTGTTAATATGCGAGACATTTTAACGCTGTAAGCGTATTACTGTTAATACGCGAGACAGTTTAACGCTCTAAGCGTAAGCTTGTTAAAACGAGAGATATTTTAACGTTGTAAGCGAACCATTATTAATACGCCAGATATTTTAACGTTGTAAGCGTACTATTATTAATACGAGAGATATTTTAACGTTGTAAGCGAACCATTATTAAAACGCGAGATATTTTAACGTTGTAAGCGAACCATTATTAATACGCGATATATTTTAACGTTGTAAGCGACCATCTTTATTGCGGTGGACATGTCCAAGCCAATGTACGTCATCGCTGTCGAAGCAGTGTATACACTCTTTGAAGGCCAGTATGTAAGCGCACCAGAGCTAATATTCAAAATACTAGTGTAAAAGCCCGTCATAAGACGAGAATTAAATTCAAAAGCACCAATACCTAACGGCAATTTTAATTTTGCTTATTCAAAAGTAGTAAAAAAACCACTGTGCATCACCACAGTACACGAACTACGTAGCAGCAGCGAGGATCCCAATGTGTGTATACGGGATCACACATTCTATAAATATTTTTGTGCACACCGTCATTTGCGCATTCTACAAATAAGTGTTACTATTTTTGGGAGAGTACATATAAGGGAAACAATACAATTAATGTCTAACTTTCAACCACAGTTGCATCCCTTAGCGTTACTGACAGAAAAAGCTGGGATTTGATATATATATCTTGATTTTAAAGTCGTAAGCATGCCATTCAACCTAATTTATTATCTGGTGTTACAAGTTTGTAGTAGACGCTGAAATGACTTTATTCTAATGTGATGTCGAAACTTTCTTTTTTTTCCTTCCTCTGTGCGTTACTGCTATATAGTTTTGTTTGAATTAGCGTTCTGTAACCATATCTTTGTCTATTTGGTGCCTTCGAAAGTTGTTTGTGCTGAAGAGGGTGTCTCACAGAAATGCCGTTCAGTAAACGTTATGTAAATATTCTCCTTATTCATAACAAAAAGGCCAAAAAAAAAATGAAGCTCAACGATGTTGGAATATTACCTCTAATCCAAGGGTTTCAATACACAGCATTCTTTTCTCTGATGTGTCCCTTTCTACCGTCATATTTCTAGATTTATTTCTATCACTCCTCCCCCCTTTTTTTAAAAGTTATTTCTCTTCACCTCCTCCTTTCTCTCACTTTTTTTCTCTCTCTCAATCTCTCTCTTTTTTGTTGTCCCCGATAGTGATCGTTTTCTGTTAAATTAATTAATTTGGTGTTTTTTCCTTATTTGTTTTTAATACTTTCCCTCACTCAGTTTACCAGTCCTTGTATTTTTCATTTTCGTACTTTTTATTTTTCTGTCTACTTCCGGGTGCAGCGGCAGCCATTTTGGTCTCGCCATGTGATCCTAATCAAGGAGTGGTTTGCTTGTATTTTTCATTCTACTCAATTCTCTCGTTCTATCCTTTCTGTTTTTGTTTGTCTGTCCCTCATGTAGGTATTTTAGCAGCAACGTAGACTTTTTCTTTTCGTTTGTCTTAGTAAGACTTATTATCTTCCTTCCCCACACTCTTCTGAAATATTCAAGAATTTCCTACCAAGTTCAGTTTAACAAGAAAGACTCAATAACAAATTTGCTTCCTATAATCAAATTCGCTTCTATTGCTGCTATAACCACCCTGGCACGAGATCTATAGAGGTTCTTTCTTTTTTCTTTTTAATTTCACAGTTTGACGTCCACGAATTTGGTTTGTTTGCCCTACGGAACCATACTTATTTTTATAACCAGAACTGGCCAGTGCTCCTTCTTCTGTTATGGCTTCTTCATCTTCTTATCTATTTCGGTTTCTTATTTTTTCCGTCTTCATCGCTGTCATTTCTTCTTCTCTCTTCCACCACTTCTCATTTGCACTATCGTCTTCTTCTTTGGCTTTTTCTTCTCTAGCGGTTGCTTCACTTTCTAATTCTTCAACTGCTATTCTAAAACTTATTATTATTAAGCTTCTTCAACTTTTTTATTCGTGAACTTCTCATTCTTCAATATCTTATTCTTCAACTATATTTTTCATCTTCTCATTCTTGAATTTCTTATTCTCCAGCTTCAACTTCTCCTATTTCTTATTCTTCAACTATTTATTCAACTTGTTCTTCAACTTCGTGTCCTTTACATTCTTCTTGAACTTCCCTCCAACATTTTATTCAACATTATTGTCAACTTCTCATTCTTCTACTTAATAATTTACTTGAATATCATCTTCTTCAACTTTTCATCCTTCTACTTAATAATCTACTTATATATCATCTTCTTCAACTTCTCATTCATCTACTTAATAATCTATTTGCCTATCATCTTCTTCAACTTGTTATTCTTCTACTTAATAATCTACTTGTATATCATCTTCTTCTTCTTCTCATTCTTCTACTTAATAATCTACTTGTATTTCATCTCTTCAGCTTCTCATTCTTCTACTTAATAATCTACTTGTATATCATCTTCTTCTTCTTCTGCTCATTCTTCTACTTAATAATCTACTTGTATATCATCTTCTTCTTCTTCTTCTCATTCTTCTACTTAATAATCTACGTGTATATCATCTTCTTCTTCTTCTCATTCTTCTACTTAATAATCTACTTGTATATCATCTCTTCAGCTTCTCATTCTTCTACTTAATAATCTATTTGTATATCATCTTCTTCTTCTCATTCTTCTACTTAATAATCTATTTGTATATCATCTTCTTCTTCTTCTCATTCTTCTACTTAATAATCTATTTGTATATCATCTTCTTCTTCTCATTCTTCTACTTAATAATCTATTGGTATATCATCTTCTTCTTCTCATTCTTCTACTTAATAATCTATTTGTATATCATCTTCTTCTTCTCATTCTTCTACTTAATAATCTACGTGTATATCATCTTCTTCTTCTTCTCATTCTTCTACTTAATAATCTACTTGTATATCATCTTCTTCTTCTTCTCATTCTTCTACTTAATAATCTACTTGTATATCATCTCTTCAGCTTCTCATTCTTCTACTTAATAATCTACTTGTATATCATCTCTTCAGCTTCTCATTCTTCTACTTAATAATCTACTTGTATATCATCTCTTCAGCTTCTCATTCTTCTACTTAATAATCTATTTGTATATCATCTTCTTCTTCTCATTCTTCTACTTAATAGTCTACTTGTATATCATCTCTTCAGCTTCTCGTTCTTCTACTTAATTCTTCTTCTTCTTCCGTCCTTAGCCACCGACCGTCAAAGCAGTCAGTGGCCATTACGCCTAGTGGCGTCTTAGGGCAACAGCAGATAGGTTTTCTTTGCCATTGTTTCCCACCACGCCTATTGGCGTCTTTAGGGCAACGGCAAATCAATCCATTTGCTGTTGTTTCCTTAATCGAAGTGACTGGCAAACGGGTGATCAGCCCGTTGGTTTCTACTTAATAATCTACTTGTATATCATCTCTTCAGCTTCTCATTCTTCTACTTAATAATCTATTTGTATATCATCTTCTTCTTCTCATTCTTCTACTTAATAATCTATTTGTATATCATCTTCTTCTTCTTCTCATTCTTCTACTTAATAATCTATTTGTATATCATCTTCTTCTTCTCATTCTTCTAGTATATCATCTCTTCAGCTTCTCATTCTTCTACTTAATAATCTACTTGTATATCATCTTCATCAACTTCTTATTCTTCAACATTCATTCATAACCCTCCACTCCCAAAGGAGCATAGGCCTTCAACAAACACATGCCAAGTCCTCCTGTCACGTGCCATCATCTCAAGTTCTTTCCATGTTCTCCTCATCATTTTCACCTCTGTTTCCAACTCTCTTCTCCATGTACTTCTTGGTCTTCCTCTGCCTCTCTTGCCCTGGGGGTTCCAGAACAAGGACTGCCTTGTAATGCTATCAACAGGTTTCCTCAGTGTGTGTCCTATCCATCGCCATCGTCTTCTTCTCATCTCTTATTCCACTGGCACTTGTCCAGTTCTTGTCATCAGTTCCACATTGGTAACCTTGTCATACCATTTTAATCCCTCTATTCTACGCAAGCACCCATTTATGAAAGTCTGTAGCTTTTTGGTTGTTGTCTTTGTTGTTCTCCATGTCTCCGAGCCATACAATAGGACTGACTTCACATTTGAGTTGAAGATTCTTATTTTCGTGTTGGATCCTATTTCTCTTGATCTCCATATATTTCCCAATGCAATGAAAGCTCCTCTTGCTTTTTGTATTCTTATTTTGATATCGCTGTCTTCTTCAATTACTTAAAACTTCTTCTGCAATGGCTTATTCAACATCTTATTCCTCAACATCTACCTGTACTCGCTGCCAACGCCTTCCCTAACTCAAGAGCAGAGTCAGGTACCAATTTATGGCTGGGTAGGCTTGAGCACCGCACTACCAGACTGAGCACGTATGGGTTTGCCTGGAGTGCAATGACGTCGATTCTGATTAACAATAACAATAACATTCGCACTACCAGGTTTTGACCCCGGAACACAGTGACAGTGTCGCAAGAGGAAAGCACACTATGCCATCTAGATCTTATTAGTTTTTTGTTTTTAAAACATATGTCTCACTTTACAAGTGCTCTTCATCTCTCCTTTGTTCGCTTTCAAATAAACCCATCTATCGCTCTGATAAAACTGGCTACCCGTCTCAGGCTTCTCTCGTCACCATACAGTTTCTCCCTCAACTGGGTTGCGGAATGCCATGCTGCTACTGTGCTCCACTGCCAGAGCTGACAATCTTGGAGGTTATGCTCTTCTATTTGTTTGTCATCGCCACATAGACACATATCTGTCTGGTCCAATTGTCAGTTTGTTCAACAGATGGTATCTTAGTCTGCAATAGCCAGGTCGCAGTCTGAAAATTATCACTTGATCTCTTCTTGGCTATGAGTAGTGGTATGGTCATGTTGCATCGGGCTCTATGTATTCCCTTATGTCGTTTTTCGTAAACTTTATTAGTTACAAGTGGTGATATCATCCATCTTCACGCTTCCAACTCCCTGTTATAAAACTGTATATCCCACAGAATGAAGTAAAATAATATTACGAGTCCTTGAACAAATCTGATCCATCATAACTTTACCTAACCCCTTGTCTTTCGTGCAAACAAACCCCCCCCCCCCCAAACCTCCACTACCACATCGACAGAAAAGTGGTACAAATTATGGAGGTTTTGGTTACGATCAATAACCAATTGCCTCCCTTGTCAGTCCGACTCAAGGAAACCGGGCAGAGATGAAGGGCCTCTAGCTTCGATTTTGCAATTTCCACTTTCGTTTTTCTCTGGATCCAACATTTTTGTTCAGCCAGAGAAAAGGGGAAACCAAATGTGTAGATGTGATTGGGCTAAAGCATGGATTCTAAAACGCCGAGAAGAAACGACCTTGATGGATGGATAATACAGCGATCTTGGCGGTTATTTTCGTCTGGCCGTCATCTGTAAATCAGAAGTAACTGTGTTTTCCCGCGTTCCTTTTTTTTTAAAATTCTATGGCCCTTCTCCCAATGTCGGATATTTTCGGATCTATAGGGTGATTAAACACCCGTGTTACCAGGGCCCGAGAGGATGAGGGGAGAGTATAATAACAGTGCAAACTACCATACGTGTCGTAAGAGGTGACTAAGGAGGGTTGGACATAGGGCCAGTTACTTAGTCATGTAGAAGATTCTTAAAACCACAAAATTTTTAACAAACTATTCGCCTATCCAAGACAGAAGAAGGTTCTCTGGTAAGGAGGCGAATGACGCAACACTGAGAAGGCCGAAAGGAATATGGGTTGCCGATTAACCTTTTTTTCTGATAGGAAAATCTCCAGAACTGGCAACTGGAATGTTCGTACTTTAAACTAAGAAAGAAAAGCTGCACAGGTGGCAGCAGAAATTAGTAATTATAAAGTGAATGCATACGCTCGTTTGGAAACTGAAGAGTAATCAGAGTATTAAAGAAGTCAATCCCTAATTTTTGTTACATATTTATGTTATATTGTGTATTAATAATTTATATTATCATTTGTATCTATGTGATATGCATGAAACAAATGTAAAAATTAGGAGCTATTTTTGTGACGAGTAAGTTTTACTTTTTATTTCTACACCAAGAAACGAAAGAAATTAAAGTAAAATCTAAAATGGATAATAAACCGATGTAACTAGAGGCAGCAAAAACTATGACGTCATGTGTTAAACAAACCGGCTGTCATGCTGAGTTTTAATGTTAATATGACGTAGTATATTTTTGATAAACTGGCAGTTAAGTCTCTTTATTGTGACGCTTGCGTCACAGAAATTAATGGGATGGGAATGAAAAAGTAAAGATTATTAAAAAAAAAGAGAGCGACTTATCTATATTAGGATACAGAAACATACGTCATCTGAATAGCATTATTTTCAGACCTAAATGTCTTTTATATTTGAACATGCGCCCTAATATAACCGACTAGGGCAAACTGGACGCGCCTCGCCAAAACGAAGCAATATTATATATAAAAAAAAAACAATCTGACTAGTATGGATAGCAAAAACAACAATTTGTTATGAAAGTTTTTTTTTTCCTTCGCTTAACGTTACTGCGGGATAAACTAGCTGACGCTGTGACCAACCTTCCTCAGATTTCTCATACGACATGAGTGGTTAGGCATAGTGTTACTGTTCTTTGCCTGCTCCATTTCGGATCTTGGTAACATACCACTGTAGAATGGTAAGCTGCAATAACTACTGTAGATAGAAACATTTTTAAAACATACACTATATTGTGTCGAGGAAGATGAGGGGAAAAAGATGATTCGTCGTACGAGGACAAAAGGCAAAGAAAATGGCTAACGCTGCGGCAACAAGGCCTTCGTCAGAGAAAGGAGAGAAAGTGAGGGCTAAATAGGACACATAAGAATCTAAATAAATATAAATATAAAAACTGAGTACTTCCTTAAAGGCAGCTAAGACCTTGCACGCCCGCTGCAGGGAGAGCGCACCACGAGAAAATGAAAACACTACCACTTCCGGATGTAAATAGTAGAAGCTAAGAAACGAAACTCAACAAGACACTTTCCAAATGTACTAATAATGAGTACTGGAGATAGAAGAGGACAGAATGAGTACTGGAGATAGAAGAGGACAGAATGAGTACTGGAGATAGAAGAGGACAGAATGAGTACTGGAGATAGAAGAGGACAGAATGAGTACTGGAGATAGAAGAGGACAGAATGAGTACTGGAGATAGAAGAGGACAGAATGAGTACTGGAGATAGAAGAGGACAGAATGAGTACTGGAGATAGAAGAGGACAGAATGAGTACTGGAGATAGAAGAGGACAGAATGAGTACTGGAGATAGAAGAGGACAGAATGAGTACTGGAGATAGAAGAGGACAGAATGAGTACTGGAGATAGAAGAGGACAGAATGAGTTGGACATAAATAAAAAAATAAAAAATAAGAAATAAAACATAAAAAATTAAGTAAATTGATTTTTTTTTAAACTGGGGTGGGGGTGCGATCGATGGAGAAATAGAATAGGAGTGGAAAGGGTCACCTCAGACAAAGTACTGTAGGGTGTTAAGACCGCCTGGTTTAATTGACTTTTTGACCTATCGGAAGTGGATTTGTGGTGGTGATTGAGGGCCACCTGACGAGAGATAGGGAGAACCCGTTGGAGGGCGGAGTTGAGAACATGTTCCGGATAAAGTCTGCTTCGGAAGAAATCCAACATCTCAGTGGCTCGGAAATGGAAGTCGTCGTCGTCTTGGAGAAGTTGGGAAAATGGAAAGGAATTGAGATAGGCCCGAGGTTGAGAAAAAGTATACAGAAGTAGCTAGGGCATCCGTCCGCTTGTAGTATACTGAGGTATTAAGACCGGATGACGTGATAGTAATAGTAATGTCAAGAAAGTTGACAGATACTGTTGGGATGAGGGAGATGAACTTGAAGGTGGGGTGGAAGTGGTTGACGAAGTCTATGAAGCGGAATAAATCAGCCTCTGACATATCTGAACTCTTTTGACTGTAAGTATGTAAAAACTGCCGTAAAGTGATAAATTATTCTTTTGACTTTAAGTATATAAAAGCCACTGTAAAGTGGTAAGTTACTCTTTTTGCTGTAAGTATATGAAAACTTCTGTAAAGTGGTAATTTATTCTTTTTACTTTAAAAATATATAAAACTGCTCTAAAGTGGTAAGTTATTTCTTTGGCTGGAAGTATGTGTGACGAAATGGAGGACCTCTTCACGATCTCTGTTTCACTTCGACTGGATCAGAGACATATTTTTGTACTGATTTTTATTTGTGTACTTTTAAAAGTGCCAATTTCTTCTCATTATCGGCTAAGGAGCAAGTAGCTTGTATGTTCAAGTATGTTCAAACATTTGTGACACTCCTTGCAGATAATGTTTATCCCAGTCTGCGAGAAGAAACTAGATAAGATGAGCGCCGGCGTGTTTAGATTAAACCGCTGATAAGCAACTCGTTTGTTAACAAGCTGGGCAAACACGGAGTTTTTGCGTACTCATACGACAGATATCGATGTTACTGTCTGTGTGACACATGTGGGCAGACATGTGTTACATAATCGCTTCCGGGCCGACTTGTTATGACAACATTACTTTCTAATAAAGTAATAAGTAGTACAGCTTACCCATGTTGTCATGTGTGTCTACGGATCTGCCTGTGAGAGTGTATGCAATGCATCAGATGTCCATATATGGTAATACGTGACCTTTGCAGGCACGCACCTTATTTCACATGGGACTATTTTGAAATATCACCCCCTTTCTGCGTGATTTGAAATGATTGGATCTTTCTGATTAGATTCATAATAACAATGCGTGGGAAGATAGGAATATAGTTTGACCATTTCGCAGTTTTATTTCACTCTGAATTTCACGCTCGCCAAGACAACATTAGACCTCGACAGACTGAAGACTAGATTCATAATTCCTTTTTGTCAACCGGACCTTTTATTGGAGAACCAAGTAAGACTTACAAAGAACAGGAAATCTCTACATTTTAATAAGGAACACCGGGACAAGGAAACTGAAGAAACACACGGAGTCAGAGATGGAATCTATTGCCAAATTAAAGGCACCCCAGACGCGTGTAAGAGACCGACTCGTCTCTTTTATTCATCTGAGCAACAAGTATGTAGCCAAGATTGGCTTATTGGTGGTACCAGCAGAAAGTAATATCTCTGGAACAAGAAGAGAACCGTAGCATAACCTTTAAGACGAAGGACCCACGTGGTAGACTCTCCTTGACGTTTCTAGGAAACGAGCTACCCCCGACAACCTTGATCAGAGACGAGCGCGAGCAGAGCGAAAAGAACCAACCCATAAGAAGGAGAAGAACCGTCATTGGCAGCTAAGTTCAAATATATGCTGCCACTTGAACTTCTTGTAATATCTCACATTCCCTAAAGACTGTGATGATAACTTTTCTTGATCCATAACTATTTAAATTATTTCCAACTGTTAAAACCTAAAGTGATTATTAAATTTTGTTATTTGTAATGTTACAAATTTAACTTTGATTTAATCCTTTCAAAGTTACTGCATGTTTGTCTCAGTCAAGTTACTACACACACTCTAAACAGAGCTATACTAAAATAATAGAATTCCAGTGAGTAAATCAGGGGTGGGGGCTTAAATGAGCTGAAAGTAATAAGTGCTTCAATCCTTCACAAAAGAGTCGGCAGATTACAAAATTAACTTGCTCAGCAACAGCTAGCATTTTTTTCGCTTATCTGAATATCTTGTGAAGACTCCCATGTGATAGAAGCTTTACTACTCTTCTATCTACAGTTCTGCCAAGAGTAATCTTGTGTAAAGATAGACTCAATTGAAGCCTATAATAGATACTCTTGAGTTTTGGCCACTGTTGGACTACTACTGCAAAGCAAGGGGGGCATACTGTCACAGTATGTGAATACTAAAGCAAAGTTGTGTGTTATTGTCATGGCTAATATTTGTTTAATCTGATCTAGAGTGGTAAATTATTAGTTTGTCTGTGAGTATTAAAACTACTTCTGTAGAGCGGTAAGTAACTCTTTTGAGTTGACTTCAATTTTTTTTTAACCCATGTAGAATGGTAAGTTACGCTTTTGACTATAAGTATTTTAAAAGTTCTTCAGAGTGGTAAGTTACTGTCTTGACAGCAAGTATTTAAAAACTCAAGTTGAGTGGTAAGTTACTCTTTTCACTATAAGTATTTAAAAAATTGATATAGAGTGGTAATTTACTGTCTTGATGCAAGAATGTAAAAACTATTGTAGAATTGTACGTTACTCTTTTGATTAAAAGTTATTTTTTAAACTTCTGTAAAGTTGTAAGTTACTCTTTTGGTAACAGGTAGTTCAATTTGCTACAGGGTGGAGTTAGAAACGATGTGATTAAGAAGACATACGAGGACCTTGAGAGGTTTGTACAGGACATAAGAAATATAATTCTTAGGCAGCTGAAGAATGAATGAATGAAGGAATACGGCACAATATTTTATAGAACACGTTAATATTGGGGGTAAAGTTATATACAAAAAGAAATAACATAAAAAATTTATTAAGAGGGGACGAAAAACTCTGAAGTACTTAAACAAACTTCAGGGGGAAAAAAGAACTCAGATCCTTTCGTAATGGTAAAGTTTTGCATCATTTTCTACAGAAGACAGAGATGACCAGCGATATACGTTAATTCAGCAGTGTTTGCTTCACGTCTGCTTGGGAAATGGAATGTAGTACATCGGTCCACTTTTCTGAGCTCTGGTCTTAGATAGGCCATTCTTTCACCTCGACGCCCTTTCTTACGGGTTCTGGAGATTATGAGAAAGATAAAAGTCGATGGGGCAATGTTGTATCATCGATCTGTTAGTGTAAAATATTTGTGCGTCCGACAAAGGACTGGTGGAACTTTGAGTCTGCAAAAGTCTTGGCTAAGAAATTATCGAATGACCATCGATTCATTACTATCATCACCGACCTCTTCCCCAACCGTCGCTGTGTTCATTATCCAAGTCATCGTAATTATTGTCTTTGATATATCTTTGCCTTTATCATTGTGTGTACAAGATGATCATTATCATCATCATAGTTAAGATCAACTACAGCGCGGTTATCCCGTTTAACATTTCACTTATCATCGTATTAACCACGGTTAATATAAGCATTTCACCCGTGTGTTACCGGGGCCCGAAAGATGAGCAAAGAATAGTAACACTGTTATGGACTCAAATAGAAAGAAGGGAGGGCTGAAAATCAGGAACGCATGCAACACTAAACACGTGTCTCGCTATTAATGCCACCCCAACACGCGTCGCGCGATACACAATTACTACTATCACGCGTGTAAGGCCACATGCACTAACTTTTTTTTTCAGACGGACAGTGATAAAAACACTAACCTTCCCAGAGTTAGGTTTTAAAATCCTGAAAAACGCTTATTAGAAAAGATAACATTAGATGGGTTTACGTTTGAAAACATTACAGTACCCAGACAGCACATCTTCGAAACAGGAGGTAGAAGAAATTGCATATTTTGAACGCAGCCACTTAGCTCTTTTAAATTTGTATATTTGGGTTCCTTAGGGCTTGCTGACAAAGAATATGTAAAACGTTACGCAAATAGTCTAGGAATTAACAATTTATAACCAAAATAAAATAGTGGGGATGCCTGACAGCATGAAATCATTTCTGCTCATAAAATTTTTTTATAACGTGTTTGAAAAAACCTTACGTACGAAAATAGCCTACCATGTAAACTCCAAATTGATTGGAGCGCAACAAATATAAGACTAAACACGATTGGTCGGACTATAAATACTATCTTTGGTTGTTAGGGGAGACGTAGGAAGGAAAAATTTTTTCAAACACTTGTCGAAACGTGGCTCCATTGGCCAGACTCGCTGATATAATCACTTAGGAGCGTTAGTTCGAGACCACTAGTTCAAATAAGCTTGATAAAGCAACAGTGCGTTGAAGCCAGCTCATATTTTTGCTAAATAAAAGCCTGGAACATAAGCAGATGGGAATTTGTGCCAGTAATTGTGCCAGAATTCATTGCTAGTCAACGTATCTGTGTTTTATTCTATGAATTGTGGTAAGCTTGAAACATTCAGTATCTTTTAATGAAAATTGAATGTGAATTGTTAATTTATGCCTGTATATATGTGTAGTTCAGTAGCAAACATGATGTAAAGCCTATAATGCTCCAGCCTGAACAGAAGGTGTCGGAGGAAAGTAAAACGGCATGGAATGGCCAAACAGTACACTGACACCTAGATGATTGACTAGAAAGAAATAATGCTGGAAGTGCAGAGGCGTAGTAACCATTAAGGAGGTTAATACTGGTATAAAGTATTTCAGATGAAGCTGACAGTTGGCCTAACGCTCTGAACTCAATGTTTGTGATGTATTGTGCTCAGTGTAGAACTAGAGTATCAATTAGTTATGAGTAGAAGGTACATCCTTCTTGTTTTCAGGGACCGTGGTCTTGACGTTATTGAGCAGCACCTGGTCAGAGCTTTGCTGAATCCAGAGTCGGACAGCATACTCCTTGGTCCATTTAGCTATCAGTGAGGTGTCTCCAGAGCCCAGGGGAGAAATCGAGCAGAGGAGTCTTTTCCTGCCGCCATCACGCAAGATAAGCTGATGTGGCCAGCTGAGCTCAACATTATGTACCCCCATCTTAAAATAACATTGTAAAAATAACATTAAGAGGGGAATTAAATTGTTTTAATATCAGGAACTGAGAACATCTCCAATACTAGTTCCAATAAAGACAAACTATTGAAGTCATGATGACAAATACCAACAGAGCTTGAACAAAACAAAACCAGTATTACCTCATATTACTACTACACAACTGACACACATAGGATACTTTTAATAATATATGTCACTACAATATTCATATTGATAAATTCTGTACATATAACTTGTAATTAAAATTGATTGTGATTCCTGGTTCCCTTTGTATTTGAATCAGGACACATATTCATTCATGACAGCAATGAATACATATTGTTATTTGAAAAGTTATCAGTGACTCCTTTAAGATATCCTTGTAGAGTGTTTTTATGTATGTGAGTGTCACAGTGTTGTCAAGTGTGGTGGAATAAATTAAATTGTTTATCTGTCTGTTGTTGTTATGACTTACACTTCATCATACACATACCCTAGACATATAACGTAGTCATCACACTATTCCAGAATAATTCTGACTGAGGTATACATATGTGGCAGCAAGTAAGGTTATATATAATACACTACTCTTATTATATATATATATATACCTTCACAGCTGATCTCAGTCAGTACACTAAGTCCCCTATAAATATTTATAACATCCCACTTCACCACATATATTGGGGTCTCGCTCTTGGGATTTTGAATCTTTACCTATTAAAAATATTGGGGGTAATTCACTTCATGGAATATAAGAATTAAAAGGTATCCTTGGGTGGAATTAAATAAGGTTGAGCTCACGGTGCCTGTGTTGTCCATTAGATATATATTTAGAGATTGAATTGTTATCTGCTGCTGTTCAGACTGCAAAAGAGTTAGGATTAGATGGGCAAGTTATGGTTGCCTATGTCACTACGGAATGTGACAAATTTATTGAACGCGAAGAAAGAAGGTTTGAAGCCGAAAGAAAGTTAGAGGCTGAAAGGGAAATTAAGAAGTTACAATTGAGGCTGAGGCTGAGACTAAGAGGTTGCAGATTGAGGCTGAGGCTAAGAAATTGGCTGCAGAAAGAGAAGAGAAGAAATTAGCTGCAGAAAGAGAAGAGAAGAAATTAGCTGCAGAAAGAGAAGAGAAGAAATTAGCTGCAGCAAGAGAAGAGAAGAAATGCAGAAAGCTGCAGAAAGGGAAGCAGAAAAGAGAAGAGGGAGAGAAGATTACAAAGGGAACATGAGTTACGACTAAGGGAGTTTGAGTTTCAGGGCCATGCTCCTGAAAATGGTGCCAGTCCCTTTGCCTCTGATGCCACTGCTAGCCAAGGAGCCTCAACCTCAGCTATGAATTTTCATTTAGATCATTTTGTTGAGAAAGACGATGATATAGAGAGCTACCTAAATAGGTATGAACTATTAGCTACCACGTATGGGTTAGAGAGAGAAAGGTGGAGCTTAAAGTTATCTCAAGGACTTCGTGGGGCAGCTTATGAAGTTTTTGCAAAAATGAGCAGAGGTGATCAGGAAAATTATGACATGCTAAAGCAGGCTCTTTTGTTAAGATATGAAAAGAATGCAGAATTTTATAGGAAAAAATTTAGGAATGCTAAACTACTGTCAGGTGAAACCTATCACCAGTTCTCTGCACGAATAGAGACATACTTGGAGAAATGGACTTCTCTGGGGAAAACCCAAGATCTTAAGGAAATGGTCCTTATAGAGCAATTAAGAGAGTCCATGGCTCCAGACCTGAGAAAGTTTCTCATGGAACAAGGTGCAGAGAGGCTGGGTGAGTTGCTAAATGTTTGCTGAAAGGTATCAAGCAGCTCAAGCAGAGGTAACAGGTAATAAAAAGAAACAAGTGGATAACTTTAGGGCACCACAGAACTTTAATAAATTTGATCCTAGGGATCAAAACAAAGGTAAGCACCAATTTGATAGGCCACGGTATGAAAATAAAAATAAATTCCCACAATTCGATGAAAGGAAATATGATGAAAGAAAATCTTTCAACCAAGGAAAAAGGTGGTGTAAGAATTGTCAGATGGACAATCATGACACTGACCGTTGCAGAAGGAAACCTGTGTATATGGCAACCCTTCAGGTCAGGTCGACCTCAAGACAGGAGGAGGATATTATGTTGGATACCACTCCAGAAGAGATGAGGAAGGCACAGGCTGGGGATAAAACACTCAAGCCTTGTTTCAGGAAATTGTCAACTTGTCATACAACTCCAGGCAAGGGAGATTTTTACATGAAAAACAAGTTGATGTATAGGAAGACTGGAGCTAGATCCAAAGGTCAGGGACAGCTGGTACTTCCTAAAAGATATAGGGCAGACTTAATAAGGAGCCTACATGTGAAACCAGATGGGGACCATGAGAAGATAGGTACCATCATTCAAAAGGTGGCTCACAATTATTATTGGCCCAAAGCAAGATGGGACATTGAGAATTTTGTAGAAAGGTGTAGCATAGCACATGAGGGAACACCCACAAGTGGGAACATGGATCAGGACCTGGACACGCCACGGGGCAAAATTAGGCCTGATAATAAAAAGAAAAATAGATTTGATAAAGTGGACCAAATGGAATGGGAAGCCCCTTTTCACGGACAAGCTTCACTTAACTGTTTTACAATGGCCACTATGCGGAGAGTGCAAAAAGATGTCTTACCCCAGGATAAGCCGAAAATCCCTCAATCGGACTTAAACAAACTGGAGGAAGAGGATGTAGAGAGGAAATCTCTCATCAAGAATTTTAAGTGGGGAGAAAGCCCCAGGAAAAGAAAAATTGGTAGCGGTCGTTTTGTGCATGATAATTCTGGGAAGAAAAAATCATCACTATAGAGCTTCGAGTGGAAGAGACCATACCGGTGCATGGACAAATAGGTCCACAAAATTAAAGGTCCATATGTAGCTTTGTTAAGAACGTGGACTGATGAAAAGGCAGAGGAAAACATTACATCTTCATACCAATATGTGAAAGAGCTGACCACTCGTTTAAAAACTGGCTGGAAACTTGCCAATGAAAATTTGAAACAAGCCAGGAAGAAACATGCTGCCTATTATAACAGGAAGGCGAAAGACAGAAATTTGGCTGTTGGAGAGAAAGTACTGCTTCTTTTGCCCGGTAGTCAGAATAAGTTACAAATTGGATTGCAGGTTCCATATACTGTTTTAGAGAAGGTATCTAGAACAAATTATAAGATAGATAAGAAGGGGAAAGAAAAAATCTATCATGTGAATCTCCTGAAGAAATATTTGGAAAGAGAACATCAGGAAGAGACACACTTGTTGACCTTGTCCATCGCCATGGAGATGAAAAAGGAACCACTTTCATCATTTGAATATCCATTACACCCCTGTGAGACAGCAGCACAGGTGAAAATCAGTACACATTTAACGAAAACTCAGAAAGAGAGAGTGCAACAGGTTCTAAATAATCATGCAGAGGTGTTAACAGACCGACCAGGGCATACAAACCTATTGGAATATGATATGAAACTGATAGACCCCACACCTGTCTGTATGAAACCATATTCGATTCCGTTTGCTAAGGAGAAAGCTTTGAAGGAAGAGATAGACTATCTGTTGAAGGAAGGAATTATTTCGCACAGTGAATCTTCATATAGTTCCGGTGTTGTACTCTTAAGGAAGCCCTCTGGAGAACATAGACTCTGTATAGATTACAGGAGACTGAATGCTATTACAGAAGGACAGGTGGATCCATTGCCGGATACAAATCAGCTGTTTGCCAGACTAAATAAAGCTAAATATTTCTCAAAAGTGGATCTGAGTAAAGGATACTATCAGATTCCAGTAAAGCCTGAGGTTAGACCATACCTAGCTTTTAGTACCTCAGAAGGACACTATGAGTTTAATAGATTGCCATTTGGATTGAAGAATGCGCCTAGTGTCTTCTCTAGAATGATGAGAAAATTGTTGGATGTAAACATTTCGGAGGAACGTAATGAATCCCTGAGTTGCCTCTTTGATTGAGGATATTCCGAATGTTTCATACAGGATAATAAGAAGATTATGGGATCCACTACGAAAACTCTGCTATCACCAGGTATATGTTATCTCCTCATAACGTACATTTTGAGGGAAATATAATGTTCTCTGGACATGTCATTGCGCAGACTCAGAGAAGAGAAATGGTGAATACGGGTTGCGAAGCAGCATTAAGACAAGCACTCACACTTGCGGCTGTTCAGTAACATAACCGAAATATATTATTGGTTGTAGAAGTCTGAGGCAGATTTCATGAGTAGTGCCTACTCTGAATGGACCCAACTACATAAAACCATGATAGCACCACAGCAGAGTAAAGTCAAGTTGACTTACATTTATCTATGTGTATATAGAATAAAGGACTGACATGGGATGTCTGTTTTAAGAGGGGAGGTGTCGTGAAATATTCTAATCCACATATATAAATTATCAGGTAAATATAAAGCCTAACAAATAAATTCTAATAAAGAAAAGAGCAATGGTAAAATAACAGTGCTGTCACAAAGAATGTACTCGAAATCCCCCTTTGTTTTATGCTTCGTCTGCAAATTGTAACGTTTCCACGTTAAATATAAGCCACTGCATAAATACAAGCGTTTCCACAACACATTAAAACGGGTATTGCATTTCTAAGAAAAACATTGAGAGGCACACTGCGTAATGACCTAAATTAATCCTAACATTAATTATACTACGTTACCAAAACGAACGAACAGATGGACTCAAATAGAAAGAGAAGGGAGGGGCGAATGAAAATCAGGAACGCATGCAACACTAAACACGCGTCTCGCTATTAATGCCACCCCAACAAGCGTCGCGCGATACACAATTACTACTATCACGCGTGTAAGGCCACATGCACTAACTTTTTTTCAGACGGACAGTGATAAAAACACTAACCTTCCCAGAGTTAGGTTTTAAAATCCTGAAAAAACGCTTATTAGAAAAGATAACATTAGATGGGTTTACGTTTGAAAACATTACAGTACCCAGACAGCACATCTTCGAAACAGGAGGTAGAAGAAATTGCATATTTTGAACGCAGCCACTTAGCTCTTTTAAATTTGTATATTTGGGTTCCTTAGGGCTTGCTGACAAAGAATATGTAAAACGTTACGCAAATAGTCTAGGAATTACCAAATTATAACCAAAATAAAATAGTGGGGATGCCTGACAGCATGAAATCATTTCTGCTCATAAAATTTTTTTTATAACGTGTTTGAAAAAACCTTACGTTACGGAAATAGCCTACCATGTTAACTCCAAATTGATTGGAGCGCAACAAATGAAAGACTAACCACGATTGGTCGGGCTATAAATACTATCTTGCGTTGTGAGGGGAACGAATAGAAGGGTACTTTTTTGAAAAGATTGTCGAAACGTGGCTTCATTGGCCAGAGCTCGCGAATATATTGATTCAGAGCGTCTAGTTCGAGACCACATCTTGTAATAATAACCTACTGAAGAAGCAACAGTGCGTTGAAGCCAGCTCATATTTTTGCTAAATAAAAGCCTGGAACATAGCAGATGGTAAAATTGTGAGTAATTTGTGCCAGAATTCATTGCTAGTCAACGTATCTGTTTATTATTCTATGAATTGTGGTAAGCTTGAAATAAATTCAATATCTTTTAATGAAAATTGAATGTGAATTGTTAATTTATGCCTGTATATATGTGTAGTTCAGTAGCAAACATGATGTAAAGCCTATAATGCTCCAGCCTGAACAGAAGGTGTCGGAGGAAAGTAAAACGGCATGGAATGGCCAAACAGTACACTGACACCTAGATTATTGATTAGACAGAAATAATGCTGGAAGTGCAGAGGCGTAGTAACCATTAGGAGGTTAATACTGGTATAAAGTATTTCAGATGAAGCTGACAGTTGGCCTAACGCTCTGAACTCAATGTTTGTGATGTATTGTGCTCAGTGTAGAACTAGAGTATCAATTAGTTATGAAGTAGAAGGTACATCCTTCTTGTTTTCAGGGACCGTGGTCTTGATGGTATTGAGCAGCACCTGGTCAGAGCTTTGCTGAATCCAGAGTCGGACAGCATACTCCTTGGTCCATTTAGCTATCAGTGAGGTGTCTCCAGAGCCAGGGGAGAAATCGAGCAGAGGAGTCTTTTCCTGCCGCCATCACGCAAGATAAGCTGATGTGGCCAGCTGAGCTCAAAATTATGTACCCCCATCTTAAAATAACATTGTAACATAAACTTAAGAGGGGAATTAAATTGTTTTAATATCAGGAACTGAGAACATCTCCAATACTAGTTCCAATAAAGACAAACTATTGAAGTCATGATGACAAATACCAACAGAGCTTGAACAAAACAAAACCAGTATTACCTCATATTACTACTACACAACTGACACACATAGGATACTTTTAATAATATATGTCACTACAATATTCATATTGATAAATTCTGTACATATAACTTGTAATTAAAATTGATTGTGATTCCTGGTTCCATTTGTATTTGAATCAGGACACATATTCATTCATGACAGCACTGAATACATATTGTTATTTGAAAAGTTATCAGTGACTCCTTTAAGATATCCTTGTAGAGTGTTTTATGTATGTGAGTGTCACAGTGTTGTCAAGTGTGTTGTGGAATAAATTAAATTGTTTATCTGTCTGTTGTTGTTATGACTTACACTTCATCATACACATACCCTAGACATATAACGTAGTCATCACACTATTCCAGAATAATTCTGACTGAGGTATACATATGTGGCAGCAGTAAGTAAGGTTATATATAATACATAACAACTCTTCATAATATAATATATACCTTCACAGCTGATCTCAGTCAGTACACTAAGTTCCCCTATAAATATTTATAACATCCCACTTCACCACAGGGACTGTCCTCAGGACATGAAGAAGAAGTTCACCCCACCAGTGAAGGGGTAGCTCATTATGTTATACTAAAGAAGCCACATGAAAGCACTCATTGAATGGGAAGCTTGTTGGACTCCAGAATAATAACAGCGTACGTTTGAAAACATCTAAAGAAAGAAAATACATTGTAATTTGTCATCCAATGTTTATGCATCCAACTAATGACAAAGAAGAGTCTGGTGAAAGAAAGCATTGAATTACTAGACTACAGGATAATTATGGGATAAAGTAAAGAGAAGAGACATTCACAATTAAAATTTGATGTGGTGACATGTGAATGCAAAAGATAATAGGTACACAGTGCGAACACCGATATTTGAAAGAAGTCATGGGAAAAAATGGGCTAGGAAATTAATGAAGGAAAATGGGGAACTATTCTACAAATAACTTACTGAGCTTCAAATCAAAACTTGGCTATAGGAGGAAGCATGTTTCCACATAAGAGAATACACAAGGCAACATGGATATCACCAGACCATAGAACAGAAAATCAGATTGATCATATATGCATAACGAAGAAGTTTAGATCATCATTGCAGGATGTAAAGGTATATAGAGGAGCAGATGTGGCATCAGATCACCACCTTCTGATAGCCAAAGTAAAAAATGAAACTCAAGAGATATGCAACAATGCAAAATTATAGACAACAGATTATGTTAGATGTAGCAGGAGCGCTTCTAAAGAAAATCCACAAGAAACAATGAGACAAGTATTATGCGGTCCACTAACACGTATCCCAACAAATTCGCGAGATTCCCAAGTGCTCCAACAGCTGGAAGATGTAGAGAATACAGAAGACTATTGGCAGCAGGTCAAAACAGTATGGAAGGAGACATGTGAAGAAATACTGGGGAAAAGGGAAAGACAACAAAAAGCATGGATAACAACAGAAACCATCAATCAGATAAAAGACAGGAAAAACAAGAAAGAAGATTTGAAACACAGAAACAAAACAAAACCAGAAGTTCCAAAGCCAAGGCTCAAGAAGAAGTGTACAAAGAAGTAAAAATAAGTATCAAAAGAGACAAGAGGAAGTATATTGAGGAGTTGGCAAGAGAGGCAGAAGATGCTGCAGCCAAAGGAAATATGAGAGAACTGTATAGCAGCACAAAGAAGCTAACAGGGAAATACAAGCAAACAAGTTTTGCCTCATAAAAGAACAAGAATGGAAAATATAGACTGCCTCAGCCAATAAACAAGAGCTAAATGTCGTAAAACAAACTATTTGCCATTCACATTGACGAGCTTTATCATAGATCACACTACACCTACACAAATACCGGGTCATAGGTGTTTGATGCAGCCCACCCCCACACCTCCATGGCTAGAACTCCAGGATGTACTCTCGACAGATCTTAATAGCGTTTTTAAGCGGTACCTGTGAATGATACCCAAACTGATGGTGCGTTCGCCCAATGGTACGCGAGCTGGCAAAGAATGCACTAAACTCAGTTAGTGGATAATACCACTCTCCCCACACGGCCAGTGCTTAATCAACCCCGAACAAACATGTACCGCACCCGCATGCACACGCCACGTATGTATGACCGGACAACCAAGACAACTTAAACTGGACCCACAACGAAAACCATTAAAATATATTGAGGATACGGTCTAGTTTGCTTTTGCCTAGTCATGTACATGCAATGAATGGTCTTTCCACATCGCTTATAGTAGCACAGACAACCACCCTAACCACCCAACCGATAGTGTTCTATCGACGATACATCCGTCCAAAGGGGGGGGGGGGGGGGGGGGGGGGGG
>JAMPIV010013628.1:0-25000 GCA_024509875.1 Oreohelix idahoensis
TGGATAGTCTATTTACATCTATTTTTTCTTTCTCAGTAACGATTTGATTAGTCTATTGGCAAGTCCCTTGTCGGACAGGAGCAAAACCTTATACTGCTTCCGCTACAAACCCCCTGTTTTTTTTTTTTTGGGATTGTTCCAATTAAATTTTATGTCTTTTGGCTCGTAATGCTCCTCGCTAACGTTTGTTCTTATGATGCGAAAAATTTTCTAAATCGGTGATCGCACATAATTACCTATACAGATGATATGTGTCTTTTTCATCAATCTTGGGATGAACATATTCATGGAATTCAGTCCTTGTTTGACTACTCTTCCGTTTTCCATCAACTTACGGCTAGACCTTTAGAATACAAAATACGGATTCAACAGAAATTTCTTATCTTGGACATAAAATAAGACAAAACGGTATTTCTTAAGCCCGAAGATTCACACTATAAACAGGATCTGAATCTAGAAATTCTAAGACAAAAAACAGGTTTGTAGTCTTTAGGTCTTGTAGGATTCTATAGGAAATTTTGCATAATGGTTTCAGAAATTACTTCAGTTCTGTCATCGTTATTAATAGAGAACTCTCCTCAAATAAGAATGTTTTGGTTACATTCGTGTGATGTTTTCTTTAATAAAACTTAAAGTGTTTTTATTTTTTCAAATCACCAATTTTACATGGCACAGTTATGCGTTGATTTCCTTTTTCTAACCCAGAGTCTACCTTACGTGGGTCAGGAATCAGCGGTTCTCTTATGCGGGAATTCAATGATTGTCCATGATCGATATTCGGGCCATCAGGGCAATATGAATAAGAACGTTATCGCGGATGTGCTATCACATTGTGTGAAAGACTCAATATCACCTGACAACACGGCAAATGCAGGTACCATGCGAGGGTATAACAAACCCATTAACTGACTTCGTCACGTGTTGACCGGTGGAACATTGCACTTTTATGCTGACAATGCTGATGCTGACGAAATGTGCCAGATTTAATCATTGCTGTGCAAGGAATAGATGAATGTACAAATGCGTCTCTATGCACGCAAAGGCTCACAATTATCTCTAACTTTTTCGTATGAAAATAGAACAGAGAAATCGCTCAAGGACTCTTTTTCGACAGTACTGTACCGATATTGATACGGTTTTCACATCGGCACCCTGATGATGATGAATGCTGATATCAGCCAATGTTTGAGTTCGACCTCCTTTTTACTCAAGCTTCATTAATATCAGGGATGTCCGTGGACCATCTGAACAAGTTTGTTATACTTAGTTTATGGTTCATAAACACACACATTTATTGATAATTTGCAGAATAATGTGACACAAGTTGGATATTTTGAATGCAAAGCTTTGTTATTAATATTACTATTGTAAACTGCCATCTCAAGATTGAAGGTGATCACACAGAGCTTCAAGAATGCTGTCGCTAGGGACAAAGGGACTGCAATCCTAACTATATTCAAATCAGTGGCTTAACAGCTTTAGCCTTAAAATAATACATAGTCGCCCAACTGTTTTCTCTTGCCATCTGCTAATTGTCCGTAGAAGATATCTTTTGGGATGCGACCATCTTCCATGCGGCGAACATGGCCAAGCCAGCGAAGTCTGCGCTGTCTAAGAAGCGTATACATACTTTGAAGGCCAGCACGTGACAACACCTCGACATTTGTCACTTTATCTTTCCACGAGATGCCGAGGATGCGGCGTAGACACCGCAAATGGAAGGTATTGAGCCTTCTTTCTTGCTTAGCATAGGTCGTCCAGGTCTCGCTGCCATATAGGAGTGTGCTGGTGACGCAGGCATTATATACCGCAGCTTTGGTCTTCATTGTGAGTTTAGAGTTTCCCCAAACACGCGATGTGAGGCGGGCAAAGGTAGCTGCAGCTTTGCCAATGCGGCTGTCGATTTCTGTATCCAGTGAGAGTTTGTCATTGATGGTAGACCCTAGGTATGTGAAGTGGTGCACCACTGCCAATTCATAGTTATCGATAGTGATAACTGGTGCAGCACCCACATCCTGACTCAGCACATTCGTTTTCTTTAGACTTATTGTGAGGCCAAAGTCCTTGCATGCTTTAGAGAAGCGATTCATCAAGCTCTGAAGCTCCTGTTGGCTTTGAGTGACGACTGCAGCATCATCAGCGAACAACAAGTCTCTTATAGTGACCCTTCTGATTTTTTTTTTTTTGCCTTCAGCCTTGAAAGATTAAACAGACGGCCATCTGACCTAGTGTGAAGGCATATTCCTTCAGTTGCATCTCTGAATGCATGTTTCAAGAGTAAGGCAAAGAAGATTCCGAAGAGGGTCGGAGCCAGAACACAGCCTTGTTTAACGCCACTTCGTATATCAAAGGGCTGTGACGTGCTTCCAGCATATTGGACTGTTCCCTTCATGCCGTCATGGAATGACTTTATCATTTCCAGCATTTTAGAAGGGCAGCCTATTTTCAGGAGGATTTTAAAGAGTCCATCCCTACTAACCAGGTCGAATGCTTTTGTGAGGTCTATAAAGGCGATATATAATGGTCTTTTCTGCTCTCTTGATTTTTCCTGAAGCTGGCGGAGAGAGAAGATCATGTCTGTTGTTGATCTGCCAGCTCGGAATCCACACTGTGACTCTGGATATATGCGCTCAGCTAACTTGTGTAGTCGCATTAAGATGACTTTGGCAAAAACCTTACCAACAATACTAAGAAGAGAGATGCCTCTGTAGTTATTGCAATCACTTCTGTCTCCTTTTATTTTTATACAGTGTTACAATCTTGGCATCTCGCATGTCTTGAGGAATAGTTGTCTCTTCCCAGCACTGGCACTGCACAGCATCCTATGCAGGGGATGTAATAGCGTGCTCTTACAGCATTTGATTAAATCAGGAGGAATCCCATCACTGCCTGGTGCTTTGCCAGAGGCCAAGCTATCAATGGCCTTGCTGAGTTCCTCTAATGTTGGTTCGGCATCCAGCTCCTCCATAGTTGGCAGACTGTTGACACCATCAAGGGCTGCAGGCGTAACGGTATTGTCTCTAGCGTAAAGCTCAGAGTAGTGCTCGACCCACCTCTCCATCTGCTTACCCTTATCGGTTAGCTTCTCTCCGCTGATGGTTTTTAGCGGTGCCGTCTTACTTTTATGGGGGCCAAGTGCTTTCTTTATACCGTCATACATTTGTCTAATGTTGCCTGTTTGCGCTGCGATCTGGATGCTCTCACTGAGCTGGAGCCAGTAGTCATTTGCACAGCGTCGAGCAGTTTGTTGAACTTTGCTTCTCGTAGCCCTCAGGATCTGTAGGGTTCTGGCACTCGGTGAACGTTTGTATTCATTCATAGCACTGCGCTTAGCTTCAATGACAGGTGCCATCACATCTGATGAAGCATCAAACCAGTCATTTGACTTTGCTGTTTTCTTACCAAAGGTGGCAAGTGCAGTACTTTGAATGGTGTTCCGTAGATGCTCCCAGTTCTCTGTAATAGTATCACCATGCTGAGGGCTACTGAGCACTTTCTCGAAGGTCGCAGTGAATTGAGCGATCATGAAAGGGTCTGACATCTTGCTGGTATCAATGCGTGGTTTCCCTTCTGTCTGACACGATAGAGTTTTCTTGGTTGTGCTCTGATTTTGCAGCAAACCAAGGAGTGATCTGTATCACAGTCTGCACTATGGTACGAGCGCGTGGAGAGCACAGACCTGAGGAGTGGCCTTCTGACGAGAATCAGGTCAAGTTGGTGCCAGTGCTTGGATCGTGGGTGTCTCCATGACACCTTATGCTGGGGTTTTGTCTGAAAGTAGGTGTTGGTCACGCAGAGGTCATGGTGGACGCACAACTCTAAGAGCCGTTGTCCATTTTCATTCATCTTGCCAATACCAAACCTGCCCAGACATGAAGGCCATGAAACATTATCGGCACCCACTCTAGCGTTAAAGTCACCAAGGAGAACAAGCTGTTCTTGCCTAGGTATGCTTTTGATAATTGCTGTTAGATTCTCGTAGAACTCATCTTTAGCTTCTGAGGCAGAGTACAGAGTAGGAGCATACACACTGACAAGGGTGATGGGACCTGTGCTAGTTTGCAGGCGGAGCGTTAACAGGCGTTCTGATCCATTCTCGCCTGGTTCAACCATTTTAGTTAGCGATTTTTTTGACCGCAAAACCTACTCCGTGTTCTCTAGCTTTATTAAGATCTTTCCCTTGCCAATAAAATGTGTAGTCCTTCTCGCTCACCGTTCCAGAGCCCGCCAGGCGCGTTTCCTGAAGTGCAGCTATATCCACCTGAAGTCGTTTAAGCTCATCATTAATTATGGCTGTCTTCCTTACATCGTTTACATCCTGTAGGTTTTTCGGATAGTCCAGTCAACATAGTCCGGACGTTCCAGCATCCCAATCTGAGAGTTTTTGCTTATTTCTATTTTTTTCGATAATTGCTTGGTGCAAAATTTTCTGTCCACAGTTCGGGTTTGACCCTAATCCCCATGCACCCAATGGGGAAAGCAGACAGTGGCGGGACAACACCTTATTGACTGGGGGCTGCCCAGCTTGAAGCGGGCGGTAGCTGTCCAGTGAGATCCTAGAACCTCTCCCACTGTCGGAAGTAGCCCCTGGCGCCATGCCCTACGCCAATTGGGCAAAATGCTTATAACCGGTAACTGCTACTTCCCGTGTTTTGCCGACACCTATAGGGTGAAGCTGGAGTGTCCTCTCCAGGGCGCGAGCTTGGGCACAGTTATATGGAGATCAAGCTGTTGCCCATGCAGCATGTTCCCCCTCTCCACACAGCCGGTAGATCCAAAGGAACGGCAGTAGCCGATACAGTTTGGTACCAGCCATGTCGCAGGAGTTGCCAGAATAATGTCGAATCGACATTAGACTGCCTTAGGGACTCCGACTCCGGATTTATCCTCAGGGAGTTCCTTCTCTTAGATAAGCAACCAACCAAGGATCACGAGCCCTATCTGCCCGAAGCTGCTGGTTTTAAGGCGCCAGTCGCTCGCCTTTGCCCCTTCTCCCTCGTCAGTGGAAACAGTTTTCCGCCGGGCTCAAATTGAGCCCACACTGAAGGCCCGGGAGCTGGACTTGGTTGTTCAGAGGCTGTTTGAGGCGCGTGCCATAGAAGTATTTTTATCTGCAGTGAACTCACAACTGTAATTACGTGAGCTAATACGTGACATTTTGAGGGTTTACCCCCCCCCCTCCCCTAAACGCAAATAAAATTTTGTACTATTACTCAATTTGTTACCATACATTAGTGTGATTCTGTTTACCTGATTACACATGAACAAGTTCGTTAGGTTGCCAAGATAACATTTTTTTTTATTGTTAATCCCACAACAGTCACCTTTTATTCCTGACTAAAGTACTTACATGACACGTACACTCTGATACCTTTAATTTTTGCCCAGTGTAAGATGTTTACTTATTCATTCACTTTACTAATATGATTGTCCATGACGCCTCATGTTTCAGACTGTATTTACGTTGGTCCATATCTTGCTTTATATCTTCTTTACCATTGCTTTTGAATTTTGTCGATGTTGTTCACTGAATTAATTAATTGACTACCTGGGAAACTGGACTGTTTTAAGCTGAAACCAGGCGTTGTCTTGCGAAACACTGTGGAGTGCGGAATGTATGCTAACCATCATTGTTTTCAATATGGTTGTAGGTAGTACTGACCATTAGTTTTCATGGCATGACCACTTCTACCATTTGCGGTTAAAACAAAAGGATTTTAGTCTCTAACGAAGACATTGGCTTGGTATTTAACAATCGACCCACACATTTAGTGTTTAAAATTGGCTATACCCTATGGCAGAAACCTTGAGTGCGCTGTATAATTGTTCTTATTTCTGGGAGATGTTGCGTCAAGGTTTTAATTGTTGTTCATCGTAGTTCTTTTTCGTTTAATCGTACTTATTTGTTCATTGATGTTATCTTTGTTCACGGTACAATTATTGTCCAATGCTCACCTTTCTCGCTTCCTGTCTTCATGTTTTTATACAAAACCTATGTGATTTTTACACTGTTTGAGTCATTTGTACTTGTACATAACATATTGGTTCGTTAGATAGGTCATCGACAAATTTTTTACGTATACCCCTCCCACATTGTTTCTAGTGATATTTTTAGTTCCAGACACATGTTTTATTTTATGTTGAATAGAGTACTAACGACTTATGTTAGATTCATTTGGAGCTCTAGGATTATATTGTCCTTGGACTCTCATTATTGTAATCATATAGAGTTTAAAAGTCACGTGGAAATCTACCATGTCATTTTTAACTAGATAATTGAACATTGCGGTAATATTGTAACTATCTATTGAAATAACTTAATATTATTTCAATCTAATTGTATTGATTATACAGAAATACTACCGTTCTAAGGTCAGGGACGATTTCCGCAACACTTTTGTATTCATCTAAGTAAACAAGTGGTTAAGTAATTATTAATTGGATTAATTAATCAATTTTTAATAAAATCACTAATAGTCTTGTGGACTAACTTATGAAGCATATATGTTATTCCACTTTGACAATTAAATTTCATTAAGTGCGAACTCGCAAAAGCATTGCAAATACCTGCTGGAAGAGGCTAAGCGAAATTCGCCTATGATCGGAATATAAAGAACCTCTCAAAGGTTGGTGAAGCTCAAAGATTCGTAAAGGCTGAAAAAGTTAAGATTAGGAAAATTTGAAAATTTGAGCAGGTAGGAGAATGAGAAAAAAATGAGATTATTAGCCCGCTGGAATTAGAAGAGAACGAACTATTTCAGGTGAGTAGAGTGGCGAGAACAAAAGCAAAAGGAGTCTGAAGATACGACTTTTAAAATTGAAATGGTAAGTTAAACAAAAGGAAAATGAATGAACAGAAACAAAAAAGAAATATGCGAAGAAAAAAGAAGATTAATAGTCTGAACCAAAAAACCACTCAAACGACTTATCTTGATGATGGAAGAGAATGATAAAAAACATCGGGACAGCATGTAACTGAAATTTAGCTCAAAGTCAGGAATATGAGAGACTGTAGGTTTAGCACTCCAGAATGTCATAATTCTCCTCTAAGTGAACGATCTGTGGAAATGCCAAATACCTTCCATCCCAGACATGATATCATATTTAAGTGAAATTTCCACCTTAAATATTGTACCTAAGATTTAACAGTAACCCCTCAATCAGGATGACGTAATATTTTTTGCTATGATAGGATTTGATGTCCACTTGTAGGTCGTTATTAACGTGTGATAATGACCCGTATTTGCAACATATCTTAAACCAGCGTTTACTCTTACTGGGTGATGGCTTTGGGCATTTTATTCATACTAACCAGTATTAATGAGAAGAATGATTATAAAAAGCTTCTTAGATCCGCACTTTCCTGAACACAATATTTCAATATGACAGAAGAGTAGACGATTCACCGATCTCTTAAGAATTACGTACATGTACACCATCAAATCAAGAGAAATTTTTTTATGTTTAAACAATTTCAGAGGTGATACTTTCGTGTCAACAAATACGACTAACACTAGAAAAGAATGTGATTGCGAATTATCCTAAATTTGAAAATGTTCGTCTATGAAGGTCTCTTCGATGTTTACTGATTGCTCGCTGACTAAGGTTTACTATTCCGTGACTGTGTAAAGTTCTCTACATTTCTTTTTTTCTCAGCTATTTTTACAAGGAACGGAAACCTTTATCATGCTAAAAGGACTTAGCAAGAGAACATGCAAAGAAATTTTTTTGTACTGGCTGTGTCACGAGACATAAAGACATAGGATATGGTAATAGTAGATGCACAAGATTAGTAGAAATGAATTGCCTGTTGCTTTTGGAGCGAGACACAAGAAAGAACTTCAATTGATTTTCACGCACTAAATTATCAGATTCCTTTAGTAGCTGATCAAGGTATGTCCGCTCAAAGATAAGGGCTAGAATAATTACAATTTTAAACCAATGATAAACTTTTTACTCAAAAGAGGGAAGCAAATGTTCAACAATCTGCTCCATTTAATGTTTTCTTGGTTCCCAAGCTCACAAGATCGCGGAGAGTTGTTTGGTAACAATAAATATTTAAAAATAATCAAGGAACATTATTAATAAACAAAACTGGAGAATCAAGATGTCTCAGGCGTCAACACAAAACAGAGACAAGGGGTTCTTGGAATAAAATATTTATAAATGAACAGCATACAAACTTTTAATTATACAAATTACATCTGACTCATCCAAATTTCAAACATCATCAGCAGAAACAGACATATTTGTCGGCAAAAATTTGTAAATTACTCAAAATAATCAAAATCGATCGCTTCTCGTCGTACGAGATAGAATCACGCTCGAGGTAATACGCGATTAGACGATTCTAATGTCACGTTTTAAAGTTGAATACACAGGCTAAACGGGATTTGAACAGGGTAATAGTAGCTGAAAACTCACAATGTGTGCTGATGGTATTGTTACTCTTGATTGTACCCAGGTGAAAGACTGTCCAGAATGCTCGACTCTTTTCCGTGGCCCTGAAAGGCGATCACGAGACGCTGCGGTTAGAGAGCGGACTATTACCGATGCACTAGTCTACCTGTAGTCTGTACGGCCACTGCTGCGTCAGTACACCAGGGACAGGGCTCGCTTCTTAAGTTTTAACAAGGGATTTGTCAACAATATTTTTGCATGCTCTCTCTCTATTTGATTTGACTCAGGTTGTAGCATACTGTGGTTGGCGTCCAGGGGACTTCGCTGATCACCCAAGTTGTGCCAATACTAACGGGCAGGGTTTGTGCAAAGTGTGTGACGTGCATTTAGAGCACGGTATGGGCAAAACCGCATTGTGAATCATTTCCCACTGCTATTATTGATGCCTCTTTAATTACACACATTTTTTTTTCAGGAAAGATTCAGGCAATGTCTGCCTTCCGAATCCAATTTTGTGTGATGTCGAAGTACTTGGTGATCGCATACATCGGTATTAAAGAGTGTACACCACAGCAAATAGCTGAATGGGAAGAGCGACATATTCAAACTGCAAATGCAGTAGTGACTAGAGCGCAAGCTACTAATATGTCGCATGATACACCTATTGAACCTACAGTTCATACCACTTGTGATGATGATGCTCCTATTTCACGGGAGTTGTTTGCAACATTGCAAAAGAATGATGATTCATTAAAAAAAATTTTTCAGTATGTTAACAAAAAGAATACAAGCAACAAACGTGCAAAATCTAGACATGACTTTATACTTAAGAATGGGATTTTGGTTAGAGTAATACGGGAAAAGGATTCATCCTTATGTTATCAGATCTTAGTCCCATCCTCTATGAGATCTCGTATATTATGACATGCGCATGACTCGCAATGTGCGGGCCATATGGGTTTTTCGCGTACCAAATCCAGAGTGCTTTCGGCATTCTACTGGCCAGGCGTTCATAGGGACATCACTCTCTATTGTCGGTCCTGTTTGATATGTCAGGAAAATAAGGTGCGGGGTCCATTTCATGCGGCTCCTATTCAAGCTGCGGACATCCCGATTAGACCATTTGATAAAATGGCTATAGACATTATTGGTCCGATGTCTGTTGCCATCTGCTAGAGGGGCATGCTACGCATATTCTTTACGTGCATTGATATGTGCACTCGTTGGCCTGAGGCCATCCCTCTCAAGAACACTTCATCTGCCAGTGTAGCAGAGGCATTGATGTTAATCACATTCTCACGCATTGGTTTTTCCACGGAAAAATCTTGTCGGATCATGGGGTTCAGTTCATTTTCTGAATCCATGTCTCAAGTTATGAAGAACATTAGGTATAGATAGATCTCTTAGTTCTATTTATCATCCGATGTCAAATGGGTTAATTGAGCGTCTCAATAGGACACTCAAGCAGTTGTTGGGTAAGATGACCCAAGACCCATCCCCAAGACTGGGATCGGGTCATACCCGCTGCTTGTTCGCTCTTTGCGTATCGCGAGGTACAAAATCAAGCGATACGGGGTTTTCTCCATTCCAGCTACGGTTGTTTTCGGCATGCAACCAACGCGGTCCGATGTCGTTAATCCACGACTTATTGGTTGACGAGAATATTGAAGAGGAAACTCAATCCTCTTATGAGTATGTGATCTCTCTGAGAAAGAGAATCATAGATGCTTGTAGACTAGCTACTGCATCATCCGAACAAGCCAAAGAAAAAGCTCGTCTATTTTGCAAACAATTGTATAGAACGTCTTCGCCATGCTTATTCCTGGTGACTGAAGCTTTTGTATTACTCCCTGGCGCATAAACAATCGTCTTTTAATTACCTGGAGAGGTCCTTTCAGGATCATCTCAAGAATATCCGATGTCGACTACATCGTTGATGTTAATGGTAAACATAAAACCTTCCATATTAACATGTTGAAGGAGTATTACTCACGTCCTGATTATCTACAGTCAGTGTTCCAGGCAAACTGACGATCCTACAACTCCTATTCAACCACTAATTCTAGTTTGTCAGTCATCCCAAGAAGGAAGGAATCTTCTTTCGATTGAATGTACAAATACCAATACCAGTTTGTACCACAACCATTTTCCCACTGAGTAAATGGAATGATGTTACAATCTTTCATCTACTACTTTCGGCTGATCAAACGTCAGCAAGTCGTCTAATATTCTATACACTATCGTATAGGATGTCCTCACTGACATCCCAGGTCATACGTCAGTCATCCAACATGACATTTATTCTGAGTGACCAGACTAGATACGGCCTATCGAGTTCGACCCATATCCTATTCCTATTAACTACGTTCGTGATAAGGTTTGATAAGGGAATTGGATTGTAGAATGAGCTCCAATGTGAAATATAAATGTGAACAATCTTCTCATCACCATATTCTTCTTCTATGGTAATCATTAGGAAAAAAGGACACAACAAATATACGTCTGTTGGCGGTAGGATTACAGGAAATTAAACAAAGTTACTAAATTTCGATCGGGCGGAACCCATGACCATCTTTATAGACGTACTTCATTTGAGGAAATTATCTCATGCCACATTCGTTTTCGGAAATTTGTGAACCTTTGTGCAAAGCGCTATTGTGCAAGATGGGCCACCTCCACTCCAAAAGCAAAAGTCCATTCACCGCTTTCTCCCTCGGACGCACAAGGTCTTTTATTTCAATGGAATTTTCATGAGGCCATTCGGGATTAATGGAAATGCGCCAGCATACCACCTATTTTGTACCGCATGATGCGCCGCAGTATTGTCTCACTTCAGTCCCCAGATGTCATTAACTTATGATAGATGAACATCTGTCTTTTTCGAAGTGACTCTTGGGATGAACATATTTATTGGATTAAAAAGCTGTACGGTTGCTACCTAAACGGGATTATAACCTTAAAACACAGCGAAACCTATCAACAGCTTTTTGGTCCGGTTTTTCATGACATCTCCATTTCTGGGTCCACCGCGCAATAGGTCATGGGTTTTCCATGTATACACAAGAGACAGTGAACGGTCACTCTAAAAATGGTGTGTAAACATCAAAATCTCCGAGGCACCGTTAAGACTAAATAAACAAGTTAGTGTCGCGGGAGTAGGACTAATACAGTATTCTATTCAAAATCTCAATCCCATCATTTGTCCTACTATATACTTGGGCACCTTTTTTCGGGGGGGGGCTCTACTGAGAAAGGCAACATCGACATGTAATAAAGTGGTCGCTGGGGGGACAGGGGATCAACCAAACGGCGTATAGACTATATAATTACGATGTGTTTTTTCAAATGAACCGGGTTTTTGAGGGTTGGCCTGATCAAAAATCTCAATGTTGCAATCTTCGCAGTGATGCCCTTCTTCTTACTCTTATCACCGCTGCAGTTTTGAATGCAGGAAGTATAACGGCAACCTTATTTGTCCGGTGATGTACGTGTCCCAGAAAACTTACGGGGGAGAGCGGGGGAACTCAAATACTCCCGTTCTCGATAAATGAGCTCCTCGCATTAGTGAGTGGGGGGCAATCACAAAACTGGAACCGATACCATCCTCAGCTCACACTTTTTGTGGTGGAATCTGACCAAAAAGCTCTTACCCATCGCACTGGACCACGAAGAACGTTTATAATTCATCGAAGTCAGCCTCGTTACTCTATAGCACTTTCAACCCTTCAATTTTGGAAATACGAGCTATTCCTGGATGAAGAATGTGTTCGCAAAACAGACTGTTTAGGAGTTTCAGGATGCCACAAGCGAACTTTTCGAAACTCAGCACCTCCAGATGTTGGACAACATCCTCACACCGATAACCATAATAACTTTTGTACATTTTATTGATACTAATATTAACGTTTTATTAGAACGGAACATTGATATTAAAGTAACATATTCTTAGTACGGGAACATTGTGTGTCACTACGCGTGTACGACTTTTTAGTAATATCGGCAACATTGTTAAGAGCGACAAATATACATTTGTTATCCTATGATGAACCTAATTACACTACATAGAACGTGTTAGAGAATATATTTTATCGAGTATGGAACATTGAGAACATTAAACTCGTCGATTACTAACTAGTATGTAACTGAAAAGTGACATAATGAATAGTCAATTGAAATTACTTAAATATATTGTTAACTAGTTATTTGTTATAATTAAGGGAATATAAAATT
Source organism: Oreohelix idahoensis (assembly GCA_024509875.1). Lineage (NCBI taxonomy): Eukaryota > Metazoa > Mollusca > Gastropoda > Stylommatophora > Oreohelicidae > Oreohelix > Oreohelix idahoensis. Next base: position 12,631 of record JAMPIV010013628.1, read on the forward strand.
AGATTAATATCAATTAATCTATTTAATTGAATTATGGACTCCCACGAATACTAACTTTATTAGTTGTCCACGTAAAAAAACCTTCATTCACGGGTCGTTAAGTTATGATATCCACTGGATAAGTCACTAGTCAACCGGTACTAGTGTTAGAAAACATTAAGTGTGTTTGATTTCTTAGTGGTTTAATTTATCAATTGCTTCATTTCTTGCACAATGTAATTTTCACTATTTTTTCTGTTTCAATTGATTCTCTTTGTTCATCTGATCACCCAGACGAGTCTGTTGCTGTTCAATTTTCATATTTTTACGAAATCATATGGTGACAAATATTTTTATTGAAATTTTTTTAATTTTATTCATTTTATTTTTTTATTTAAATGGTTTTTTTTTTCATTTTCAAACTTGTTCTTACCACATACGTGTCAAGTAGTTGGTCCGTTTGCTTGGGATGTGTGCTACAATGCATTACTTATCATTTAGTTATATTCATTTTGTTTAATATTCCTTATTCTTAATATGATATAACTTATGCAATTTCATATATCTGTTGTAGTTTTGGACTCACCCGCACTCTCGGTACTAAGTTAAAAAAAATTAATAGAATTAATTTCTTCTTTTTTTAAGGGGAGTGATAAGGTAGCGTTACGTACAATTTTATTACCTAAGAGGGGTAGTCTTCTGTCCTGCCAAATGTAAACGCACCAGTCCTTTGACATATAATTTTTGATTATTATGTGCGTTCGATAGATTCCACAGCCTGACGTGCACAATGCATTGTGATTTGCTTTTTGACGCACGGGTACACTAGCGTTTTGGGCAAGTGACAGTCATGTGAGTTTCGGGGCAGTACGGACTGTGTCTTTATGTCCCGAGATCATAATCTTGGAATATTTTATTTGCAAGAGTTTGGAGAAGAACCAGTACTTTTTGTATGATTCTACTGGTTCATGAAGCAGCACGAAACTAGAATAATCATGTAAGTGTCGCCCCCATGTCCATTGAATGTTAATATTGAGTAAATTAATGTTATAAGGCCGCTCATATGTTCTGGTCTAGCGGGAAGTCATCACAGTATGTCCATCCTAGAATGGACATGACGGAGTCGTTATCCCCATTTGAATTACGTAGACAGGGGAGGACGATTTCCTACTAAGAAACAAACAGTTAATTGAATTTGCATACTTTCTTATGTTTTATATCCGACCCGTCATCTTCTCGTTAAATAGCCAAAGTCTGGCATGGATACATAGAGAGTTGGTGTCAATACAGAACACTAACCTGGGTCGTATAGATCACAGATGAACTAGACTTTTGAGTTCTTTGCGCAATCACATCTATATTCTTAATATGCCTAACCTAAAAATATTATAAGGGAGAAGTACTGAATATAGTACGACTTATGAACTAAGAAATATTTACTCATGTGAGTATTATTAATTCCGTTTGGAGTCATGATAAGACTACGTCCTTGGACAGAGAAGGTCAACAGTACCGTTACTACAATACATATCATCTATGGCAAAAGTTAAGTGATCAATTTTTAGTCCACTTGAATGAGAGGACCTAATTTGTAAACGGATCTTCATAAACTTGAAAAGTAAATGATCAACATTTTTTGATGTATGACCTTGTTGACAACTGTAAATATGGAACGGCCCTTTTCAACGCCGTATATGTTCACTTTCAATAAAAATATAATATTACAACATCTAGACACAGCCTTGTGTTCCTGCCAGTCAATAACCAGTTCATCACTACATGTTTGGTTTTCGTGTGAAGAACATTATAAAGACCATTTTCGTTTCTATCAAATACCATTCGCGTTAAATGCAAACTCTGAACGTTAGAAAACGACCCAACATCGTGGCAGATCAACGCGAATTTCAGTGGGTTCTATTCCCACAACTGGCACACCATTTTCTGTTGGGTTCGTTTCTAACGGTAAAGAGTGTTATTTTTTACGCGAATGGTATTTAATAAACTCTAAAATGTCATAAATGTTCTTCAACACAACACCAATCAAGTAAGGTGATGAACTTGGTTATTGACTGGCATCACACAAAGGCTTGATGACTAGTACATATATTTTATTTGAACGAGACATTATACGCGTTAGAACAAGACGATCAGTAATATTTACAGTAGCAACAAGGTCATACATCAAATGTTGTCATATACTTTCAAGTTGAATGAAGATCCTCACAATTAAGTCCTCCATTCCAGTGACTAAAGATCGATCACTTCCTTCGTATAGCCATAAGCAGATATGTAAGATTCTATGAAAGGTAACGTGTCCTTTCTGAACCTTCTCTCAAAGAGCGTAGCCTATGACCAACGATTAATTCATCACTGAGTAATAATTTTTCCTGTGTCATCACTCTCGTACTAATTCTCAGACTTCCATCACATACAGTCATTATTTTTCATGTATTTAGCAAAAATATAATAACAATCTCAAACTCAACTGTCATCCACAACTAACTACGACCAGGTTAGAGTTCTGTTATCATTCGACAACCTCTCTGTAACCATGCCACGACCTTTGGCATTTAAGAAAATACGGCAATATAAAACATAAAGAAGTATGCAAATCAATTAACTTTGTTTTCTTTCGGAGGAATCCTCCCCTCTACTACGTAATTCAAACAGAGGGTGCTATCTCGACTCCGTCAGTACCAGTTCTCGGAAGAGACATACTCTGATATGATGACATCCCGCTAGACCATAAACTATGAGTCGGCCTTATACATTAATTTTTAGCTCACAAATACACATTCAATGACAAGTGGGAGCTAACACTTTACATGATACTTCACACCTGCCTGAGCATCATGAACCAGTAGAGATCATACAAATAGAAATGGCTCTTCCAAAACTGCCAATAAAATATTCCAAGAAAATATATCTCCGGACATAAAACAGGCAGTGCCGTACTGCGCGCCGTAACGTTCACATGACGTCCACTATCCCCACGAACTAGGTTTCCCGGAGTGTGCGTCTCAAAACATTGGTCAACTCACACTGCATTGTGCACGTCAAGACGTGAATCATCGAAAGCACAAATAATAAAATATATAAAGACTGGTGCGTACATTTGGGCAGGACCCGAAGACTACCCCCTTTAGGTAAGAAATGTATACGTAACATAGCGTTGTTTTACGGTTAGGTATGTGAGTGCATGTATTGCTACCATCATTTCTTCAAATCGTTTGAGTACTATTAGTTTTATGGCGATCCTCCACATTGCGGTTATAAAGGATTTTGTCACTAAGAGAACAACGAGACCTTGGGCTTTGGTATTAAACAATCGACCACACTTTTAAGTGTTAAAGTGAAATTTGATGTTACTATATAATCGATCTGGTATGTTGTTTAACACTCACACCACGGAAATAATGAAAACCTTGTTTTCCATTATTTTGACGGGGGGGGGTGGGGGGGGGGGGGGGGGGGGGGGGGGGGGTGGGGGGGGGGGGCATATCACATCCCCTCACACCAGCCACGCCCTCATCCTGGGGGGGGGGGGTGACCATTAAACCCGCCAACCAAATCGACACAACCCACAACAAAATACCAACCCGGGGGGGTCTGAGCAATTAAAATCGCGCTACTTGTGTTTGTAAGGCTGAGATTTAATGATAGGGCAGAGTCAAATCATTCGAACATGAAATACAATAATTCAAAATAAAATAACCCGCCCAAAAAAAACTACGCCCAACCCCACCCTACACCAAAAAAAAACCTTAAATCCACAACAACCCACCCTCCTTTATCACGCCCGACCAAACGACTACATAGTCTGACTGGCTAAAGGCTGTGGGCGTGTCCCCTAATTTACTCAGGCGTTTGCTTTCCATATCTTAAGTAACGCTCCCCATTGCACCGCCGATAAAATCCCCTCCACATATACACCCTATTACATCACCCAGATTAGAGCCCCCAACAAATCCGCCATCCCCCTTCAACTCATTATCTGCAGCTACTCGCAACAAACTAAAGCAAGATTAGTATCTAGTGGCCAATCAATCGTACTGCCAAAGAGTGAAAGGTTAATTTTTTAATTGGTACGTTAAATTATTTTACCTTCTTCCACATAAAGTCATTTCAAGTCAAGCTTTTCATATGTTCACGTATTGGATGGTTAATCGATGGATATTTAGTCGTGTTTGTGTCCCCCGTGCACAACTATGTGTTTATTCTTCTATCGTGTGCTTCTAGTTTCTTTTTTTCTTCATACAAAATATGTGCTCGAACTGAAAAAGATAGACCCGCCTTTCGCCACTACCAGATCAAACTGATCTTATATGCTTTAAGATTAGAAAGACGAAGAGAAGTAGAACGGCATATTTAGTGACTAATGCGTGATCCCCCTTTTACCAATTAAAATAACCCATTTATTTGTACCCCTTAACACATAAACTGATGCCCCTAATATTTAATGCGATATCTCCACCCTCAAGACCCAAGACTCCATCAACACATCAGTATGTAAAACCAGCATCCGTAAATATTCACACATATGTCCCCGAAGGTCCGTTGATTAATTGAGGTGTGCAGAAATAGACCACACTATTTTAGATATCAATTTCGAGTATCTGGATCTGGTTGTCGATGCATGATCCCCAACACCATTCTTTATGACCAATAGCAATATTTACACACAAACCACACGTATCCGAGGTCAGACAAATCATACCTCAGAAAAACAATCCCCTTTAACTACCAGCTATCGCAGAATAGGTGGGCCCAACGACTGTCCGAGTCCAGCACAAAATATTATGATTCCTGTTAACAACATATAATTATTAAGCACACTTAACCATAAAACCCCCAAAAAAGACTCAAATTAAACCGTACACATCATAACAGCAACAAAACATAATGAGATTCTTTCTTCATTTTTTCATCTATGTATTGGTATCTTCCTATGTCGTTTCTTTTTTTCTTGTGGTGGGACGATTTTGTATTCTTTTCCGCTCTAAATTCTAAAACAATGGTCCTAGTGTATCTTTATTTCAAATTAGAGGTATTGTGCCAAACCCGTCCAAAAAAATATACGCGGTAACCCCTCGTGACAATTATTAGTGGGGAGCCATTAGTACATATATATTTTATTAATACATCATATCGATCTCATATATTATTCTTTTTCCTTTCCTTTCGTCCCCCGGCCCCGCCACTGGTGCCGTTTCCCCGGGCCCCTTCTCTCCTCCCGCCTGATTCACCTGAGCCCTCCCCGGTGGTGCCCCCCGGCCATGACCCCCCTTTCCTTCGTCCGTCCGCCCCGTCCCCCCCTCCTTTCTCGACCCCTGTCTTATCCCGTGTTTCTTGGTGTCCCTGTGGTCCTGCGCCGCCCCCTCCCGCCCCACTCCTATCCCCGGCCCTGTCCCTCCCACTGCCCTCGATCTCACACCCCTTCCCCGCCCCTCTTCCTCTTCCACTCCTCTCCCTGCCATCAATTGCGTCTCGTTTAAGAGCCTTATCCATCATGAATTTTTTTTTTTGCCTATTTGATTACCACGGTGGCTGTACGTTCCCCCGTGTCCACCATGTCTAGCAAGGTCGAAATTATAATATATCCTGTGGGAGGGTGAAGAGTCCATCTGCGGACACTGTGGTCGAAAGCGAAGTATACTAAAGCATGTTCTTCTATCTGCATTATGTTTTTATTTGTAATCCATTACACCATGAAATAAAACATTAATGTCGAAAAATTCACTACCCGGTATTTACAAAAACACAATTTACCCTAATCACACTTCACTTCAAGTATGAGCCCCGCGGTCCCCCAGCACAACGGTCAGAATCTAAGCACCATATCCTACTAAAGATTAGTTTTCAAATTATTCTCAATTCCTTACTTCACTGTACCCCCCCACCACCCACCAGTCACACCCTGTAACTCAGAACTGAGACCCATTAATTCTCCCGACAACCACCGCCTCAGCCTCCATTGTTCCCATAAGCCACCCCAAACGCCCCTTCCCGCGATAAAAAAAAACCTACACCCAACTATAAAGACTGATCCTATATCCCTAACCTCACCCATCGTCCCGCTCAAAACTGCACCATAAAAATTCAATTTGGCCGACCAGCTCCCAATACCCCCACACACTAGCCGCATCATACTGATAACAGACCCCGCAAACCCCCCGATCCTACGGCCAGAATCCTGTAACCCTCAGTCCCAATACGCGCCCCCCTACATAAAATGACAATATCGCCCAATAATCCATCTCATAAGCATTATCAGGATAACCAAATAACATACTATCCTAAACATCCCCTCGGTGGAAAATATATTACAATAGCCGATCCACACATTACAAAACAAATTTCGCCCTAAAAAAATACATAGACGTCGTTAATTTCTTACTTGCATTTATCATTATCCGCACTGGAAAATAACAGTTTTTCCACGAACAATCCAAACATAAGCCTCACAAAACTGCCAACCATAATTCCCACTGTGAGGGTACGATTGTGAATTTACGAAAAACCAACACGTTTAATAAAAAACCCCCTAACATCAATTCGAACTGTAGGTCTCCCTTCCCAACTCACCCAGCAATAGTGACGAGTAGGTCTCCCCCATATTCGTGAGACACGCTACTTCACTGCCCAAAGCTCTGGACAACTACATGATATATTTTTCACACTACAATGTTTTATTTTTGATATCATTTTGTGACAAGTAGCACAAATCCTAAGGACCAGAACTTTACTTAATAAAATATCTCGCACGCGCAATGTGAATAAAAATATCCCCCCCCATCGTCATCTATCTCCCTCAACCCACACGACTAACGAATATCTAAAATCGATACGGTACCACTTGAATTAGAGGCAAGCAGAAATAATTAAGGGATTAAGCGACGTTTTAATTTCCTCCTCGGTGTTTTATGTATTGAATATTAAATAATAAAACCACTAAAAATAACTACACTCACCGCAAATCTCTAAGCGTGAACCAACGTTTTCCCTGAAAGATCTGGACGTATCGAGTGCACAAGGGTTAGAGGCTGGGTCTTTCAATGTTCCGTCTTGGGTCGGTTCAGGATCACGAATCGATTAAGAAGCCTACTCTGTAACTATTATAACTCAAGTAACACCATAAACACGGAAGTCTTAGATGATACGGAGATCAAGTTAGCAGGAATTAAAGACACTAAGCGCGCCAGAAGAGAGCATTGTTCGAGTTGTAAGTTTAGCTTTGTGCGTAACATATTGATGTAGCCGAGATTTTTGGACGCTTCGTCTTTCAATAAAATTATCGTAATCTAATTTCAAATTGATTTTTCCTACTGTGAAGTATTGAACCTGTTTCGAGACTGACAAAATGTACTATTTTGAAGATAGATTTCAATCTGAAGCTGAACTCCACCACCTAAGAAGCCCTAGCGCGCGTAATGTATACGATACGAAACTGTCACAAGAAGTCTACCCGGAGTTCTCCATCATTCCAATATCACCCCGAAGCACAGCACGATTCCCAGAAATAAGAATTTATCCCTTGTGACCAAGGCCAGACCTTCGCTATAACCTATTGGAGTATCTACCAGGTAATAAACAACATCACAAACATATACGCAAATGCATACGATTCGGCTCCGAAGTACGAGTCGAACAAATGGGTTGCACTTCAATAAAAATACAAAAACTTGACAAATATTCATTTTGTTCCCACAATGCCAAGTACGCTTATAGTTCAATTGCAAAATATTGATGTAGCCGTTTTATAGTGTGATTTCAATTATATTTATGTTAATTCGAGTTTTCCCGATTCATGTTGTACTCTAATTATACTAGCGTGTGGGTGTCGATATTATTAGTCCGGTTGGTCTTTTTTTCAGCATTGAAGACTATTACAGGAATTAACTTGATTTCCACAATTTATAGTCACCCAGATGGAATATCGTAACAGTCCAATCCCGGTAATTTAACCTGTCAATCAAACGGAGACAATCCTCACCAACAGTCTACTTTTATCACTATATGAAGTGCACCTAATCCACCAGGAACCTTATGTATTAAAAGCTCCATACCTTACCGACCTTAAAAAACCATTGACTACGAGAGATATCTTATAATACCTATTCCTTTGTTTCCTTATTTTCCTCTTCCAAATTAAATACAAAACGATTCACACTGCGACAAATATAATACTTAGTGGCAATTAAATCATAGTTTTCCTAAATGGTATCCTACTACTGTATTTCATGTTGCCTAACACAGACAATGCACGTCTGTCAGTAATAACACGTAAAATATCCTGATAGCGTTTTAAAGTCTGCAACCAACTCAGTAATTCCATCCGACCCGTCCATCTATTGGAATTATATTAATCTAAGCTATTAATGCTCGTGGAAAAATAACTCTTATATAATAATCATGTACAAACCTACTAAGTCCGACTAAATATCACGTGACTAATGGACAAACCAATGCCACAGGTGCAAAAATCTGTCCGAAGATATTAAAGCGACGAAACCCACTTGTCGAACGGGGTATTCTTCCTTCCTACCATAATCCTTCCGATAATCGCGAAACATACAATGTGACGTCTGATTTGTTCGTCCATGGGGTTACCGCTATTAGTGCATATGCTTGCAAACTCCGAAAGAATCCTCAACAATATATATATATATATACTTCTATGGCACGCGCCTCAAACAGCCTCTGACAACCAAGTCCAGCTCCCGGCCTTCACGTGTGGCTCAATTTGAGCCCGGCGGAACTGTTTCCACTGACGGGAGAAGGGGCAAAGGCGAGCGACTGGCGCCTTAAAACCAGCAGCTTCGGGCAGATAGGGCTCGTGATCCTTGGTTGGTAGCTTATCTAAGAGAAGGAACTCTGAATTCAAACCACCGCTGCCTTGCGGGAATATCCATTTATGGAATTGGCTTCGGGAGTAAACCCTGAGGATAAATCCGGAGTCGGAGTCCCTAAGGCAGTCTAATGTCAATTCGACATTATTCTGGCAACTCCTGCGACATGGCTGGTACCAAACTGTATCGGCTACTGCCGTTCCTTTGGATCTACCGGCTGTGTGGAGAGGGGGAACATGCTGCATGGGCAACAGCTTGATATCCATATAACTGTGCCCAAGCTCGCGCCCTGGAGAGGACACTCCAGCTTCACCCTATAGGTGTCGGCAAAACACGGGAAGTAGCAGTTACCGGTTATAAGCATTTTGCCCAATTGGCGTAGGGCATGGCGCCAGGGGCTACTTCCGACAGTGGGAGAGGTTCTAGGATCTCACTGGACAGCTACCGCCCGCTTCAAGCTGGGCAGCCCCCAGTCAATAAGGTGTTGTCCCGCCACTGTCTGCTTTCCCCATTGAGTGCATGGGGATTAGGGTCAAACCCGAACTGTGGACAGAAAATTTTGCACCAAGCAATTTTCGAAAAAATAGAAATAAGCAAACTCTCAGATTGGGATGCTGGAACGTCCGGACTATGTTGACTGGACTATCCGAAAACCTACAGGATGTAAATGATGTAAGGAAGACAGCCATAATTAATGATGAGCTTAAACGACTTCAGGTGGATATAGCTGCACTTCAGGAAACGCGCCTGGCAGGCTCTGGAACGGTGAGCGAGAAGGACTACACATTTTATTGGCAAGGGAAAGATCTTAATAAAGCTAGAGAACACGGAGTAGGTTTTGCGGTCAAAAAATCGCTAACTAAAATGGTTGAACCAGGCGAGAATGGATCAGAACGCCTGTTAACGCTCCGCCTGCAAACTAGCACAGGTCCCATCACCCTTGTCAGTGTGTATGCTCCTACTCTGTACTCTGCCTCAGAAGCTAAAGATGAGTTCTACGAGAATCTAACAGCAATTATCAAAAGCATACCTAGGCAAGAACAGCTTGTTCTCCTTGGTGACTTTAACGCTAGAGGGGGTGCCGATAATGTTTCATGGCCTTCATGTCTGGGCAGGTTTGGTATTGGCAAGATGAATGAAAATGGACAACGGCTCTTAGAGTTGTGCGTCCACCATGACCTCTGCGTGACCAACACCTACTTTCAGACAAAACCCCAGCATAAGGTGTCATGGAGACACCCACGATCCAAGCACTGGCACCAACTTGACCTGATTCTCGTCAGAAGGCCACTCCTCAGGTCTGTGCTCTCCACGCGCTCGTACCATAGTGCAGATCACTCCTTGGTTTGCTGCAAAATCAGAGCACAACCAAGAAAACTCTATCGTGTCAGACATGAAGGGAAACCACGCATTGATACCAGCAAGATGTCAGACCCTTTCATGATCGCTCAATTCACTGCGACCTTCAAGAAAGTGCTCAGTAGCCCTCAGCATGGTGATATTATTACAGAGAACTGGGAGCATCTACGGAACACCATTCAAAGTACTGCACTTGCCACCTTTGGTAAGAAAACAGCAAAGTCAAATGACTGGTTTGATGCTTCATCAGATGTGATGGCACCTGTCATTGAAGCTAAGCGCAGTGCTATGAATGAATACAAACGTTCACCGAGTGCCAGAACCCTACAGATCCTGAGGGCTACGAGAAGCAAAGTTCAACAAACTGCTCGACGCTGTGCAAATGACTACTGGCTCCAGCTCAGTGAGAGCATCCAGATCGCAGCGCAAACAGGCAACATTAAACAAATGTATGACGGTATAAAGAAAGCACTTGGCCCCCATAAAAGTAAGACGGCACCGCTAAAAACCATCAGCGGAGAGAAGCTAACCGATAAGGGTAAGCAGATGGAAAGGTGGGTCGAGCACTACTCTGAGCTTTACGCTAGAGACAATACCGTTACGCCTGCAGCCCTTGATGGTGTCAACAGTCTGCCAACTATGGAGGAGCTGGATGCCGAACCAACATTAGAGGAACTCAGCAAGGCCATTGATAGCTTGGTCTCTGGCAAAGCACCAGGCAGTGATGGGATTCCTCCTGATTTAATCAAATGCTGTAAGAGCACGCTATTACATCCCCTGCATAGGATGCTGTGCCAGTGCTGGGAAGAGACAACTATTCCTCAAGACATGCGAGATGCCAAGATTGTAACACTGTATTAAAATAAAGGAGACAGAAGTGATTGCAATAACTACAGAGGCATCTCTCTTCTTAGTATTGTTGGTAAGGTTTTTGCCAAAGTCATCTTAATGCGACTACACAAGTTAGCTGAGCGCATATATCCAGAGTCACAGTGTGGATTCCGAGCTGGCAGATCAACAACAGACATGATCTTCTCTCTCCGCCAGCTTCAGGAAAAATCAAGAGAGCAGAAAAGACCATTATATATCGCCTTTATAGACCTCACAAAAGCATTCGACCTGGTTAGTAGGGATGGACTCTTTAAAATCCTCCTGAAAATAGGCTGCCCTTCTAAAATGCTGGAAATGATAAAGTCATTCCATGACGGCATGAAGGGAACAGTCCAATATGCCGGAAGCACGTCACAGCCCTTTGATATACGAAGTGGCGTTAAACAAGGCTGTGTTCTGGCTCCGACCCTCTTCGGAATCTTCTTTGCCTTACTCTTGAAACATGCATTCAGAGATGCAACTGAAGGAATATGCCTTCACACTACGTCAGATGGCCGTCTGTTTAATCTTTCAAGGCTGAAGGCAAAAACAAAAATCAGAAGGGTCACTATAAGAGACTTGTTGTTCGCTGATGATGCTGCAGTCGTCACTCAAAGCCAACAGGAGCTTCAGAGCTTGATGAATCGCTTCACTAAAGCATGCAAGGACTTTGGCCTCACAATAAGTCTAAAGAAAACGAATGTGCTGAGTCAGGATGTGGGTGCTGCACCAGTTATCACTATCGATAACTATGAATTGGCGGTGGTGCACCACTTCACATACCTAGGGTCTACCATCAATGACAAACTCTCACTGGATACAGAAATCGACAGCCGCATTGGCAAAGCTGCAGCTACCTTTGCCCGCCTCACATCGCGTGTTTGGGGAAACTCTAAACTCACAATGAAGACCAAAGCTGCGGTATATAATGCCTGCGGCACCAGCACACTCCTATATGGCAGCGAGACCTGGACGACCTATGCTAAGCAAGAAAGAAGGCTCAATTCCTTCCATTTGCGGTGTCTACGCCGCATCCTCGGCATCTCGTGGAAAGATAAAGTGACAAATGTCGAGGTGTTGTCACGTGCTGGCCTTCAAAGTATGTATACGCTTCTTAGACAGCGCAGACTTCGCTGGCTTGGCCATGTTCGCCGCATGGAAGATGGTCGCATCCCAAAAGATATCTTCTACGGACAATTAGCAGATGGCAAGAGAACAGTTGTGCGACCACAGCTGAGGTTCAAAGATGTGTGCAAGAGAGATATGAGGGCACTGGACATGGATCCAGCAACATGGGAGGATGAGGCTGCCGA
>JAMPIV010013628.1:30000-75000 GCA_024509875.1 Oreohelix idahoensis
CTGAGCTGCCCTGAAAAGGGCATGACAGCTCCTTCGCCAGAGGTACTACCAATACCTGACTTCCCAACACCCCCAGATAGCTAGTAGAGTAAAACTGAATGAAAGAACAGTTTATAGAATTTTACACAAAAGACTGAACATGAGAAAAGTGTGTGCACGCTGGGTTCCGCGACTGTTGACACGTGAACAGAAGCAAACGAGGGTAAATTACTGTCAACAGTTGCTCAAAAAGTGTCAGTCAAAAAACTTTTTGTAGATGAGACTTGGGTACACCATTATGACCCCGAATCCAAAATTGCCAGCATGCAATGGAAAACCCCGGGCTCCCCAACACCTGTCAAGCCGAGAGCGCAGAAATCTGCAGGAAAAGTGAGGCTGACTGTTTTTTGGGACGCCAAAGGTGTCCTGTTGAAAGATTATCTGCCTCGTGGCAACACAGTTAATGGACAGTACTATGCAGATCTTCTCACCAAACTAAGAAAGGTTGTGACCAGGAAACGAGGGATAACGCGCACTCAAAATCTTCCTTTGCTTCAAGACAACGCGCCCTCTCACAAAGCACGGCTTGTGCAGCTAGCAGCAAACGATTTGAATATTGAAATTCTTCCACACCCACCATATTCTCCAGATTTGGCTCCATCAGACTTTTTTCTATTCCCAAGTCTTAAAAACCAGCTAAATGGAAATCATTTTGACAGCGATGAAGAAGTTATACTGGCATGTGATGACTGGTTTAGTTTGAAAAATAGGGTGTTTTACTCCCAAGGTATTTTCAAGGTCAAGCAGAGATGGCAGAAGTGTGTCAATTCAGACGGTGGCTATATTGAAAAGGAATAAACACTATACAAAATTTCAGCTCTCTGTGACATGTCTTTCATGGTCAGGCCCAAGACGTATGTCAAGCCCCTTATAATATACACCTCTTATAATATACACCGCCTGTTGCTCGTCAGTCACAACCCTTTCAGTACAATGAAAAACTCAACTTAGACAAATTCCTGGTGTTTTCTGTACCGCAGAGTTTACTGTCACGCTTTCCATAGCCCATTGCGGTTGTTCCACAGCCAGCCTGATGCCTTTTCGGCAGTTTCACTAAGCCTCTTCGGTGTCCTTGTTCTCGACTGTCCCCTCAGCCCCAACAGTTTCAATAAATCCTACACTGATGTAGCCACGAGCCCTCTTGCACCCACCTCAACAGCCATGACCCTTGCAGTGAACCCATCATGTCTCAGATCCGCGGCCAGATCATTATACTTGGCCGCTTTGAACGAATGTTGCTCGTCCAATCTGGATTCAAATGGCACGGTCAGTTTAATCAGTATAACCTGAAGCGATGCTGAAGAATGAAGCACTATATCCGGCCGTCTTCGCGATTTTCTGATACTCTCTGGATATGCCCCTCGTAGGTCTACCGCCATCTCCCAGTCGTTTGCACAGTCAAGAAGAGATGGTAAACTGCTACCTGGTTTACTCAGTTTGGGGTGTGCTGACTTTCCTGCCCTCAGAAAGTATGTATTTGTGGTGCTCAGCCTAGCTTTGCTATTCGCCTTCATCCTTGCCAGGTCTATTGTCACAGCAAGCTCATTTAGCACTTTGTTGTGGCGCCAAGTGTATCGCCTTTGCCCTAATGACACCTTACACGCTGAGAGTACGTGTTCAAGTGTCTGCCTCCCCTGTCACAGGGGGCACTGCTCATCATCCGACTTTCCCCATCTCACAAGGTTTGTGGCCGACGGCAGCAGGTCATACATTGATCTAACAACGAAGCTGAGCCTAAGAGGTGCCATATGCCATATATCATTCCATGTCAAGGACCTCTGCAGGGCTCCTTCCCATGTAGTCCATTGGCTTTGTTGGGCCTGCTGCACTGCTTTTTGCAACCTCTTATCATTCTCAGCTCCTATATATATATATATATAGGGTTACCATATTATTTTTTTTACAAAGGAGGACATTTTATGATTATTTTGACTAAAAAGGAGGACAAAAGGAGGACATGTTTTAAGAAAAGAAGGACAATAGTTTCAATAAATCATACACTGATGCAGCCACGAGCCCTCTTTTTTCACTAATTTAATACATTTATGTTAAGAGTCATGATAAACTATAGAGAAATTCTTCAACAAAATAAAAATAAAAATTTTAAATCTTCATAAAATGTTCATTTTAATAATTTTTTCCATCAAGCATTATTTTGTTTCAACATCACTAAATATTCAGTCTTTAACATTGTACTTTTCACGTGACATTATTTTTTTTCAGTAAGCCTGAATTTCCAACTAAATACTCATGGGGCTCTGTATAGGAAACATTCTTATAATTGTATTGAGCTTGCAATATCAGTTTAATACATTCAATAGGGAATCGGTTTGTGTCCTTTGTCCACTGACTTTCCATTTTAAAAAAAGAGCCTCTTTGATCCATATATATATATATATAGCTACATTCACATTCCATAGATGCATAGGATATGTCTAGCGAGAGTGTGAAATACCTGCCTGTTTGTCGTGAAGTTGGATTCAACAATCAGGTCATTCTTTACCCACACGAAACGCCATACGCTAGAAATAGAAGAATACTATAAGAGAGCAGAACCAATGAAACGCCGTCTTTATTCGGTTGTTTACAAATAACGATTACGCATTCAGCATGGAGGATCAAATCTGTGCAAATCAGTTGGATGTGGAATTTAACTACAGCTTTATGAGCGAAGTACAGCATGGCAGAGGTCAAGAATACCATACTAGGAATGTTGCTCTACACGTCTGTGCAGAGACTTCCACAAATAATAGTATAGGAAGGGAGAAATTCTAGTGAAAGGCATCGACACATCAGGTTGGTCCATAATTTTGCTGTTTAGGCTACGCCTAGAAAAAGACGGTAGCATGTAATATAAAGTCTATTATCTAGATGGATAAAGAATAATTCAGGTGATATTTTAAGCCTAAGATGAAGGAAATCGCCCCAGAAATAAGGAAGATAATTGAATTTATAGTTTTTCAAAATTGAACAGCGAGACAAAATAGGCATACATTTTGAGATACGAAAACCCCCCTTTAGCCACTGCTCTCTCTGGCGCCGGATGTTGACGTATAAATAGACCTTGCCTTCTGCGAATCCAGGCCAGTCATATTTTGAAAATCGCAGCGAGAGGAAAAAGAAAAAGAGTGTTAATGAAGAGTGCCCTTGCCTTCTGCATCTGAGAGCAGACCATTACAACCATTAACAGCTCGACTGTGTGTGCCTGAGGGTAAGAAAGACAAATGGCTCTAACTAAGGATTTGGAGAAAATTGTATTCACAGTGAATTGAATTAGGTTAATGCCGACTTGATGTGACCTGTGCGCCTACCAACACTCTGTCGTCTGAAACTATCTCTCATCTCCTACTTCTGGGATAAAGAGATATAGAGATAGGCAATATAGTGGTGAAATTAAATATATTTCAGGTTGCATCCTGCAATTACTTCCACCTAAAGGAGCCAGATTCTACTATACGATCCAGTGGTGCGAGCGCCCTTGATGCCATAGGGACGGTCATCCAATCCTAAGGCCTGGAGGAGACACAGTTTTCTTGCCAGACCCAAGGTGGAACAGACTACTAAATCAAGACTTGAAGCTAAGTAGCCACACAAGGCTACCAATCAGTTTATTCCAATTCACCACGGGATAGTGAAATAAAATGATGAAGTTTGAGTGTTTTTAGATAGGCAAACATTCTAGTCAGTACTTGACAAAAATTCTAGAGCTGTGAGCTACATAAAATTAAGATTAACATACAAACCTTCTACCACCTGAGTATTCAAATGTTTATTTATTTAATTTTGTAAATTGAATTTTGAGTTTCTTGAAAGATTTTCAAGCAGAAAATAATACTTGTACAAATAAATTGTAAATATTTACCAGCAGACTTACTTAAATTATTTAAGTTAAGTTACAGTTCTTGTTGGTAAATAGTTTAGTTCAATACCCCTAGCAGAGCTAATAATAATATATCAACAGAGGGGGATCTGGAGAGGGGCAAGTAGGGACTTAAGAGTAAAATATTACCATCTTCTCTAGGAACTTATACAGTTTGATCCTACCTTTGATATCTATACACCCTTACTCTTTTCAGAGAAGGGGGTATTACTTATAAGACCAGACTCTTATCTGGCACTATCCTGGTATCACCTGATACAACTTTGTGTCCAGGATATCTTATAATTTAAATAACATCTACCCTCTCGTGACACTGTTGTTTACTTCTATATCATCTGAACTTTGAGGTTGACTACCCGACTTTATCTTGTGCCATCCCTAATTATAGTTTACCAGCTCTCTTTCTCGAGTCTGGAAAAACTATTCTTTATCTAGATCAAGCAACTACTTGATACTATCATCCAAAATTATCTTTCTCGCCACAAGTTTAACGAGGGAATTGTTCTGCTGTCATACATTTCTCATTCTGTCTCTCCTGGTAACATAACAGCTTTTCTTAAGCAGCTCATTCCATAAGATGTGATTTTCCTCTTCTGTGCTTTGCTACGGCCAACAAAGAAAAGCTTTAAAGTATACATCAACCAGCGTAAAGGAGAATATGGAATATTAGTAATAGGGATTCCTAACTGTAGCATGGGAAATAATTAAAATACACATAATTTCAGAAGGCAATAGTTTTGTTTCAGTGAATGCTCCCTAGAAACGTATTGTTCTAAAGTACATAAGAGAATGCAGCAAAACTTCACTATTCGAAGTCTCATTTTGTGGAGGGAGTCTGTAAGATATGTCTTCTTCTTTGATCCTTAGCCGCCGACTGTCAAAGCAGTCAGTGGTCATCACGCATGGTGGCGTCTTGTAGGGCACCAACAAACTGCTTCCACTTTGATCGGTCGGCGGCCATCCTTCATGCAGTGCCCCAGCTCTGGTTATTTCCTTACATTCGGCCCCCACAGCTCTGTAAGATATGTGGTCACCGCCTAAAGTTCACTAGACACGCCCAGGGGTATGGAACGATAAAAATACTTCCTATTCGAACAAACGAAGATCATACCTGCCATCACCGGTGTCAATACTTTGTCGCCGTATGACAAGAAACCTTTTGCGACAGATATAAAGAAATGTTATCGAACTGCCAAAAGTCAGGAGGGCAAAGAGGCTGATGACGTTAACCAACAATTCAGTGTCCTTTCAACGATATTTAAGGAAAGTAGTGAAGCAGCTTGGGATTCCAAGAAAGCAATATACATGATTGGATATCACCAGCAACATTGAAAATCATAGGAATGAGAAAAGAAAGGAAAAAGAACGAAAACAGAAGCCAAGTGCCCCAGGTTAAAGGAAATATACAATGAACAGTACAGTCAGCAAAATTTGGGAGTAAAACATCAAACCCGAGCCAACAAAAGGAATTTCCTAGAAGACTTTGCAAGATCGGCAGAGGAACGAACGAACGAACGAACGAACGAACGAACTTTATTTTCAAAGGGTTGAGAATTGGGCACGCAGGCCCGTCTGACATTCTGCCCTTCCTTTCTCTCACCTTTCATACTGAATTCATTTATTCTCATATGCATTTTACATATCAAATTCAAGGAATTCAACGTTGTAAAGTAAAATAATAATATAGCACACTCATATTAACATTAATTACTTATAAGCATGACATAACATATGTTGAAAAGTACAAACATTATCAGAGATAGATAGATAGATAGATAGATAGATAGATAGATAGATAGATAGATAGATAGATAGATAGATAGATAGATAGATAGATAATTAGATAGATAGATAGATAGATAGATAGATAGATAGATAGATAGATAGATAGATAGATAGATAGATAGATAGATAGATAGATAGATAGATAGATAGATAGATAGATAGATAGATAGATAGAACGAACGAACGAACTTTATTTTCAAAGGGTTTAGAATTGGTCACGCAGGCCCGTCTAACATTCTGCCCTTCCTTTCTCTCTTCTTCCATAGTTAATCTATTTATTCTCACACGTATCCTAAATGTTACTTAAATAATAAAATAACAAGAAAGTACAATAAAATAAAATCCCAACATTGTAACAGTACAATAACAGTTACACAAATTTACAGATGCGTATCATAATTTATACTAAACAGGACAAAATTAACTTTAAAACCTACATAAAGCAGCACTGAGGAATGAACAAAGTACAGTATACAAAATAACAAAACACATCAGTGGAAAACGGGGTAGAACAGTATTACGTTTTTACATCCAAGAAAAAAATTGACAGACTGAATAAATATTGCCAAACAAGTGGGACTGAACATCCACCTGAAAAAGACAGAGGTCATGACATTTAATATAATAAATCCTGAGCCCATTAAAATAAGGGACTAAAAGCTGGAACAAATAAATACATTTACATATCTTGGAAACATAGTAACACCAGACGGCAGGAACAAGCAAATACATCAGTAACAGAAAGTATAAAGCTAGAACAGCCTTCGCCAACCTGTACAGCATTTAGAAATCTTCTCAGTACAGCACAAACACCAAATTAAGAGTATACGAGAGCTGCACACTTTCTGGACTTTTGACGGTGCGGAAATCTGGAGAGTAACATAAAAGGAAATGTACAGATTATCCTCTTTCCATACAACTTGCTTAAAAAAAAATTCTTCGACTTTTTTGGCCGAATACCATCTCCAACCACGAACTGCTTACAAGGTGCAGCCAAAAATATATGCACACCATCACTAAGGGCAGCCGCTGGAACTAGGTTGGCTATGTCCTCAGAAGAGACCCTGACACCATCACAAGAGACCCTGACACCATCACAAGAACTGCTATGCTATGGACCCCAGAAGGACAACGAAAGAGAGGCAAACAACCTGGCGGAGAACTTTGGAGGCCGAAATGCAAAAACCAGAATTGGGGCACTGTCACGGATTGCCTCCCCTGCGTTGCAGTAGTGGTCCAACAGTGGCCAAAACTCAAGAGTGTCTAAAATGGGTCGTCAAATGTGTCTACCTTCGCACAAGATTACTCTTGGCAGAGTTGTAGATAGAAGGGTAATGACGCTTCTGTCCCAAGGTAGTGTTCACAAGATATTTCCGAAGCCAAGAACAATGCTGCATTGGCAGGGCAATTGTTAACTTATATAGGTCCACCGCCTTTTATGAAGAATTAAGCAATGGTTTTAGCCCGTTCAAGCCCACAGCTGGTGTAACTCCAGCGAAATTCCTTTTCTAAGAATTAGCTCTATACATGTAAATATATGACTAAGTATATATTAAAGAGTCTTGCTCATACGTTTGCTTTCATACGTATATTAACTGAATCAACTATGATTGTTAAGTTTTAAAATAACATGTAACAAATTTAATAATCAATTAGTTTTACTTACTTACTTAGTCGTTCCCCTTCTACCGTGAGGTGTAGAGGTTTGGAAGAGAGAGCGCCAGACCATTCTATCAGCTGTCTTCTTCCTGGCCTGGTTCCATTCTAGTCCTCGGTCCTTCAAAGATTGTCTAATGTTGTCCTCCCAGCGGACTCTGGGTCGTCCTGGAGGTCTGGATCCCTGGCTCTTTGTTTCCGATGCTTGTCGTGGTAGCCGATCTTCTCCCATTCTGCAGACATGGCCAAACCATCTTAGTTTGGGACTGTTCTATTTGGGTCTGCAGCGGATGGGATTTTAGGCCTTGACGGATCGTCTGGTTGCGGACCATGTCTCTTCTTGTTACTTCAACCACTTTCCTCAGATACCTCATTTCTGAGGTTTGGATCTGGCTTTTGTGGGTTGTAGTCATTGCCCACGACTCGCATCCATATGTCAAGACTGGGACATAGGTGGAGCGGTATACAGCCATCTTCGTTTTCTTACCAACCTCTTTCTTGCTGAGGAATCCACGATTTATGGCCTGAAAAAGTCTCCCAGCCGCTGCTTTTCGAGTGGCCAACTCTTCTTTGATGCCTCCCTTTCGGTCTATAATAGCTCCGAGATATTTAAAGTGGTCGACCTGCTCCAGGACCTGTTCTCCCAACTTAATCTGATGTTTTCTTTCTTCTCGTGATATCACCATGGATTTTGTTTTAGAGCTGCTTATGACCATCCCTCTCTTCTCCAGCTCTTCCTTCCAGACTTGCAGGTTGGATTGGAGATGTGCCTCTGATTTAGCAATCAGGGCAACATCATCAGCAAATGCCAGCTCCGAAATATAGACCTGTCTCATCTTCCAGTACCCCACTGAATACTTTCTTGTTCTCTCCTTACATGCCTTGATGACATCGTCCATAAGGAGTATGAAGAGGTAAGGTGATAGAATATCACCTTGTCTTACACCAGTGGTGGTCCTGAACTCTTCTGACTTATGGTTTGCTGTCCTCACATAATTTCTGCAAGACTTGTAGAAGCTCTGTATAGCATGAATCAGAGGTGCTGGAATATTCTTCCTTGCCAAACAGTCCCAAAGTTTGCTCCAGGGGACCCTGTCAAACGCCTTTTCCAGATCTATGAAACAAAGATGGATCTCACTCTTATACTCAAGGGCCTTTTCACTCAGCTGTCTGAGTGTGAAGATTAGGTCTTGAGTACTTCGGTTTGCTCGGAATCCGCACTGGACTTCATCCAATTGTGGCTCAGCTAGGCGTCGGAGTCTCTGCTCTAGGATTCTAGAGTAGATTTTACCAGGGACACTGAGAAGGGATATGCCTCTATGGTTTCCACATTGTCGATTGTCACCCTTTTTGAAAATTGGTGTTATGATGGCGATCTCCCAATCCTTTGGTATGGTCTTGTTGCACCATGCTGCCTGTAGTACCTTTAAGAGTAATAGGTCGCCTGATGCTCCCATGTACTTAACCATTTCTGGTGTTATACCATCATGCCCTGCTGCTTTGCCCATCTTGATTTTCTCTAGTGCTGCCCTCAGTTCTTCCATCTTTATGTCATCTTCACCATCATTGGTTTCTTCTTCTGTGTCAGTGGTTATCATTTCTGATGCTTCATCATGCTCACCATCCAGGAGTTCTGAGAAATATTCTTTCCATCTTTCCATTACTTCCTTCGGGGCAGTAAGCAATTTGCCTTGCTTGTCCTTTATAAATTTGAGAGGGCATCGTTTTTCTTTCCTCATGTTCTTTAGGGTCTTATAGAACAATTTCTGGTTTTCTTGTGCATCTTTTTCTAGCTTTTCTCCAAATTCTTCCCAGGACTTCTGTTTTGCTGCTAGCACTTTGTTCTTTGCTTCTGTTCTGAGTGTCACATATTCTCTATATTTTTCCATTTGTCCTGTTGTGTTTTTAGCTCCTAAGTATTGTTTCCATGCCATTTTCTTCTCTCTTATTTTCTCTTTGACTTCCTCTGTCCACCAAGGTGTCCACTTTCTCTGGTTCCCAAGTCGGACTTCACCGCATGCTTCTGCAGCAGCTGTCTTTATGATATCCTTGAATTTATTCCAGAGGGTTTCCAAGTCATCAGGACGTTCTTCTGTGTTGCTCACTGCTGTAGCAATAAGCCCCTGATATCTGGTCTTAATTTCTGGCTCTCTCAGCTTGTAGGTCCTAATGCTCATTTCTCCTGTTTGTTTACTTGGTTTCTTGCGTGATGTTGGGCAGTTCCTAGGCTGAGCAGCTCTTTCAGTTGTTCGTTTGATTGTTAGCAGGTAGTGATCACTTCCAATCTCTGGCCCCCTCCAGACTCTTGCATCTCGGACATATCTGAATGAGCTTCTCCGAACAATGGCATAGTCGATCACTGACTTCTCATTCTTGGTTGGTTCACATCTAGTGTATGCATGTATGCGCTTATGGGGGAACTTTGTGTTTGTAATGATCAGATTCTGCTCACTGCAGAATCTAAGGAGTCGCTTTCCATTGTCATTGAGAGTATCTTCTCCATATCTTCCGATAACTCCACCCCATCTAGCATGGTCATTTCCAACTCTGGCATTAAAATCTCCGAGCATAATAACTTCATCTAGGCAGTCATCCACTGTCCTTTGAAGCAGCTCGAAGAATTCCTCCTTGACCTCTGCTCTCTCATCCTCATTTGGCCCATACACTATGACCAGGTTGACTATGGTTTCTCCTTCTTTTAGTTTTACAACCATAATGCGCTCCGAGACAAAGTTCCATCCCTTGATACTATCTTTTTTATTTTGGGCCACAATGCAACCCACGCCCCCTTTAGCTCTTTCAGATATGGGTACACCACTGTAGAGCAACGTGTTGCCATCGAGATCCATGACTCCTTGTCCTTTTTTCTTCGTTTCCGTTATAGCCAGGATTTCTAGTTTTGCTTTCCTCATCTCTTCCACCAGCTCCTCTTCCTTCCCATTTATACTTCTTGTGTTCCAAGTTCCATAAGTCGTAGTCCGTAGTCCGTTCCAGTTCGTCGCCTTTAGAATCAGTCCGGTTTTCTCTCTTGTAGTTCGCGTAATCATGATTTAAAGCAAACAGGTGATTGGCCTGTTGTGCCTTTGCATGGTGGAGGGGCTGCCTCCTTACGGCCTCCATGCAGGCCGCCCTCCTCCTTTTTCATCCGGGCTTGGGACCGGCATTGGCGGAGTTATCAATTAGTTTTAACAGGTTAAAACAAATGGAATGATGGTGAATTTTAGATGAAAATTAAAGTTGTCTTAATAGAGATTGGAAAGAGGAATATTAATGTTCTTTGCTGTTGTCTTTTCGTAAGCACTTAGCTTATAATCGATGACTACTGCAGCCGTGGTTTCGTCAGTTCTTCTGTGATGATGACACTTCACAGTCTGATAGCTTTGTTCTACGAGCAGTCTGATAGCTTCGTTCCACGAACTTTAGAGAAAAATAAAAAGAACAAATGCTTCTGCTAAGTACATTTGTGGGCTGCAAATTAACAAGCGCATTGTCTCGCTGTCCACCCACTAATGTTAGCCTCTCTGAATAATTAAATTCTTGAGTATACACAGCATAACACGGGGAAGATGATTAGAAATCACCAATATTCTTCTGGGTACTAATCTGGGAAAATATGTGCTTGGACAGCGCGGGGCAATGTCGTGCCTGAATTTCAATTAACAAGGTACTTATATATCACAAAAGGATACTATACAATTAAGGCACATGTGATGTAATCATCACTGCTCCAGTCGGAGTCTGGGGTTGTTGCTGCTTTCGTTTTTCTGAGTCAATTAGCTTAAAACACACCAGCGCTTGCTGTAGTGGTTTATGAACATACTATTTTCATATGTTGAGGTTGCCAGCCCCATATATAACCACTTAGCAAGGAAAGCAAGTCAAATTCACATTTGTAAAATAAATGTTTACACTTACCCCAAAGTAACTTTTGGGAACACAATCTACTGGCACAGTTTAGAATGGACGTAGCGCTTTGATGCTTTCAAATCACATGGTCTGGGAAAATTTTTTAAACCTCTTATGACGGGTGATCTGATTCCTTAGGTCACCAGTTTTGGTATTTAAAAAATCCGGGTTTACTCTTTTAAGTTTCAAAGTTGCCCAAATACTTCGATCTGTCACTTATAATTCTGGAATCCTTTGTCCGCTCCTTTTCTTTCTGGCTCTGGTGAATTGCTAGCTTGACGTGGCAATGCAGTCTGATTTGTGACTCCGATTTTGCTAGATTATATTTCCAATTCTCAGTTCGAATCCCAGGTTGTACTTCCGACGAATTTGCCAATGAGAACCATTGTGTATTCCGGATCTCACTGTACACCATTCCAATCTCTTTTGCACTATGTGGGTAGGGTAGTTTATATCATAATACCCCCACGTGTTTTAAAATATTACATTTTAAAATTCCATCGCGTGACCTCTTTCTAATCAGGCTGTAATACTTCCGCTTGCATCTTTGTGCAAAATCACAAACAAATCTGTGCACGCATTCCTGACTAATACTTTCCGCCCAGATTGTCTCCTCTGCCAGGTCTTCTGTAATAATTACACATGGATGGTCCAGCGGAGACGATTATCTCATTATCACCTGTGTTTTCGCCCGTCCCTCAGTCGGATCTCTCAGATAGACAATGTGGTTTTCTTTGCATCGATCGTGCTCGACCATATTGTGTCAATAGAGATCGCCTCTATCAAAGGTGGCTAGGCAACTCAAGCGATAACTTTTTATCCGCTGACCTGTGTAATTAGTCTGGTATTGTTACAGTTCACCTGGTGAAATCTTAAATAAGTCTGGGTGCGGTCACAGCAAATAAATGAATGAAGGTGCATAAAATGTGCCAAATAAAAAGCGGATGAAGGAGTGAGAGAGGGGCAGAAAAGTACATGTACAAACGTTTTGTGACAGGCACTACACGAAGGATGGCCACCGACCGAGCAAAGTGGGGACAGTTTGTTTCTGCCCTACAAGACGCCACTAAGCGTGATGGCCACTGACTGCTTTGTCAGGCAGGGGCTAAGGATCCAAGAAGAGAAGAAGATCATACCCCTGTCAGCACCCAAATACTCTTCATCGTGAAATCATGTCTGTAAGAGTGGAAAAAAGGAGCGAAATCCATTGCGACTAGTACTGCCAGTGCTAATGATTTTTATATCCTATGTAGGTGTCACGGGATTGCCTCCCCTGCTCTGCAGAGATGGTCCAACAATGGCCAAAAAAATTAGAGTATACAATGAGGGTCTTTGAAAGTCTCTACCTTCTCTCAAGATCACTCTTGGTAGAGTTGTAAATAGAAGTATGGTGCTTCTATTTTAGGGAGTCTTCATATGGTATTTCAGAAATCAAGCACAACGCTGAATTTATCAAAGCAGTTGTGAATTTTGCATCTGCCCGCTCCTTCTATGAAGAGAAATATATATTAGCTCGTTTCTGAGCGCCCAAGTAAATTATTCAATAAAATATTACTTTAGTAGCTCTTTTGTATTTATATTTAAGATAACTGATTCATACGTGTGTACATTTCTCTGTAATAATTAAATCAACTGTTAATTTGTAAATACATATAACAAATTTAATCATCAGTTATTGTTTAACACGAGTAAGTAAATTAGTGACGTTGGTGGATTTTAAAAAAAAGTTGAGTTTTTCTTCACAGAAAGATGGTTCAAGTAGTGGTTGGTATTGTTGGTGAGTTATTTTGCTGTGGCCAGATTAAAATTACGTAACTGGCCAGATGTTGAAATGGTTTGCTGACTGCTCCGTAATCGCTGACTTCTGTGGTTAGGGCACGCCCTAGGCGTAATTGCAGGGGTAACCGCTCCGAACCTCAAGGCAGGGAGCTTCACAATCCGTCAAAGGCAGGCATCTAGCGTAGACCACAAACTCTTGACCCACAGACTCGTATTAAGCTAGTATCACACACTGGTATCTCCAACTTGTACCACAAACTGGTATCACGAACGTGTACCCCAAGCTGGTATCTCAAACGTGTACCACAAACTGGTATGTCAAACTTATACCGCAAACTCTAAAGAAACAAATGTCTCTGCTACGTATTAATTTCCTGACACTAGTCAGGCGCCTTCCCTGCAGTCCGTTCTATCGACCCTTCCTTTTTTTCTCAGTAATTTTGCCGTCCCTGAGAATCAATGATTAAACCCGGTGGACAGAATGAAGAATCATCGTTAATTCAGGTAATCTGATGAAAATAAATGTGGCTGGACAGAGGAAAACTACTTCTGCCTGATTTAAGCAAATTTAAATATACATATGAACTTATTAAATTGTTAATATAATAAATATGTACAGCATGATGCCATCATCATTTACTCCCTGATCCACTTGGAGCCTGGGGCTACCTCTGCTTTTGGTTCCCTGTGAGAGAACCAGCATGAAGCAGTCACCAGAACTTGCTGTGGTGGTTCATGACTCTATCATTTTCGTATGCTGAGGTTGCCAGCCTCATATGAACTTGTACAACCACCAGCGAGTTAAACATGTCACATGTAAAATAAAAAGTGATACAATTATATGTGTTACAACTTACCCCGTGCCGGGTAATATTTTTTACAGACGTCTGGCACAGGAAGACTTCCGAATAATGTCGGGCCACAGGGTATGAGGCCATCTTACAGGTAGCCGAGTATTACTGTAATTATAATCCCACTATTATGTTCCGAGGATTTTGTGGTTTCGAGTATTAGAAAATCGACTTTTCTTGCTGGTTAATTTCAGAATATCTTAAATACGTGGTCCAATCCGCTTTATTTAAATCCTACTTTTCTTCATTCATGGCTTGTCTGAAGGTGTCGTCTTGACTCAGTGGAACACAGTGCCGAAGCCTAAACGTGTGTTACAATATATTACCTTTCGTCCACGCTCTCCCAGCTTTCTGCGCGGTGAAAGTCGCCAATCAAACGTCGTCTAGATTAATATATTTTGGCTAGACTAAGCAGATTTAATGACTTTAGTATAAATCTTCTCCTCCCTTCTCTTATGAATTTCTGAATGACACAGGTAATTTAAAACTCCTTCCATACAAGGTATTAACACTACCGCTTTTCAGATGGCTCGTGTCTGTAATTTATAACAAACCCTTCAGTTTAATTTGTTTCATAAATGCTACAAGAATGGGTCCACCCTCGGTAATGTGACCTAATATCCTGTCACACCCAAGGTACTTTTGCAGTTTATCTCCGGATTGTCAATACGAGAAGTATGGGTGCCAAGCTTGGTACAGGCGAGATCAGGGTGTGTTTGTTTAAACATAGGTAAGACAGATTTTTCTGTCTGCTCCCAGCTGAGGTGTTAATATTATCTTTTTTCATGGTAGATCAGGTAAAATAACAACATGAAACCTGAGTCATGCGTTCAAATAGTGAGAGAAAATACGGGTAAAGAAGAGCAACTGAAACTTACAATAAGTATATGTAGCAACTCAGTTCGGTCTCAAGTGCCTAGCAACTAATATCTGTAGTCTTTATGCACATAATCATGTGTTATTTCCCATTAACATTACTGATTAACATCGTAACTGCAACCAGGACATTTATTCCAAAGTGCATATTAGCCATTTTAATCACCAGAGGCACGGTGCCACCTGAATTATCCACTTCAGGCCACAGAGGCAGTATACCACAACATTTTTTTTAATCCACTGGCATTTATTTCGAGCAGTCCTTATAGGAACATCTCTGCCAACAACTAATTGACAGTAACAAAGCCTAGTGATCACTAGTAGATGCTAACTATTTTAAAGTTAACTAATATTTCTCTCCAACGGACATCAATTATTGCAACCGTTAGTGCATTAGTAGTTATTCATTGTCATCAAGCTAACAACCTTACATTTACAGTTTTTTGGGGACTGGGATTAGTAAGGTGGAGACTTACCTTCTTCTATATTCCATTAGTTGATGAACACATTAGCAGAAGATGATGTCCATTATTCCTGAACCTTTTCTCTTCGTGATTCACTACTTATTGCGGATTACTGGTTGTCAAGTTCTCCGCCCTCGACAGTTCATTCTAGTGTCTTACTGTTTTCCCTCTAGATTCGGTCGTCGATTACCCGATCTTTTCTCCTGTATCTACACTGTTGGGGAGATGTCAGAGAAAACAATATTAAGTTATCACACCTAAAGGTCTTTTATATTTGGACATGTGCCCTAACTTAACCGACTAGGTTGAAATGGACGCGCCTCGCCAAAACGAGGAAGAATTTTATTCAGAAAGTAAGAGAAAAGATCACAGTACAAAAAATAAAATCATAAAACATAACAACAGAGTTAGCGGTATTTATATTGCCTGTACAATGATTGCAAACATCTGCTACGACATGAAAATACAGAAAAATCAATATGCAACTTTCTGCACCACCATATTGTAGCATGAATATAGTTTAAATGATTAGAAAAATAAATTTACATACCTTTCACGTAAACTTAGCTCTCAGCAATCGATTACTTTATCCCGTGCTTCAGCAATGTTTATGTATTAATAACTTCAAATCGTACACGCGATCAGTACAAGGAGTTCATGGACGTAGATTTCACATCGTATTGGTCATCAATTCATATGCTGTGTTAAAATAGATCATTATTTTCCTCCTATTTCTTTCTTCATTTTTAATCTGAAAAACCTAGGCATCGACACTCATTGCCCTCGTAGTATTAAGGTTGCTAATCATTATACAGTTACGTCGTTTAAAACTGCAGTAAATCTCCAGGGCGACAAGAATTTTAATATGTATTTGACGTGATCCTGAATTAAAAACTTATTACAACGTTGTCATTGCAATGACGTAGGCATGTATCAGTGGTAGCTTTGTTTTCTATTTATTGTAGTCTTCGCCGTCGTACAGTCCACGAATATATTCGACTCATCATTTTACTACGTTCTTAATCTCCTTCAATTGTCTACCACACTTTGAATTTTAGTCAAATATATATTATAATTCTCCGTAGGAACTGTCAGGAAATGCATTTTTATTGACATACACAGCTATCCTGCGGTATATTATACATAAAAAAATAATAAAATGTGTATCATGTTATGACGGTATTTGTCTTCCATGCTCCGCGGAAGTAGTCCAGTAATGGCCAAACTAAGAGTATAATGATAAGGGTATTCAAAGGTCATCAACCTTCGCTCGTGATTACTCTTGGCAGAGATATAAATAGAAGAATGATGCTTCTACTTTAGGAAGCCTCAAAAGATTTTAAAGAAAAGCAAGCGTAACAACAGAGATAATCTAAGCTGTCATGAACTTATTATTCTCCCTCCCCTTCTGTGAGGAAATATTGACTCGTATTTTTGAGCCGCCAGCTGAAGGTGATTCAGCAAAATATTAATCTAATAGCTCTGACTAGTTATGTATTTAGAACAATATGAGTCATACAGGTGCAGACATACTTCACTCAACAGTGAATAATCCAAATATAACTTTACAGTTACAGATAAGCAGGATTAATAATCACTTATAGTTTAACAATGTAAAATAAACAAAGTTGTTTATACAAAAAAAAAAAAAACAGCGAAGATATTTATCATCATCGAAGGATTTAAACTGTGCTGGAAATTAAGGAATATTTTGAAATGTTCTTTTGTTGGACTGTTATGGTAATTAGCTTCTAGTGTGGGATTGGTTGGCGCCTGCTTCAGCCGCTGTTGGTTCCTACAGGTGCCTTGGACTGCACTTCTCTTCAATAGTCAAATATTGTGGTAGCAGCATGTCTCATGCATTAAGGCTGAGGTAACTGCAAGGGTTGTCAAGTGTCTTCAAGACCCCTCTGATGTTGGTATCTCGCGTCGACTGCTGGCAACTTGTACCACAGATTTGTACCACAAACTCAAAGGAGACAAAAGTCTCTGCTAAGTATTGGGTTTTCTGACATAATCATCAAGCGATCTGCGCTTCCACCCAGTGACTCAGTGAGTCATATGAAAGTCTTTTTTAACAGCGGTATTTGACTATTGAACATCGTGGTTCATGTGTCACGTTATTTGCAGTGACGAGGTTGCCAGCCTCATATGCCACTGTACATCCATACTAACATTATACATGTCAAAATGCGAATATAAAATGATAAAATGTACACCATACAACTTACCCCGATGTTTTTTTCTGGAGAGCACAGACTTTTTGCACAGGAAGTATCCGAATATTGTCGGGCAACTGATTTAAGATGCAGTATCTTTCAGGTGAGTTAGGTCTCTAACTGAGTGCACTTGAAGTAGGATTCTAGAACTTAATGTGCAAAGTGATGTTTCTGGGGTTACTCTCTTCTAATCTCAGAATTCACGTCCACTCTTTTGACCTGTCCTATATTTTGGGTCATAATATTCCGTTTTCCTGGCTATGATTTCTTCTGGACGAAACTGGAAGTCAATGAAGTAGTCTTACAAAGCTCTAGAATATAAGTGAAATTTTCGCCTACACGCCAAAGTTATTACTTGAAGGAGACGTCCGGTCAAAAGCAGTCTATCTTAGCATTTCAAACGCCAAACCAATTGCGAATAAGTATCTGATTTTAGTAGGGGTCTCCCCACTACCCTCATATAGAACATTACTTCATGGCAACATAAGATGTTGCACTTTTCATGGGATTTTCAAACTCCATAGCCATATAAGATCTTGTTTCTTCCATTTCTATCTGGCGGAAGTATTACATCACTGTCTGCGTCTTAATCTTTACCAAGATTGTTATCCTCCTACATCCAAGTGAGATCGGCCATGTATTTTGGCACGGCGTGATTGCAAACTAGCACCTTATCATGCGAAGACTTGGTTTCGTGTATCTTCCCAGACAAAAAGTCTAGGTTAACAACAGGAATGTCGCTCATTGTAGACTCTTACTCTGTCTGGAGCTGGCGATAAGAGAAAAGTCAATGTGGCAAGTTCGCTCCTTCGCTACGCGTTGCCGATAACAAAGGAGAAAATAACCAGGAGAGAGGGGTGGGTGAGAGGTGTGACGTGATAAGAAAACCTTGAACGATGAAAGCGAAACGAACGAATATGGGAAGAATTAGCACGTAAATTGAATGGAAAAGTACTAATGTCGGAGAGGAATGAAGACTAAAAAAAAAAAACGAACGTATTTCGTGACCAGACTACACAATGTCTTGGACAAAAAGAAAAGAAAGGACATCACAATTTTGATGGGGGACCTAAACGCGAAAATAGGAATAGACCACACTGGCTTTGAAGAAATCATGGATTAGGTATGATGAACGAGAATGGGGAAATATTAGCTAACTTCTGTGCTTCCAATCAACTAGCTATAGGAGGACGCATATTTCCACATAGAAAGATACATAAAGCAACATGGATATCACCAGACCACAGAACTGAGAATTAGATTGATCATATATGCATAAGTAAGAAGTTTACGTCATCATTGCATGATGTAAAAGTATGTAGAGGAGCAGATGTAGTATCAGACCACCATCTTCTGTTGGCTAAAACAAAATTAAAACTCAAGAAATTTACAACACTATATAGCTGTAGACGACAGTGTAATGTGGGAT
This sequence comes from Oreohelix idahoensis, assembly GCA_024509875.1. NCBI lineage: Eukaryota > Metazoa > Mollusca > Gastropoda > Stylommatophora > Oreohelicidae > Oreohelix > Oreohelix idahoensis. The sequence goes on from JAMPIV010013628.1 coordinate 48,885, forward strand.
ATCTAAGAAATCAGGAAATAAGAGAAAAATTTTCAATCACAGTATTCAATAAATACCAAGTAATCCAAAAGCTGGAAGATGAAGCAGATACGGAAGACCATTGGCAACAAGTAAAAAATATATGGAACGAGATATGTGAAGAAGTACTGAGAAAAATAGAACATCAGCACAAATCATGGATAACAACAGAAACCATTACCAAGATAAAAGACAGGAAAAACAAGAAAGCAGAGTTAAACAGAAGCAAAACCAGAAGCTCTAAAGCCAAGGCTCATGAAGTGTACATATAAGCAAACAAAGAAGTAAGAAGAAACATCAAAAGAGACAAGAGGAAGTAAATTGAAGAGTTGGCAAGGGAAGCACAGGAAGCTGCAGCCAAGGGAAATATGAGGGACCTGTACAACAACACAAAGAAGCTAACAGGGACATATAAGCAAGCAAATAGCCTCATTAAATATAAGAATGGAAAATTGCTTAGTAATATACAAGAACAAATGAAGAGATGGACAGAACATTTTGAGGAACTTCTCAATAGACCAGCTCCAACTAATCACCCAGACATCCAGCCAGCAGAAGAGGAGCTAAAAATCAGCTGTGAACGACCAAGTAGAGAAGAAATAAAGAAAGCCATAAAGCTTCTGAAAGATGGAAAAGCAGCTGGTCCAGATGGAATTTCAGCAGAGGCCATCAAAACAGATGTTGATTCCTCTACAAAGATATATAAACAACTTGGCAAAGTCTGGGAGAGAGAGGAAATACCAGCAGAATGGAAGGAAGGTTATCTGGTTGTGGCAACATGGATTATAAATTCTGGCCCCTTAGACTGAACTCCCATCCCTCCTAAATTCTGTCTGAATTTTGTGACGCCCATTTCACATCTTTTCGTTTCTGTAGATACAAGCGGGGTAATTGACTTGTCATTCTGGAAGCTGATAGGTTCACTCCCCTGTTTCTGTAATGTAGGTAGGAGATAATTGACGCGTCCCGGACTCACTGTCGGGGACAGCGGCATCTTTTTTAGAGTTCGTTTGACCACGAGTCAAAAGCCGACACTCAATTTGAGAGTTTAGCGGCGAAAAAGTCCCGGGTCTTTGACACGGGAAACTGTTCCTAGAGAGTTCCCTGTACTTTGATGGCCAGGAAAGTCTGGGACCCGCAAGCGTAACCCTCCTTTCCCTGTTGCGCCAAATTCTTTGTAGAAGGTCTCCTAGAGAAGTCTCTGGGTAACTATTACGTGTTATTTTTCTGCTCCCCTATGCAGGTGTTCAATCCACGCTGAACACCTGTGGCAAATTCTCACTAAATATAGACAGTCTTGTCTATCTCTCATTGCTTCAGTCCTAAAATTCTTGCCGGGAGATAGTAGCAGACTTAGCACCAGCTTGCCTGCTTTTGATTATAAGTGTCGGAGATTCTGACAGTTGCGCTAACCCCGGTTAGTTCAGGCCCTACGCTGAAGCCTTAGGCATGTTTACCTTCCTGGAGGAAGGGTCGCAAAATTCATCGACCCATTCACAGCTGGGTTGCACGTTACTACATGCGTGCCTAGTTCATCACCCTATTACAGGCACATTGATGAGTGTCCTTTGCTTGGAGTACAAATACTTCGCCCAACACCTAATAAGAGGAGCGCCCATGCTCCGTTTGCACCAGTTCTCTTTACCAAACTTATAAAAGGAGCGCTCATGCTCCGTTTGCACCAGTTCTCTTTACCAATAAGAGCAGCGCTCATGCTCCGTTTGCACCAGCTCTCTTTACCAAGCTACGTCGTTCCTTATCAGTAAAGACTGCTACAGTAGTAGTGGGCCATTACACAAAAGGTGGATTATTTCCTCATCCAGTGTTTGATTTATTTTATCTTGAGTGAAACAACCAACGCACGCGTGCCAACGAAGAAGGTTTTTGGGGTAGTGTGCACTCAAAGTTATTGAGGGGAGGTAGATGGGGTAAGAACCTGTGTACCTAAGCATCGAGTGAAGTGATTAGCAGTGTTGCTGACAGGGACAAGTCAGCGGGATTGTGTTTGTGCAGGTATAGTTCTTTATTTCAGGTTTTTCCAGCAAAGGATTATTAATTTTATATCCACCCCAAAATTGTGGGAGCGTGGAACCTATGGGTGTTTTCGGAAATGTTCCCAACATTTTTTTCTACAAACCTTTGGGTTGGGTGTCTCGTACATTTGATACATGCATATTATTGAGTTTTTGTTGTCGTGATAGATTTCATGCTTACCGTAGTTTTTTTTTTGACGGTTGTTAATAAAATATATATATTTCGTTAAGGATTAGATTTCCTTTCCTATATGTACCTGTACTTTTTAACTTGTACTCGTACTGTTGTATGTGGATACACTGTAGTGTAATACAACCTTATCTCATAAGTAGAGCAAGAGGCAATGTGGCAGTAGTTGAATAAAAGGTCACTGAGTGGCGAAGGGAGAGTTAGCATAGGTTCTCACCCTCGATAACTATAAGTCACACTTTCCACTATCAACACCATTTCTCTTCTATCATCTCAGATCTCTCTCAGATTTCGTCTTGTCTCTGACATCATACAGACTTGGTTCTCGTCAGACAGACTCTTACATAAACCACTCGTGACACTGGTCAAGTTGCATAAGAAGGGAAATTTACAATAGTGCACACATTTTGGAGGAATAATGTTACTATCAGGGCCAGGAAAAGTATTAAACAGAATCATCCTTGAGAGATTAAGAGTCCATAGACAAGCAACTGAGGGATGAACAAGCAGGTTTTCGACAAAACAGATCCTGTACAGACCAGATAGCCACATTGAGAATAATAGTTGAACAAAGTCTGGAATGGAATTCACCGCTACACATCGGATTCGTGGACTATGAAAAGGCGTTTGACAGTGTAGACAGAGAATCACTTTGGAAATTGATGAGGCATTATGGAGTTCCCATGAAGATCATTAACTTAATAAGGAAGACCTATGAAGGCATGACTTGCAGAGTTCTTCATGAAGGACAACTTACAGAACCGTTTAGGATTAGAACGGGGGGTGAGACAGGGATGCCTCTTGTCTCCATTTCTTTTCTTACTATCAATAGATTGGGTTATGAAAACACCGACATCACACAACAGAAATGGAATCCAGTGGAATCTGACTAAACAGCTTGATGATCTGGATTTTGCAGATGACTTGCCTCTTCTGCCCCATAACCACAATCAGATGCAAGAGAAAATGACAATTCTCGATGAGAGGTCACAACAAGTGGGCCTGAAAATACACAGGGTAAAGACAAATATTATGAAAATAAATGCAAGAAATTATAACAAGGTTGAACTTGAAGAAACACCACTAAAAGATGTAGAATCGTACACATATCTTGGCAGAAAATATGCTTCAGAAAAATAAAAACAAATTCGTGAATGGAATTTAAAAAAAAAAAACACAGGTTTGCAGCTGATTTATTTGTTTCCTGAAAAGCGGGCTTAAAATAACAATTTTAAAAAAAAACCTGGTAGTAGAGCCGGACTCGCGGGAAAGTTTAGTTAGCTGCTCCTGTTGTGGATCATCTGAGATGCCATGACAGTTCTGTTCTGAACGAGTACCTGATCATCGTTGTATTGTTCACATTCTTAGGGGAAATATTTTTCAGTGTGACGTCATTACCGACGAATGTTTTGTGAACAGTGATTTTAAATCCACGGTTCATTATGATAGTTATCATTTAGCGACCAGCTCATGTCTAGCTTTCTTATCTTGAACAATCTGTTTCAATGTCTTTTAAAATCTGTCCCAGTTTTCTTCCTCCGTGTGAAATGAAGTCTGCGCTCGCTCTATCACCTTCTGTCAGCTGAGTAAACTGATTTCGTGCGTGTATGTCGATTTTTTTTTTCCTTACGTCTGTTATTTTGCTGTAATACCCTGTTCAACCAAAACCCGTTGAAGGGTTACAAACGGTTATATTGGGGTATATAGGGTGTTATCGTCTTCGCTGGTTACACGTTCTTAGTCCTGGGAATGACTGGCCCTGAAAAGGACCACTAGCTGCCTGTTAGGTTCCTACTCGTTGTCTTTTTCGACTGTGTGTTGATCATGACTGTCTTTATTATATTTGGTAAGATTTCCTTTAGGGTTTCGGTAATTATTTTGTCTTCTGCCTCGTTGCTTCTTTCTCTTCCTTGGCTGATTTTTGGTAGGCGTTCCTCTACGGTTTCGGTAGTCATTTTGTCTTTAGTTTCTTTGCTTCTTTTTCTTCTTGATTGCTTTTTGTTACGATATCCTCGATGATCCTTCTCTCTGTTTCAATTCTTTTGAGGACTTCTTCGTTCTCTTCCTTTAGCTCTGCGAGTTTAGCGATGTCGACTTCTATTTGGTGTTGAATGATTTTCATGTCCTGTAACATTGCCTGGGCGCTCTGTAAGGCTCCTATTGTTTCGTCTCTTATGGTATCTGTGTCTTCGTTGTGCTGTCTGTTCTTCTCGACTTTGAGTTTTTGTTTTATGTCTCGCACCTCTGTGGCAAGTTTTATTAGTTGGGTTCTTGTGTGCTGTTCCTGTTTAGCAGTGCCGCCTGAAGCCACTCGGTGTCTTGCTTCTCTGAAGGAGATGTTTTTGGTGACAGATTCCTTCAGTATGGCCTTTGTCTCATAGAAGATCGGACAGCCACGGTATCTTGCCCCGTGGTTCCCGAGACAGTTTGCGCAGGTTCTGTTGGAGTTGCTCACTTTATAGTTGGTATCCATTTTCGCATGAGGATATTCATTGTAAGAGTGACTTCCCGCACAGTACCGACAATCTGTCTCTCTCTTGCATGTTTTCTTAGTGTGAGAAAATTGCTGGCAGTTTGAGCACTGCATAACAGGAGGAATGTACTCTTCTTTTTTTCGACATCTATCGTCTAGGTTAAGTTGACTTGGTCTTGAAGTCCCTTCAATAGTTAGGATAACTAGGTTTGTGTCCTTCTTGTCCCATGTCTTCAGTCTTTCCACCTGTGTTATTTTGATATTCTTGTTTTCTGTTTGCAGGCAGCTGTGGACTTCTTGTGTTGACCGATTGTTGTCGACCCCTCTTACAACTATCATTTTGGTCTTCTTGTATATCTCCACAGTAACTTTAATCTGGTGGGGCAGCTGGACTTCTTTGTGTCCGGACTCTAGTTCGACCATCAGTTCTTTTGTCTTCTCCGTGTTATTTAGAGCTATTATAACTCCTTTTTCGTATCTTGTCACTCTAGTTATACTCCTCCTGCCCGTTATTGCCTCGAAGATACCGATCATTTTATCGTCGGGTAGGGCCCTGAGCGAGGCCTCACCTCCAGACATCTGAGTGATCTTAATGATCCTCTCCTGTAGTGCCACGTGAGAAACGGCATTCTTTTGCTTTCGAAGTTGACACGTTCCGACATCTGTCTCAGTTTGAGTGTGTGGTCTGCGGGACGGATTCACACTCTGGCTGGTTGTCTGCCTCTGATCTCGTTTTACCGAAGTTGCCTGGTTGCTGCATGATGGAGGCTCGACTATGACATCTTATTTTAGTGGTTGTTTTACTTTGACGGGCTTCAAAGCATTGTTACCTTCCGTCTTCGAAGTTTTGTGGCCGTGTTTTGCGGATGTTGTCTGGTCACTGCACAATGGAGCCGCCGCCTCGACATCTTGTTTTATCGGTGATGTTGCTTTGCCAGACTTCGGAGACTGGTTGTCCTCTGCCTTTGAAGCTTTGGGTTGCTCATAGGTAGTGTCAATGGTTGCGTTGTTCGGCTTCTGAGAAGGACCGGCCCCGACTCTAGTAGTTGGAGTAATCGTGCTTTCCGGCTGACTCTCTTTGTTCTTTGCAGATTCTTGTTTGCTGACAAGTGTTAGAGGGCTTCTATAGATTTTCCTCTTTTTCGCTTGTGGCTTGGTGTCGTGAGAAATTCTAATCCACATATATAAATTAAAACGTAAATGTAAAGTTTAACAAATAACTTTAAAAAAAGGAAAGAAGAATGGTAAAGAACAGTGCTGTCACAATGACTGTACTCGAAATCCCCCTTGTTTTCTAATTCGTCTGCAAATTGTAACGTTTCACGTTGATAGTAAAAGCCTACTGCTTCAATACCCGCTTTCTACGATAAAACGTGTACTGCCTTTCTAAGAAAAACCTTGAGATACGCAGCTGACCTAGATTTAAAATTCCATTCATGTCATTTTATACACTACGTTACCATAAACGAAAGACAGATGGACTAAAGATAGAAAGAAAGGGAGGGGCTGAAAGCCGGAACGCAGGCAATACTACCACAGTCGCGCGATACACAATTACTACCATCACGCGTGTAAGGCCACATGCACTAGCTTTTTTCAAATCGACAGTGATAAACAACACTACCCATACGAGAGTTAGTTTTTAAAAACCTGAAAATTCTTATTAGGAAACATGGCATTATACTGGTTTACGTTTGAAAACATTACAGTACCCAGACACCACATCGTATTCGAAGTAAACAGGAGGTAGAAGAAAGTGCATATTTTGAACGCAGCCACTTAGCTCCTTTAAATTTGTATATTTGGGTTCCTTAGGACTTGCTGATAAAGAATATGTTAAACGTTACGCAAATAGTCTAGGAATTACCAAATTATAGCCAAAAGAAATAGTGAGGGATGTCAGACAACACCCAAATCAGAATCGCTCAGTGGCAGATTTTCACCCCACCATTGTACGGGAAATGGGTCTCCATGTTAAATCCGATTTGATTGGAGCGCAATAAATGTAAGGCTAAACACGATTAGTCGGGCTATAAATACTATCTTTTGTTGTCAGGGGAAACGGGAGTAGGAGTACTTTTTTTCAAACGATTGGGTAAACATGGCACGATTGGTTAGACCCGCGAATATAGTCAATCAGAGGCGTCAGGTCACCACCACATGTTCAAATAAACTTACTACAGAACCAGTGCGTTGAGTGCCAGTGCATATTTTTCTAAATAAAAGCCTTGGACATCGGCAGATCGAAATTGTGCTATATTCATTGCCAGTCAACGTAATTCTGTAATATTTCCATGAATTGTGGTAAGCTTGAAATATTTGATATCTTTTTAATGAAAATTGAATGTAAATTGATAATTTATGTCTATATATATGTGTGGTTCAGTAGCGAACATGAGGTAAAGCCTATATAGTGCTCCAACCTGAACAGAAGGTGTCGGAGGAAAGTAAAACTACATGGAATTGCCAAACAGTACACTGACACCTATCTTATCGACTAGAAAGAAATAATGCTGGAATTGCAGAGGCGTAGTAATCATTAGGGAGGAATATACTGGTGTAAATTATTTCAGATGAAGCTGACAGTTGGCCTACCGCTCTGAACTCAGTGTTTGTTATGTATTGTGTTCAGTGTAGAAATAGAGTATAAATTAGTTCTGAAGTAGGAGGTACAACCTTCTTGTTTCAGGGACTGTGGTCCTAAAGTTATTGAGCAGCACCTGGTCAGAGCTTTGCTGAATCCAGAGGCGGACAGCATACTCCTTGGTCCATATAGTAAACAGTGAGGTGTCTCCAGAACACAGGGGAGCAATCGAGCAGAGGAGTCCTTTCCTGCCGCCATCACGAAAGATAAGCCTATGTGGCCAGCTGAGCTCAACATTATGTAACCCCATCTTAAACTGACATTGTATAAAAATAAGAGGGGAAATTAATTGTTTTAATGAACGGAACTGAGAACATCTCCAATACTAGTTCCAACAGAAACAAACACTTGAAGTCATGATGACAAATAACAACATAGCTTGAAAAAACAAAACCAGTATTACCTCATATTACTACTACACAACTGACACACATAGGATAATATTAATAAAATATGTCACTACAAGATTCATATTGATAAATTCTGTACATATAACTTGTAATTAAAATTGATTGTGATTCCTGGTTCACTTTGTATTTGAATCAGGACACATATATATATTAGTGACAGTAATTAATACATATTTATATTTGAAAATTTACCAGTGCCTCATTTAAGAATAGTCTTATAGAGTGTTAAATGTGTGTGAGTGTCACAGTGTTGTCACGTGTGGTGGAATAAATTAAATTGTTTATCTGTCTGTTGTTGTTGTGACTTACACTTCATCATATACATACCCTAGACATTCAACGTAGTCATCACAATATTCCAGAATAATTCTGACTGAGGTATAAATATGTGGTAGCAAGTAAGGTCATCTGTAATACACTACCCTTATTAGATACAGATACCTTCACAGCTGATCTCAGTCAGTACACTAAGTCCCCTATAAATATTTATAATATCCCACTTTACCACACTTGGTACGAACCATTTCAGTATATTGCTATCGTACAATGATTGTGACGATCGGGGAAAAAATACTATGATGAAAATCCTGGAATGAGACGGGTAAACAAAAACAGGTCACGGCAGAAATGAGAAACTATAGGTTACACATTCTAGGGATAAGCGAAAGCAGATGGACAGGGGCAGGAAAAGATAAAACAGCAACAGGAGAAACAGTACTTTACTCTGGAAGAGAGGATGGACAGCACAATGAAGGCGTAGCCATTATTTTACAGAAAGGAATAGAAAGGACATTACTGGAACGGAAACCAATCAACAACAGACTGATAAGATTAAGATTGAGAGGTAGATTCACCAATACTACAATAATACAGCGCTACGCACCAACGAATGACAGCGATGAAGAGGTCAAGGATGAATTCTATCAACAACTGCAGAAAGAAATGGAAGACACACCTAGATATGATCTTATTATAGTAATGGGAGACCTCAATGCGAAAGTTGGTACACACAATACATATAATGAAAGAGTAATGGGGAAAGGCGGCAGCGGAACAGCAAACGAAAATGGGGATACATTAATAAGTTTCTGTAGTATTAACAACCTGGTCATTGGAGGAACACTTTTCCCACATAAAGAAATTCACAAATTAACATGGGAATCACCAAATGGTCGGGACAGAAACCAGATAGACCACATCATGATTAACGGTAGATGGAGACATGCATTACAAGATGTGAAGGTAAGAAGAGGTGCAGATGTGGGAAGTGATCACCATTTAGTAGTAGCAAAACTGAAAGTGAAACTAAGAAGGGCTGGACCAACTGTAACTACACAGAAAAGGTTTGACATCAGCAAATTTAAGGACCCCCTTACCAGAAAAGCTTTTGCGGCTGACATAAAGAAACGATATCAATTTGCCAAAAGTCAGGAAAAGACATTGACTGATGATATAGACCAGAATTTTAACACCATTTCAACAATATATAAGGAAAGTAGCAAATCGTGCTTGGGATTCCAGGAAAGGAAGAAGCAAGACCAGAAACATTAAACACCATAACACTGAGAAAGGAAATGAAAAGAAAGAAAACAGAAGCGAAGTCCCCCAGGTTAAAGCAACTATATAGCGAACAGTACAGTCAGCTGGACAAGGAAGTTAAACGCCAAACCCGAGCCAACAAAAGGAATTTACTAGACGATCTTGCAAGACAGGCAGAAGAGGCAGGACTGAGAAATTAACAAAGCACAGTATACAAAATAACTAAATTCATCAGCGGAAAACGAGGTGCAAACAATATTACATTAGTAAGAGATAAGCAAGGAAATCTCATCACGACAGCAGAGGGACAGGAAACAAGATGGGAAGAGCACTTCAGAGAAACTCTGAACAAGGAACCACCAGAGACACAATTGAATGTTCCTGAGGCTGAAAACGATCTAGATGTAAATACAGACATTCCACGAAAAGAAGAAATCATCACAGCAATCAAAGGGTTAAAGAACGGAAAAGCTCCTGGCCATGATAACTTAAATGCAGAGCTATTTAAGACAGATCCTGAGATAGCAGCAGAACTATTAGAACCACTATTTGCACAAGTCTGGAAAACGGGGACAACACCATCAAAGTGGAACAAGGAATAATTGTCAAATTGCCCAAGAAGGGAGATCTTGCAGACTGCAATAATTGGAGAGGAATCACTCTTCTCTCAGTTCCCAGCAAAATACTAGGCAGGATAATTATACAGAGAATTTCAAAAGCAGTAGACCACAAACTGAGGAATGAACAAGCAGGATTTAGAAAGAACAGAAGATGTGTAGATCATATATTCACTCTCAGGAACATTATAGAGCAGTGCTCAGAATGGCAAAGACAGCTGTACATTAATTTCGTTGATTTTGAAAAGGCTTTTGACAACATACATAGGGACAGTTTATGGAAAACACTGAGGGCTTACGGAATTCCAAGCTGCATAGTGTCAATCATAAAAAGCCTCTATGCCAACTTTACGTGTAGTGTTGGGCAGAGCAACCTAACCTTTGAGGTGAAGACAGGAGTACGACAGGGTTGCCCCTTATCAACCACTCTATTTTTAACAGTCATAGACTGGGTGATGCGACAGACAACAGAGGGCAGTCCAAGAGGAATAAAATGGACTACATTTTCTACATTAGAAGATCTGGAATATGCAGATGACATTGCACTACTAGCACATTCACATCAACACATCCAGGAAAAAACGGACAGACTTAATAAGTTTGGCCAGCAGGTGTTCTTGAACATCAATCTAAGGAAGTCAGAGGTCATGACGCTCAATGTGAGCAGCCCTGAGCCCATATCAGAAAGGAATCAGCATCTGGTACAGACAGACACCTTCACATACCTAGGATGCATAGTAACACCAAACGGCGGGGCAGGCAATGACATCAACATCAGAATGAATAAGGCAAGAACAGCCTTTTTAAGCCTAAACAACATCTGGAAGTCCTCTCAATACAGCACAAGCACAAAATTAAGATTATATCAGAGCTGTGTGCTTTCTGTGCTTCTCTATTGTTCAGAATGCTGGAGAGTTACAGAGAAGGAAATGTTGAAATTGTCCTCTTTTCACACAACATGCCTGAGAAAAATTCACCGAATCTTTTGGCCGAATACCATCACCAATCAAGATCTGCTTACTCGGAGCAAGCAAGAGGACATGCACACCATCATAGCTGGCAGACGCTGGAGCTGGGTTGGCCATGTCTTCAGAAGAGACCCCGATGCCATCACAAGAATAGCTATGCTTTGGACCCCTGAAGGAAAACGAAAGAGAGGCCGACCAAAAAACAACCTGGCGGAGGACTGTGGAGGCTGAGATGCAAAGAATGAACCAGAGTTGGGGCACTGTACGAAGGATGGCCACCGACCGAGCAAAATGGAATCAATTTGTTGTTGCCCTACAAGACGCCACTAGGCGTGATGGCCACTGACCGCTTTGACGGTCGGCGGCTAAGGATCAAGAAGAATTTGGATACTACTTTCAGTTATCACATAGCTCAATGGCATCAATGTCTCTATTTTCTTGATGTGTTAAAACGCCTTCTAGGTTTTTACATTTGTTTAAGAGATCATTTGTCGTCTCAGATTTCAATTTAGAGATGTTATATAAAAAGGAAAAATGTGAACTGTGATGTTCCAATTGCTCGAACGTTTCTTCAGTAGAATTAGTTGCAACATCAATAATAAAAAGAAAAATTCAATTTTGAATTTAGTTTTGGGATCCAAAATAGGTTCATCTCTTGCTTTATAGTTGTGTTGCTTTTTCTGCCGACGCACTCTAGTACATTCAAACGTTGGTATCAAATCAGGATCAGCTTCAACTTTCTCAGCTAATGTTGTAGCATCAACAAGAAAATTTTGAAATGATTCATCATTTCTGAGATTCTTAAGGCTTTGGAGAACATTTCTCAAAGTTGTTATGGCACTAGTCAATTCCATTTTTATGCTTTGCAACAGTTTACTAGCAACATTAATTTCGTTTAAAACATAGTGCCATATAACCAGACAACATAAAAATTCAAAATCTCTGAGTTTTAGGGCAAGGGTTTCAGCTTCATGTCTCGCCATTTTGTCTACTGACTCGTCATCAGCAATTTCTATCAATGCATCATAAAATTCCTCAATATAATATCTTAAAGGACGAATGGCCTTGATTCTAGATTCCCAGCGAGTTGTACTTAGTGGCTTGGGCGTTAGAGTTGTAATATGTTTCTTAATGATTCCTCAACGCAGTGTTGACGCTGAGAAAAACACATACAATTTCTGAACCGTTTCAAAAAATAAAACCCCTTCTCTAGATGACATCGCGGCATCATTGACCACCACGTTGAGAGAATGAGAACAGCAAGGGATATAAAAAGCTCTCGGGTTCAAGTCCCTAATACGTTGTTAAACTCCTGAATGTTTTCCTTTCATATTTGATTCATTGTCATACTCCTGGCCAGGCATGTTTGCGATTGGAATATCCATGTCTGACAATTTTCTTAGAATGCATTCGGTTAACGCTGAGCCTGTAGTGGCTTCTACAGCAATGAAACCAAGAAAATGCTCATGAATGTTGATATCATCTGGATTCGTGTTACCAAATCTTACAATTAGTGTTAATTGTTCAATGTGACTTACATCGGGAGTACAGTCTGCAACTACGTTATAATATTTAGCTTTCTCCACCATAGAAATTATTTTTTTTTTTTTTTTTTTTTTGTGGTTCCAGAGAGAAGAGCAATCAATTCATTTTGAATGTTTTTCCCAAGGTAATGTTGGGTCGATCCACGAGCTACTCTCATTAAATGTTCACACATAGCACTATCAAATCTGGCAATCAGTTCAACAAGCTTTAAAAAATTTCCATTGTTAGGGTCATATAATTTATCAAATGTTCCACGAAATGGCAAGCATTGTTGGCTCAAGAACTGGACAATATCAATTAGGCGTTCTATTATGCTCCTCCAGTGTCGAACTTCTGAATTTAATAACTTTTGTTGCATTGAATCAATTGTCTGTACTGATTGAAGCCTGGACGATAATTCAATCCACTTTGTATGGGACTGCAAGTGGTTTCTAGATTTTTCGTGTTCATTAAGATACACATACAAATGACCCCAATCATTATAGCCATCAGTAGCGAGTGACATTTTATTACAGGAAAACAACTTACAGCAGAAACAAAATACAGAATCTTTTTCTTGTGAATACACTAACCATGATCGATTAATATGTTCTCCATTGCTTAGCTCCCTAGTGTAAAAATTTAGTGACAATTTCCGACCATTAGAACTGCGCGGAAAAACGAACTTATTTTTTGGTCTCTCTGGCAGGCCTTTTTTACGATTTCCAGTCTTTCGGTATCGCTTAAAGAAGGATTCCATCTTGCCTGATCAGTGTACCTCTCAAGTTCATCACTTAAATCTCTGTAATTGGAAACGGTCAAATCAGTCTCATTTTCGACATTGTTAGTAATATCTACGTTACTGAGGTCCGAGTTAGAAGTACTTGCCATGAGCTCAGAATCATTTGTTTCGATACATTTGCTTATTTTCTTCTGTCCTACATCAGCTGTTTCAGTTTTTAGATATTTATGTAAAGCCCCGCTATGTTTTTGAATATCGCGTTCTTTTTCCAGTTTCCGTTTCCGATATTCGGCACCTGATAGTTTTTTTCTTTTTATCGGACATTATATCTATTTGAATATTAAAACTTTTAATAAACCCTACAATAAAATCTATTATTTAGTAATGAATGGAGGCTGAAGCACTGTACTAATTTCCATAAAACGTTTAAAAAACTTATTTATCACTGTAACACATAGCACACTAACACTGAGCAAAATCAACTTTCTTGAATGCACACTCGAAAACAACTGAAACATTCGAGCCGCCAACATAGAACGGTCGATAAAAAAATTAATTCATGATTCCCACGCCAAGTTAATTAATTCCCGTCTCTCGTTCAGCCATGCCGGAAGATTTATCGTGGCGGTCTTCAGTTGACCACTGAACACGGAAATATAATCCTCTGGGAACCACTGTGGTTTCGACCAAGCGAATAAATTGTACTGACGTCCCTAAATAAATACCTTTTAGTGCCTTTGTGGGAGAAGATAGCATTAGGATCGTATGGCAGAACTATTAGTGAAGACTTGAAAAACAGCTAAAGAACAGACCGCAGGTGCAAATATTTCGTAGAGGAAACAGACAAAATGTGAAGGAATAGAAAAGTAAGGAATTTTAAAATACCGGTAATCTAGACGAAACCTTCGAACACTCCGTGACACCATCCACAGAGGGTTTATTTCAGGAGCCGTTCAGGTTATTCAGTCAAAATCCCGGTTGATGACACTCCTACAAATGCCCGCGCCCGGGCTTGAACCTTGAACACCTGATCGCTAGCGCAGTGTGGTAACCATTACACCAGCGCGGCTCCCAGGCTTAATATTTTGGCGGGATTGTAAAAATAAGTAAAACGATTTCCCCCCCAAAGCTTTCCGCCCGTGCAAATGCACGTGTTGCAACGTCGGTAGAGCCGGCCCTGCCTAGCACAGATTCCGATAGCTTGTTCCGCCATTGTGAAATTACCATAAGCTGGCTGCCAGAAATAGCGCGTTTCTGATTGGTTGGTTCTGAGTCGCTTTCCAAGAATTGCCACAGCATTTTTTCACTATGTCACACACAACACGTCACTGCCGTACCGACGTACAACTCGTTTACGCAAGGTACATCACAGTGCATGAAACCTCAGTAAAAATGCAATCTCATGTTTCATTCACCAAATGCATCTCTTAACACTATCAACGGTTTTCCTCAGTCGTACGCCAGCTAGCGGCAACGTCTTTGTTTCACTTCTTGTTCAACTGGTGCTTGTCTAGTCATTTCTGCAAGGGTGATCTTGTCATACCATTTTGTTCCTTCTATTCTATACAAGAGCCCATTGATGAAAGTGTAACATCTTCGTTGCTGTTTTGGTTTTTCATATGGTTTAGTAATGGTGAATTCAGTCGTTATGTACTACATACTGAGGTTCCGTCGATTATCAAATTGTCAATCGCAGTAAAAAAAGATGGGAAGAGATTCAATAAACCAACGTCTACAAATTTCCCAAACGCAATAGGATAAAGAGAAATACACTAAAGAGCATGCAAGGAGGATACACTGTATACACTACAGACATTAGGAAACACCACATCAAACGCCACAGAATTTCCATCGTGGAAGAATCAACACAAGAAAAACAAATGTTATTTACTATATCTTAATAATAATAACTTGATATCTTCTTCTTCTTCCTCGTTGGTCCTGAAAAGGTCGTTTGTTGCGTTGTGTCCGTTTATAGCAAAGCTGCGATATTTGCGCCTTTCGGCGGACACATCCAACTTCAGCATGGCATTTTTGGGAACCGGGTTTGCCTTCCCACTTCGATCTCTACTCTCTCAGCCAGACTGCAGTGATGCAGCCTGTTTCCAGGACCACCACTTGGAGGTGGAGTAAGGTTTTTGTCAGCTCTCGTCCGCTGACCCTGAAGCAAGCAGTCAAGCTATGAGTCGCTGACTGCATTCATCTCTCTTGCTGCGTCTTCGGTCCCATAACTTGATATGAAATGACACTACATTTGAAAAGGAAGAAACAATCACACCCAACTTTTCGGGATAATACGGAAATGGAGTGCATTGTAATAGGCTGTGAGAGAAAATTATCTTGAACACCCATTATAATGATCCCAAGTAGAGGCCAATAATCAACTTCATTCGGGTTTCACAGATCTCTTCGGAAGTAACTGGCCAAGTAATGGTAAAAAATATAATAATTTAGTTTAATAATGTAAGTTCCACCAAATGCTTTTTCATGTTTTTTTTTTCCTTTTTAACTTAAACGTTCTTTTAAAACTAAAGACATAGGTCTGAATTTCAACACACTCACAAAATCACCAACAACAACAAAAATTCATACCTCAGGAATTTGAGAAATTGTGTGCGATTTCTTCAGCAAGCTTATTTCTCCGGTATTAATGTCTTCTTCTGTTTTGATCTTGACATGATGGTTAGTGAAAATCTCAGTGATACCATTGATTTTCCTATTCTGTTTCTGAATCAGCAGTGTCCATCTGGAATGTCTGCGTATCTACTTGTGGTGGGTTTAGATGTTATGAATGTTGGTGTTATTGTTATAGTGTAACTGAGTGAGGTCAAGCTGTGAAGGCCTCTGAGTCTAATAGATAATAAGGGTGTGTTCTCAGAGAACCTTTCTGCTACCACCCTAAGATCTCACTCAGACTTATTTTTGACTAGTATGTCTGACAGCTACGTCTAATGTCTAGGGTAATGAAATTGTGGTATAATAAAATGACAACAAATACACTTAAGAACTCTATGAAAAGTAATTAACAACACCCAGAGTTAAGTTTAAAATGTGAAATCTTTTTTACAATTTATTTGTTCCAGTATCACAATTTTGTGTATACCGGAATATTGAACTCAAAATAATAATTCAAAGTATTTACATAAAATTAATTCAATTTATAACTGAGTATGTTCTTATTCATAACTGTAATTAAATGTGTCAATCTGGAACAGTGTCAATTTATTCTTGCTCCTATGAATGGGTATTGATTACAAGAACGTTTGTCTTCATCACAATCTGAATGATCTAATACACATTTCGGGAACTGAGAGTAGTTGAGTTTGATATATCAAGTGCCCGGAGACAATTTCTTAACTGAGTGGTGCCTGGTATGCAGGATGAATTTTGGTTAGATCACCAGCCTCCACTGCCAAGTAAGGATTCTGCTCTTGTAATATAACACGGAGGCACACAATCGATACTGCCTCAATTCTTTAGATGCAGAAATATAGACAGGTATAGGTTGACCTGGGCTCACTTTGAGTCATAGATGAAACCCTGGAACGATATAAATGCGTCCTACTCAACCTCTCATATAACTCTCTCTTTCCCTAACTACTAAACATTTTTAATCATATTCAGACTCAGCATGGTAACTAAACAATTAGTTAACGTTCTTAATTGGTTTGTTACCCCATTCATGGTCAAATAAACTTCAAACTACAGTTTGACACTTTCCTTGACAAAGGAAACATTTTAAGTTAATAATATCAAGTCATGTACAATCACGGTGACTTGCTGAAGAAGACGGCCAGTGGTTTGCCTGGTCTTATGTCATAATACTGTACAACAATTTCCCCATTAATATTTAATTTTTCTTTCTCCCAAAATGTCAGAAAGCCTGTCTGGCTTTTCTACAACATGTTAATATATTTCCTAACAACTCTGTGAAACAACACAAAGTTTGATGTTAACTTCCCTCTAGATAAACTTCTGCCCACATAATTTTCATACATATTCAATAATACATACATAATAATAATAATGATGATGATATAAATGTTTTCTTTCTTACCGCATCAGAGAAATATTAACACTAATAAGTTTGATTTGCGATAAATATGGTCAAATCCAGATCGCTTGCTGGTGCAGATCAGCAAAGTCAAAATAGTACTATTATCTTGCTTGTAGAACAACTTTAGTGTAGACAATTTCTTTTACAAGTGGCCCCGAACACTAACTACAAATTAGTTTTATCCCTCCGTTAGTATATTAGTCTCCAGCCAATCAGGGACTGTTTGGCTTCTAGCGTCTTTTTATTCAAAACTGAACTCAATTTTCAAATCTTGGACTAACTTCCCCTCTCCCCACTACAGGGCAAACTGAGAAAGATTCAAGTCTGTTCGTCCATCTGTCTTCGTCAATATCTCAGTTATATCCTACAAGTTTATAATTCTGACAAGTAATTAGTGATCATGTTGCTGTCTGTCACACAGTGGTTTCATTTTTTATTCTTTTATTTATTATATTCACTAGTATCGTTTTTATTCTTCATTTCCTCAAATAACATATTTTTCTATCTTGCCAATTCAAATCTGTAAACACGAACTCGTGACACTAGTCCTATACTCTTTTTCTGCCCCTATCCGTACTGTATTTTCAAAAATCTCCACGTTAAATCGTAATTTTTTTTATTTTTTTCTTAACTGTCGTTCTCATTCAGAACGAAACAGCGCTTTTGTAGTACGTCACAAAAATTCGACAACGCGTTGCCCGCATGTTATCTTATAGTTAATTTTTAGCCCGAATACGACTCTGTGTGTGTTTTGGGCTGTGTCGCGTCCAACAGCGTGGTTATATACATAGAACGGCGTGTCGAGCGAAGAGGGGTTTTGCAAGGCGTTGGTAATATTTGCGTTAATTCTTACTGCAGTTTCGTTCTACACCTCTGGAAAATGTCCGAATTGCTACTACTGGTGGCGTTAAAGTTAAAATCGTACGTTAATTCAGAACGGCAGTTTGGTATCGCAGTTCTGGCACAAGTTAATTGTTAGTCTCAAGGACGAAACTAGGAAAGCGTATAATATTTGACGGCGGGATCATTGTCTAAGCATTACTGCTGCATACAATTCAGCGCTCTACTGGCGTTAAAGACGACGATAGGCAAACACACACGGGCAGGTTTATTTATTATCATAGGAGTAAAATCTTACCTAATTTAGCGATTGTCTCACAGATTTCGCTACACTACTAAAGCTCTAAAATGTGTACATTCATCATAAAATTCAAAAACCTGGACGGAAATACCGATCTTTTGAACGGTGTTATATTAGTTGTAAAAGCCCTTCAAAATAATTCTACTGATGCCGAAATAGTCACAGGTGGTACTGTAATTATAGTGGACGGCTTTTCATTCAACGCATCATGTTAAAGCCAAGCTACACCAGCCTTCCTTTCATTTTGAGATATCGTCAGTTTCCGGTGATTTTAGCTTTTACCGTGACAGTCAACAAAGCACAGGAACAATAATTTGATCATTTAGGTGTATACCTACTTGAAGCAGTATTTGCTCACGCGAGGAATTCACCCAGGCAATAGTAAAGCACATATTCAGGACACAGGATACAAAGGCAAACAATTTCAAAGATAACCACATTTACAACAACAACCAGAGCTGTTAAGTGATTAATCACATTACTGACTGATTTAATGCAAACACTGTTGAAAACAATCTCGCCTTTGTATGTTTAGTGTTGTTGAAGTTCATCACTTTTATCACTGTTCTAACTATTTCACTATGGTTTGAGGAAATAGCTTACCTTCATATAACACAGTCAAAAAGAACTTACGAATTACGATATTCGTACATGATTGTAAGTTATACTCTTAAGACATGGGAGGCTAATTTATACAACCACCTGACTATGGACATATTAGCTCCGTTATTTATTCATTATACATTCATAAGCAAAAATAACGGTGACCGAAAATTTTGACTTGAATGCTAAGTTTCTCACTGAATTGCAGAGTAATTCAAAAAGATATTTGAATTTTTTTTTTTTTTTTCAGAGCTGACAAATAATAATAATAATAAATATAATAATAATAATCTTTCATCAAGATATCTAGTTAACCTTCCATGAGAAAGGCTAACTTGATACTTTTCGTTTCCATATTTTAAGTGTTTTGTGACGAGGGAATGTTATCAGTTGGGGGCACGTATTCGAATTAGTCTTTTTTGTTGTTGTCTAGTTAGATGTGTGCTCTTTGGGATAACAACAGGAATGTCGCCAAAAAGAGATAGGAGAATGACGTCTTGAACAGACATGATATGAGCACGCACGTGTGTGTGTGAGAGAGAGAGAGATTTGTGATTGTGTGTGCGTGGTTGTGTATATGCGAAGACTATGGCTAATACGGCTTCGACGGTTGTAACTTAAATATGCCAGTTTTGATGTCAACATCGCATTTCATGTTGTGTAGGATATGTTGGTTTTTCTCTCTCAATCTGCGCCTCAGATTAGGACCGGCGGTATATTTCGATTTCACACTAAAAAAGAAAACAAAACTGATTGTATACAATTTAACTTTAGATGTTGATATCGCCATCTGTTGCTGCCATGTGCATGAAATATGCGCTAAAATCTGCTGTCTGATACTGCTCAGAATTACGTGTGATTTAAGCATGGAATCATGGACAGGAAACAGAACGTTATCGAATCGAAATTCACGGTTTAGTTCTAAATTTTCATGTTTGGTGTCGGTAAAACTGATATTAACGAACCAGGCCCACGTTTTCACATTTTTGCATTTTCAATTATTTTTCTGCCTTTCAATTTAAAGTAAATTAATATTTTTAAGATCAGCTGCCATCTCCACATCGAAGGTTGGCTGCATTAGATCTCCAGCGTCTCCTGTTTCTTGTCTTGATAGCACACTCTGATAGACTCTTTCCTGTCTCTTGTCTTGATGGTGCACTCTGATAGACTCTTTCCTGTCTCTTGTCTTGATGGTGCACTCTGATAGACTCTTTCCTGTCTCTTGTCTTGATGGTGCACTCTGATAGACTCTTTCCTGTCTCTTGTCTTGATGGTGCACTCTGATAGACTCTTTCCTGTCTCTTGTCTTGATGGTGCACTCTGATAGACTCTTTCCTGTCTCTTGTCTTGATGGTGCACTCTGATAGACTCTTTCCTGTCTCTTGTCTTGATGGTGCACTCTGATAGACTCTTTCCTGTCTCTTGTCTTGATGGTGCACTCTGATAGACTCTTTCCTGTCTCTTGTCTTGATGGTGCACTCTGATAGACTCTTTCCTGTCTCTTGTCTTGATGGTGCACTCTGATAGACTCTTTCCTGTCTCTTGTCTTGATGGTGCACTCTGATAGACACTTTCCTGTCTCTTGTCTTGATGGTGCACTCTGATAGACTCTTCCCTGTCCCTCTCTTGATGTTATCTTCTCACTTATAGCGCTGTCTTCCTCTTGTACGTTTGCCTTCAGCTCTTCTTTCCATTATGGTCTTCAGCAAGGATTTATGTCTGTTTATATAGCCAAAATATTTTCGCTGTGTAGTGTTGATCTCCTGTATTAATGTCCTTGTCATTCTCAGCTTTTCTATGACCTCTTTATCTGGCTTCTTGTCTGTCCATGATACGCACCTATACTAGGGTTCTGTGACCTCTTTATCTGGCTTCTTCTCTGTCCATGATACGCACCTATACTAGGGTTCTGTGACCTCTTTATCTGGCTTCTTCTCTGTCCATGATACGCACCTATACTAGGGTTCTGTGACCTCTTTATCTGGCTTCTTCTCTGTCCATGATAGGCACCTATACTAGGGTTTCTCAACCGGGGTTCCATGGAACCCCTGGGGTTCCGCGAGAGATCGTGATTGAAAAAAAAAAAGTTTTTTTTTTTAACTTTGCCGTGCGATGTTAGCGCACGCAGTGGTGGGCAGTGACCGAGCAGCAAAAATAAACAGTTCCATAGGAAAAAATCAGTCTCTACTACTCAAAAGAGCATTGGCAATTTTTATCCGATTATTTTATTAACAGCTAACTGATCACGTTAAGGTACATTTTTATGCAGGGGCTCCTTGCCACCTGGAAACTATTTCAAGGGTTCCTCCAGGATAAAAAAGGTTGAGAAAGGCTGATCTAGACATTTCGTATCTTAAGGACTTCCATTTTTTCTTCCAACTCTCATAGCCTTATGTTTTCTTGTCTTTGACTTGAGATACAAAACGTTCTTTGGGATATTTACATGGTAAGGTTCCTAATCTCTTCCATGGTGGCCAACCGTTATTTTTTTGGTATGCTGTGATACGCCTGTAGTGTGCCAAACACTTTGTTGTTTCCCTTGATGAGCCGTTGATCTTTTCAGACTCCTCACTCACCGTCTTTAGTTTGTATGTACCAGCAATGGATATTCCCTTGTGTAGGATTACTCCTACCTCACTCATGTAGTTTAGTTGTTAATGTACCAGCAATGGAGATATTCCCTTGTGTAGGATTACTCCTATCTCACTCATGTAGTTTAGCCAGTCAGCCAAAACTTGTCCGGGATTTGGCCACCGCCGTATACAAGCCATGTTCGTGGAATCATACATGAGCTAGACAAAGAGAGGGGAACCAAATGGGAATCCTGACTAGCCATTTGTTACGGGATTTACTCTCCTTGCTCTACAGTGATGGTCCAACAGTGGCCAAAATTCAGAGTATCTTCTGAGGATCTTCAAAGGTGTCTACCTTTCGCTCAAGATTACTCTTGGCAGATATGTGAATTGAAGAATGGTGCTTCAGTCCAAGGGAGCCTCACAGGAATTTAAAGAAATCAAGTACTACGGCTGATAGGATCCTGGCCGTGTAAACTTTTTATCTTTCCTGACCTTCTATGAGTTAGGATTTTACTCGTTCTGATGAGCCCCCAACTGATTTAACTCAGTAAAATATTACTTAAATAACTCTGTTATAAGTATTTAAAATGACTTAGACATACGGGTGCAGTTCACTCAGAATGACTAAATCAACTATACATTTTATATTTACAGATAACAAATTTAATAATCAATTATTGTTAACACATGTAAAATAAATAAGGGTGGGGTGAATATTTAAAATATGTTCACATGTGATGGTCTAATTTGAAAAGTTCTTTATTAGAGAGTTCACTTGGCAGCTTTGAATGGGTACTTAGCTGCCAGTAAGATGTCGGTTGGTTTCTGTTCCAGCTGATGCTTTGTTCTTTGCAGGTTATGGACTGGTTCACTCTCGTCACTGGTCAAGTCTGGTGGCTGCAACATGTCCCTCGTAGTATCGTGGGGTAATTGCGAAGATGGTCTAGCGTCTGTTAAGACCCGTCTGCTGTGGTGTCTAGCTTTGACTGCAGGCTACTTATACCACACACTTGTTCCACAGATAGCACCACCAATTGGTACCACCAACTAGTATCATAAAATAAGAGAGAAACAAATTGTGACAAGTAGGGATAATAGAGAATGTCTGAGTTAGACAGAATTTGAATGTGTAATGTGAAAAGTAGAGGAAATAGAGCCACAAATGAAATTATAGGGAGAGATAAAACTAATGATAAATATGGAACATACATTCAACTTTCATAAACCTTTACCCCGTTGGAACTACAAAAACGCTGACTGGACCATATTCTCAGTACAGTCAAATAAATACTATGGACAAATAGACACCCAAAACAAAACAATTGGAGAAATAGCTGATGGATTTAACAAAAGTAGTTCTGAAAGCTGCCTTAAAATCAATACCACGAGGAGCGAGAAAAGATTACAAACCAAACTGGACACAAGAACTCAAAGAACTAGAAGAACAGTAACCGAAGCAAGAAGCATAGCAGAAAAAGACAAAACAATTGAGGCAAATATCGCCTACAAAGCCATTGCTGCAATGTACAGGAAAACATTAAACTATTCAGCAAAATATAGCTGGGTTAAAACAACAGAAGCCATTAACCTTGACAAAGATGACAGAAAGTTATGGAGGCTCGCCAAAGCCTTAAATAATGAAAAATGCAAAAATAAAGAAATAGCACTTCAGCAGTATTAAAAAATACTCACAAAGAAAGAAGCAGCAAATGTCTTCGTCCAAAAATTCTCACAGGAGAGCCAGATACTCGTATATGTTCCACCTTACAGAAAACAAGATATTATCAAAGAGATAGAATTTTACAAAAATATAACTGTTCCAGAACAGCACATGGCAGCAAACCTCACTATGAGTGAGCTTGAGGCAGCTATTGAATCCCTCAAACAAAGAAAGTCACTTGGGAAAGATGGGGTAACAAATGACATGCTTAAATGGCTAGGGCTTGTTGCTAAGAAAACTCTCCTCAAGATATAAAGTAAAGCTGGAGGAGTGGTATTGTGCCACATGCCTGGAAAGAAGCAGTGTTAATCCCGATTCTCAAAAAGGATAAAGACCAAATGGAAGCAAACAGCGATAGACCCATCAGCCTTCTAAGCTGTACAGGAAAGCTTATGGAGAGAAAGATCAACACCAGATTAAGTTGCACTTCGAAGAAAAACGTATTCTTCTGCAACAACAAGCAGGCTTCAGGCAACACAGGTCCACAGAGGATCATGCAACCTAAATTGCACAGGAAATTGAAAATGCTTTCCAGGAGGGAAAACATATATTAGCATTTTGGGTAGATGTCACAGAAATATTAGGTCGATCTCTTTTCCTCTACCGCAGTATTTAGTTACATTGTTTGCGTGTACAAAATTACTTGCATTTCCGCCGTCGGCCCTTTTCTTTTCATTCTATCAAGCAGATATTTTGTACTTTCAAATCATCTTACACTCCTCTCAGTGATAATTCGTCATGAACCAAGATGGGCTGGTCAGCGACCGAGCGTTGGGCTTACCTAAGGCGTGCCGGGCGATAAATTACCCGTCTGTGGACAGATTACAGACACGCACTTATCAGTCGGACACACCTGAGCGGAAATTTTGTAATAGTCCGGGCAGATGTAAGAAGTTATTTGTAAACATTGCAGAGAGAGGATTGGATGTTTTCATTCCATATTTCGGAGACATGACCTCTGCAGTAACGCGCAGAAATCTCCATGAGGAAATAATTTGAATTACCCCACAAAACACGCATGTTTGAAACGATTGGCAGACACTTGGAATGAAGGCACAAAACCCCTTCCGATTGGAGCCCTGCTTAACATCGTGACAAACAAATGCGGGGGAAGACATGAAATACGAGGGGCGTTCAGAAAGTAATGCACCACATCGTTTTTCTCAGGAGCTGTTTATTCAAAAAGCATGAAATTTATACACAATATACATGGATATGTCATGTAAACATCGGTATTATTCAACATAATCCCCATCAACTTGTACGCCTTTATGCCAGCGCGAAACAAGTGCATGTATTCCTAGCCCGTACCAGATTTTGTCTTGATCATGTAACCATTTCTTCGCTGCATGAATCACTCCTTCATCATCTTCAAACTTTGTCCCACGGAGTGCATCTTTAAGTGGACCAAATAGATGAAAATCAGAGGGTGCCAAATCGGGACTATAGGGTGGATGGGGTAGTACAGTCCAACCCAATTTGGCGATTGCTTCCCGTGTTGCCAGACTTGTGTGAGGTCGCGCATTGTCGTGAAGGAGAAGCAGGTCTGATGGATTCTTGTGCGGCCGAACTCAGCGAAAACGTTGATTGAGTTTTTTCAATGTTTTAATGTAAGCTTGCGAATTGATTGTCTCTCCTCTTGGCATAACGTCCACAAGAATCACACCTTCACTGTCCCAAAAGACAGTGATCATGACCTTTCCAGCTGAAGGAATTGTCTTGAATTTCTTTCTTCGTGGTGATTGCGGATGATGCCACTCCATTGACTGTCTTTTTGTCTCAGGTTCTAAATGATGTGCCCAGGTTTCGTCACCTGTAACGATCTTAGCCAAAATATTCTCTCCTTCAGCATTGAAACGCTCCAACAATTCAGAAGAAATTGCTTTCCTTTGCAATCGGTGGTCATTTGTGAGACTTCGAGGAACCCATCTTGCGCAAACCTTAGAAAATCCGAGAGTTTTTATAACTGCATTTGCATTACCAATGCTGACTGACAGCTGTAAGGCCAATTGTTGAGTAGTGGTTCGCCTATCAGTAAGAATAATGCCCTCAGCGCATTTCAACATTTCTGCGTTGGTGGCTGTGGCAGGACGTCCACAGCGCGGCCGATCAAGCAGCTCCGTATCTCCATTTCCTGATTCTTTGATTCTCTGAACCCAGCGACTGACTGTACTCCTGTCGACTGCAAAACTTCCATAGATGCTTGTGAATGTTCACAACAGTTTCCTTCTCTGCAACGAGAAATTCTATCACAATTCGCTGCTTATAACGCAAGTTGCTAACACGCTCCATTTCAACGGTTTAGGGCAGCCGTATTATTTGGCCGGTTGCGGTGCAATTTGGTGCACACAATTGGCACATGCTATATTTGAAGTGTGCAAAATTTCATGCTTCTATCTTCATTATTAGCTGAGAAAAAGATGTGGTGCATTACTTTCTGAACGCCCCTCGTATATCCTGACACTTCTCAATTGTCTGATACAATTTCTTAAATACACTAAATCAGAGCTACTAAATAATAATAAGAGGAAATTCGCTGAATTAACTCAGCTGGGGGCTTGAACAAGCTAACGTATTATAAGATAACCCTATCCTTCATAAACTTTGTCGGCAGATCCTAGAGTTAACGTGCTCAGCCAATGCAGCATTGTTCTAGCTTTTCTGAATATCTTGTGAAATCTCCCTGGAGGTAGAAGCAGCATTATCCTTCTACCTACAACTCTTCCAAGAGTAATCTTGTGCGAAGGTAGACACCTTTGAAGACCCACATCAGTTACTTCTGAGTTTTGGCCACTGTTGGACCAATACTGCAGAGCTAAGGGGAGACATCCCGTGACCGTGAACACGGAGAAAGCATTTGA
>JAMPIV010013628.1:80000-106326 GCA_024509875.1 Oreohelix idahoensis
AGTTTTAGAGGCATTTATTTGGAGACCTATTTTAACCGAGAGATGACACAAATTATTTATTGCTTCTTGGGATTGTCTGGGTGTTGAACTTAAGAATGCTAAATCATCTGCGAAATCCAGGTCCCCCAGGAATTTTCCATTTGTCCATTTTATACCTAATTGTTCATTGTGGGTATAGTTTCTCATAACCCAATCAATAGCTATTCCAAAAAGTAGTGGTGACATAATACAGCCTTGTTTCACCCCTGTTTCTACTGTAAACCATTCTGTATTCCCTTTATTTGTTCTAACACAACATCTTGCATTGTCATACAGCGCTTTGATTATATTCACATATTTTGTTGGAAAACCATAGATTGTAAGTATCTTCCACAATGATGGGCGGTGTAGACTATCAAAGGCTTTTTGAAAATCGACGAAGGTGATAATAAGTGGCGATTGCATTTCCACTGATTCTTCTATAATTGTTCTTAGTGTGAATATTTGATCAATACATGATCGTTTCGGCCTGAAACCCGCTTGTTCTTCTCTGATCTTTTCGTCAGCATGCAATTTAAGTCTTTCTAACATCATGCAACATAATAATTTTCCAGGTACTGATAATAGAGATATACCACACCAGTTATTACAGTCTGATAGATCACCTTTCTTCGGTAACTTTACAATAATACTGTCTTTCCACTGTTGTGGTGGTTGTTCTTCTCTCCATACTTCATTTATAATATCTAAAATTCTCAAGAGGTTGTTGTCATTAACTGCTTTAATCATTTCCCCTGAAATTTCGTCAACTCCAGCAGCTTTAAAATTTTTAAATCTTTTAACGGCTTGTTTGATCTCGTCCAGCGTGAATTCATCGCAAGTTATTGGCAAGGTGGTTGTGGGTGTTTCATTATTAAAATCAGGTGTTACTGTTGGTGGTGGTCTGTTTAGCACCTCCATGAAGTGCTCAGCCCATCTCTTCATTTGTTCTTTTTCTGTTGGTATTGAATTCCCTAATTTATCTTTAACAGGTGTTTCCATAGCAGTAGGCTGGTGACATAGTTGTTTTGTAATTTGATAAAGGCACCTACTATTACCAGTTCTTGCAGCATTTTCAGCTTCTACGGCCAGTTCATTGATGAAATGTCTTTTATCTCTTCGAGTTTTGTCTTCACTTCTTTATTTAACAAGTTATACGTTAGTTAGCAAGATTCAACTGCACTATGTGTACTTGCCGCTAGTAGTTTAAGTTTTGCTGTTTTCCTTTCTTGTATTTTATCCCAAGTATCTTCTCTCATCCATTTTTTCTTTTTATGTACTAGGTATCCGGTGGTCGCTACAGCTGCTTCTGTCATTGCTGTTCTCAGTTGTTCCCATTTAGTATCGATTGTCTTGGTGGTGATATCGTTGTCAATTTTGCCTAAAGCATCGAAATAGTTGTTCATTTTGACATTATATTCCTCCTTTATATCATTTGATTGCAGTCTGTGCACATCTATTCTTCTATTTTTATTCGGTTGGTCATATATCGGTCATGTCCTACGAATGCAAAACTACAGAATACCACTACAGGCGCTCACTTGGGTTCCTGAGGGTAAGAGGAAAAAAGGAAGACCAAAAGAAACACTCAGAAGAACAATAATAAGAGAAGGAAGAACGTTGGGCCTAAATAATGTGCAAGAGCTAAGAGAAGTGGCGTCACAACGAACAACCTGGAGAGCACTGGTTTCTGCCTTATGCGCCGTGTTTGGTGCTTAAAGAATTTATTATTATTATTATTATTTATAACTTCTTCAGTTTAATTCTCAGTTTAGCTATGCAGAGGTTATGATCGCTTCCGATCTCTACACCTCTGTATGCTCTGACGTCTTGAACTGATGAGCGAAATTTTGCGCTTATGCAGAAGTGATCTTAAATTTGTAAATTTATATATTATATATATTATATATATTTTATATAATTTATATAATTTTAAATTATATAATATAAATTATATAATTGTATAATTATAATATATAAAATATCAAAATTATATAATAAAAATTATATAATATAATAAAATTTTATATTTGTAATATTTTATTAATATTTATTAATAATAATTTACATTGATAATATTTATATATTTATATATTAAATTATATAATATTACATATTATATAATAATATAATAATATATATAAATTGTATATTTTAATATATATATATATATATATATATATATATATATATATATATATATATATATATATATATATATATATATATATATATATATATATATATATATATATATATAAACTGTAATAAAATCTCCGGTCCAAAATATGTAATTAGATTTTGTTTAAAACTATATGTACATAGTATTTTTAATAAAATATAAACTGATGTGATTATCTGGATCTATAGTAAAACTGTCAGTGTCTACAACAGTCATTCACCAGTTTAACATGTCAAAACTATATAAATAGTTCAATTCGAAGGGAGTATGTTTTGCTAAGTATTTGCAACTCTAATATTTGTTGCTAAATAGTGGAATTAATAACGGAATATAAAATTCAATGGAGTATGTGTTAAAAATCCACGCTACTGATTCTTTTCAATAAACCGGTAAGTAAACTGGTTTTCTTCTTTTTGTTTTGTTAGTTGAAATACAAATAATAGTCCAAATATGTGCTACTGTATTTGCATCTAATTTTATTTCAAATTATTAGCTAACCTAAACGTAAATGCAAATTAGGTCTGAAACTCGCGATTGGGTCCATTTTCCTGCAATACGGGTACGGCCGAAAATGGCGGCCAAATTTTAGTTGGCGTAACTCTCTATAGAAATCTAGGGCACTAATGCTACCTACATAAATCCGGTGGCTTAGCAGAGGAAGAGTTCTCAACAGGCCGTTTGAGCTGAAAGGTGAATTGCTGTAGTATGTTCAAGAAAATAGTAGACCAGATTTTGCCGAGGACTTTGAAGATGAAGAATGGCTGCAGAAACTAGCATACTTAGCTGACATTTTTCATCAAATGAATCAGTTGAACAAGTCTCTGCAAGGCCATGGAGAAATTGTTTTGACTTCAAGTGACAAGAATCTTGGATTTAAATCTTTGAAAATATCATTTGAGGGCTGGAAATATATCTCAAGTGCTATTGAAGCCACCTGTAAGAACTGCAGAACAAAATTGAACAGTATTTCCTCTCCCTTTCAACACAAGTGTATGATTGGGTGAGGGACCCTTTCTCTGAATCTTCTGCTCAGCCTAAGAACTTGACTTTGAGAAAAGAGGAAGAACTTTATGAGCTGTAGTCTGATTGTACACACAAGATGAGATTTACTGACCAGTTCTTTGACAAGTTCTGGATTTCTGTGAAAGAAAAATATCATATATGAAATATGAAAGCAATGAACATTTTACTGCAGTTTTCAACTTTTTACATGTGTGAGCAAGCTTATTCTTGTTTAACAAGCATCAAGAGCAAGGACAGAAATCGACTCATTTCACTACAACATGATATCCGTGTGTACTCATCAGCATATAGACAGAACAAGAATCCTACAGATAAATGTCACTTTGAGGATTTTCTTACAGCAGATGATAAAAGATGTATCATTTCAACTGGATCTTGTCGACCAGAGGGACCGTTTCCCAATGACAAAAATAACAGGTTTTCGCTTCTCTGCCTATTGTTATAAAACAAAAAATAAAGTTGGATTGAAAATTTCACGGAGTTAGCAGTATTATTCATACTTACTTGATTGTGCTTACTACAAGATATGTTGGCTGTTTGCTGAAGAACTCACATATTCAACCAGCTTGGGTTGATCATCATCAGCTGCCATCTCCACAACGAAAGTTGGCTGTAATGGATCTCCAACGTCTTCTGTCTCTTGTCTTGGTGGTGCACTCTGATAGACTCTTTCCTGTCCATCTCTTGATGTTATCTTCCCACTTATAGCGCTGTCTTTCTCTTGCACGTTTGCCTTCACCTCTCCCTTCTATTATGGTCTTCTGCAAGGTTGTTAAGTCATGTTTTATTAAGGGGAGTTGAGCGGTAAAAGACTTGTATGTACAGGTCAGATTTTTGGTTATCACGCTTGTAAGCTGACTAGCTGTTAGTTTGTTTTAAAAAATATGATAGTGAATCTGCTCGAATGTTCGAGATACAGAAAGTGTTAGAAGGGGTACGAACGCTACTCACATCTCGTGCGGCGAATTCGCGCCGGGATGAATTTGTACTGGGGGGTTTTTGGAGGGAGAAAGTTTTCGTGACGGTTAATACGGGCAGAGCTCCGAAGATGGATGTTGACCATTTTTCGTCAGTGTGTCCCGGGATAAGATATTTGGTGTGAAAGGAATGTTTGATACTTCCTAATGTATTTTCTAAAGCCATGGTTGTACGGCTTATTCATATACTGCAGTATGTACGTTATTGAAGATTTTCAGGCCATGGATTATGTATTATTTCAGGCCTGGGAGTATGTTGATTCAGGCCATACACATATTATTGTAAACTGCGACATATGCAGTTCCCCTTTCTTGAATGGATATTTTTTGGCCATGATGTTTATGATTATGAGCTGCTGTGCTCTACAGCCTTTGTGAATGGATATTTTTGTACCAGTGACTGTATTTCTAAGGATTTACTTACTGATGATCGATGATCCGTTATGAGCAATTATTGATGATTATATACCTTTGGATTGTACGCTCAATTACCTTGGATTAGTGCTCACTTGATGTACCATGATTTGCCGTGACTTGTAACCTGTGACAGTGTAATACTTATGATGTCATCGTTTGCTGTGGTGTTAATAAACAGTGTAGAACGTTACTAGGAGTTACGACGTTTCCTGACTCCTAGGTGTGCTATGGTGTGATTGATTGCTGTTTAACTCTATCTGTACTACATGACATTCGCGTTTGTTGACACTCACTCTCTCACACATCAGTCGGCCGCCCGTAAGCCCGACACATACTGATCGCCTATATCAGCGGAAAATAATAATTACATTTATCATTCTCTCTTGCTCCACCTATATATATCAACGTTGCAACAAAGGTGTTTGTTACGACATGTTTTAACTATGTCGTCTGCTATAGTTGGCAGTGCGCATTTTGAAGCTGAGAAGTTTTTAATATAGAATGTTTTTATGCTTCATGGTCTTTTGGTGAACGCAAATCGCATGGTTCGATTGTGACGCGGTAGCGTTGATATGTTCACGCTTGGTGACTAAGGTACTGACCCTTTTTATTCTGACCGTCAAGCCATGAAGACGTATGTTATTCCTTCCAGTGTTAGGCTTCATATTATGCCGAATTTTATATGTTAATGAGGACAGAGGGTCAGTCCTTACTATTATAATGAAATTTAATGGAAATGTTACATGGTTGTTGGATAACCATGGACAGAAGGATTATTGATCATTTATGATCTGTGTTCGCAAATTACTTGGGTCTCACTGCCGGTTGCCTGCACTGCGACAACGCGAGTATATAGCCCAGGATGTTCTGACGACACTTAAGTAACTGGAAGACGGACGGTAACCTGTTTTAATTAGAATGCAATGCAATGTATTATTCATGAACTATTTCCTTATGATGTCGTCGTATATTTCGTCATTAAAATTTGTTCCATGTTTGGACTCAAACCCGAGGACTTACCAAAAAAATCAATGAAGTTGAACTTGGCTCGTTGCCACATATTATTTATTTGTTAATTCATGCACGATGCACTCTTTGTGATAAGAGATAATATTACCCACATTTTATTAATGGAAGTTCATAAGGAACCTGAACGGTTGTCAACCATTTACGCTAACCGAGTTCAGACAACCTGATCATTGACCCACAGTAAAAAAAGGTTTGAAGCAGAAAGAACCCGCTTCAACAGTGTTATGCCTTTTTATGTGGCCAAAGTATTTTAGCTGCCGAACTTTGATCTCCCTCATTAGTTCTCTTTTCATACCTTGATCTTGTAGAACCTCCTTATTTGTTTTCTTCTCTTTCCATGAGATACGCCCCATTCTTCTATATATCCACATTTCAAGAGCCTCCATTCTTTCCTCCAAATGCTTATTTATCGTCCATGTTTCTGCAGAAATGCGGAATATATATAACACTTTATGATTCTCAGTTTTAATTTGTGAGATAACTGTTTAGATGTCAGTATATGTTTCATGTTGTTGAATGTGGCTTCTCTTCTTGATTTCTGTTTCACATCTGCCATCTTCTGTTATTATATGACCAAGATATACGTAGCTCTTGACTTGTTCCAGGATTTTCCCATTTACGCTTATCTTTAATGTGGGTTTATCGTCTGTTTTGCTAATTATCATAGTTTTTTTGTTTTCTCAATACGTATTAATGTCGAGTCCATATTCCTGACTTATACTGTTTACTTGCTTCACTAGTTCTTGTAACTCCTGTTCGCTTTCAGCTAGCAACACGGTATCATCTGCATATCTAAGGTTGTTTATTGACCTTCCACTGATGTTCAGTCCTGGTATTTCCTGTATCTGTTTGAAAATTTTTTCGGTGTATAGATTAAATAGGCAGGGGGACAGTTCACCAGTTCACAACCTTGTCTGACGCCTCTTGTTATGTCTATGTAAGGTTGCTGAGTATTCTTATATCTTTTCCATCAATACCTATGTCTTCGAGGCATTCAATTATTTTCTCATGATGGACTCTGTCAAAAGCCTTCTTATAGTCGATGAAGCACAAGTACATACTTTTTTGAACCTCTGTATATTTTTCTGCTAATATTCTTAGGCAAAATATTGCCTCTCTTGTTCCACTTTTCCGTCTAAAACCAAACTGTTCTTCTTGGATTTCGCTGTCTACCTTACTTTTTATTCTTTCCTGTATGATTTTGAGCAGTATCTTAATTGCATGACTCATCAGGCTAATTGTTCTGAAGTCTGAACATTCTGTTGCATTAGTGTCACGGCGCTATTTCGCCGAAATTTCAGATTGGCCACCTTGGGTGGTTGGCAACCATGAGAGAAGCTGATTGTCCAGATCAGGTGACCGGACAGGAAGCGGGAACAAGTTATGGCGCAAAAGGCAGTTCCCTGCTAGTCAGCGGCCGAGGTAGGTCGTAGATATTTTCACTCGCCAGCATTCTTGTGGTGAATTGTATGCCATGTTGGGATTATTATAGTACTTGCCATATTTCATGCTGAGTGGATTATATGTTATAATTCTAGATGTGGATAGGATCTAGTGGACATTTTCCATAGATAGCAGAGTTATAAAGTGTCTATGTGTTGAGAGTACCATTGGCATAGTGTTTCGCTATTGAACGATAGTCAGCGATAATGTTCATTCGGTAGGGCATACTAGAATGTATTATGTTGATAGATTGAGCTGGTAGTGAGGCAAGTTACATTGGTATTTTCGTATTGTAATTCATACGTTGTTCATGGCCGTCTGAGACCTATATTTGTGTGTATATACCATATTAAAGGGCAGTGCCTGTGAAAGGTGTTATCTTGCTGTGTCAGCCATTACATGTTGTGGTCGTACCTTTGGAAGGACGAGCCTTATTTATCATTAGTATTGGTGTTACCATAAATCCACAATAGTAGTGGTCGTGACAATTAGGTTTTTTGGGCAACGTTATAAAAACTGTCGTGTGGTATATATCCTGTATTGTATATATCGTTGCATAGATCAGTGATTGTATCTATACCAAAGCTCTCCAGGGCTTCTATCATTTCAATTTTTATGTTATCCGTGCCTGCTGATTTTTCTTTTTGTATCATATGTATGGTATTCTCTACTTCTGATCTGAGAATATTTGGGCCTTTATTAGAATCTGGTGATTGTTTTTTACCTCTGTTGTCCTCGAATAGTTATTTTACGTATTCTGCCCATCTGTTTGATATGTCTTTCTCATCAAGTAATATTACACCATTTTTGTTCTTGATACAGCTTCCTCCTTGTGCAAACCGCGACCTATTTGAAAATTTCTTCATGCATATCTCTTGTCATGTGCTTTGCTTCCAAGTCTTCTATTTCCTTGCATTTTGTTTCTATCCACCGTTCTTTTGCTTGTCTACACATAGTACGTATGGCATAGTCTATTGTTTTCTATTCTGGTGTGTTTTTTGCTTTCTTTCTTTCTGCCATTTTACTCAAGATGTCATCTGTCATCCAAATTTGATTTTTCTTAGACTCCTTTTTAGGTAAATTTGCATTTGCTGATTGTATGCTTGTTTTTAAGCATTCCCATTTTGTGGTTACTTTTTCTTCTGGGTTTTCTCTTCTATACTGCTCCATGCTTTCTGTCAGTAACTGTTGATATTTATTTTTGACATCGATTAGATATTTTTGTTTTATATCTGGTTGTTTCAGTGCTGATATTTCTATCTGGGGTTCCTCCTGTCTTCTGTTTCCTGTTCTTTTCAGATTTATATTTACTTTGATGACGACCGGATTGTGATCTGAATTTATGTCGGCGCCAGGATGTGTTTTTGCACTTGTGACACTGTTCTTAAATCTATGTTTTATCATGATACAGTCAATTTGATTTCTTGTTACATCTCCTGGGCTTTTCCATGTGTATAATTTCCTTGGGTGGTGTTCAAAAAAGTGTTACATATGTTTTCTTCACAGAACTGGATAAGTCTGTCTCCTCTATCATTTCTTGTCCCTAATCCATACTGTCCTTATATTTTCTTGTATTTTCCTTTTCCTACTTTTGCATTCATATCACCCATTTCTATCAACACATCTGTAGATTTTACTGGTTTAAGTGTGGGTTGTAGCTCTTCATAGTGTTCTTCTATTTCTTCCTCGCTGTTATATTTAGTTGGTGCATAAGTTTGTAAGATTGATATGTCGAATGGCTTTGCTCTTATCTTTAGTAACATCATTCTGTCGTTGTGTGTCCAGTATCCACATACGTATTTTTCTAACTCTTTCTTTATCAACATTCCTACCCCTCTTTCATGTTTTTCTCCTCCTGAGTGTATAAGCGTGTATTGGTCTCTTTTTATGTAGCCTGTATCCAATAGTCTTGCCTCTGCAACTCCCAGTATATCTAGTTTCATGTCTGTTGCCTCTAATATTAGGTTGTCAAGCTTTCCTTCTCCGTTTAGAGTTCTAACGTTCCATGTTCCTATTTTTTGGCTCCTCCTACTAGTTTTTAGGTGGTATTTCTCAGAATGCTCCATTTCAACAGAATTTGAGGAACACTCGTCATTATGTACTTCCTTACTCATTAGAGGAGTTGCCTCTTCCCTGTTAATTTGTACAGTAGATTCTTCCCCAGGGGACAGAGAGTTCTCTACATATCGATTCTTATCTTGTTGTTGTGATCTCATTACATTCTGTAGTATGTACGTGGTAAGGCCCCAATCTCTTTCACGGTGGCTAGCCATTGTCTTTTTCTATGTCCGACACGCCTCTAGTGCGCCACACACTTTGCTATTCCGCTTTGCAAGCCGTTGATCTTCCTAGATTCCTCCGCCTCACTCACCGTCTCAGTCTTTGTGTACTAGGGATGGACATTCCCTTGAGTAAGATAACTCCTACTCCACTCATGCAGTTTAGCCAGTCAGCCAAGACTGTTGCCCGGGATGTGGCCACCGCCGTACACAAGCGGTATTCGTGGAGCCATACATGAGCTAGATAAAGAGAGGAGAACCAAATAGGATCCTGACTATCCTAAAAAGGACATGGCTGTCTCTCACCGTGAGGTACTATCCCGCTCTCTTTATCCTACACCCCTCAAGAATCCTACAGATAAAGGCCACTTTGAGGATGTTCTTCCAGCAGATGATAAAAGATTTATCATTTCAACTGGATCTTGTCGACCAGAGGGACCGTTTCCCAATGACAAAAAAACAGATTTTCTCTTCTCTGCCTACTTTTATGAAACAAAAAATAAAGTTGAATTGAAAATTTCACGGAGTTAGCAGTATTATTCATAATTACTTGATTGTGCTTACTACGAGATATGTTGGCTGTTTGCTGAAGAACTCATATTTTCAACCAGCTTGGGTTGATGAGATAAGAGCTTGGAGGATACTGGGTGACAAAATTCAAACATCACGAAAGTTTTGGTATTCATCATAATTCGTATGTGATATATGAACTTTGGCGTCTCAATAAAACTGTTGACAAAGACCTCGAAGCGCCGGTACTGAAAGAAAAGTCATTTTGGTGCGAAGTTTTGGACCAAATCATAAATATAACATTTACATTAGCCACGTGTAATCTTCCATTAAGAGGGCATCGTGAAGTAATAGGGGGGTAAAGGAGGTCGAAATGGTAATTTTTTTTATCGATTGTTGAATTGCTTGCTATGTGTGATCCTGTTTTGAAAGAACCGATTTCAAAACCTGCAAGATCAGTTCGATACTTAAGTCCTCAAATTCAAAATGAACTAAACCATCTTCTGTCGAAGACAGTAGAAAACAACATAATTGCTGACATTAAAGAAGCGCCATTTTTTTTTCTATCATAATGGATACAACTCAAGATATTTCAGAAGCAGATCAGCTGAGTCAACTTTTTCGTCATGTCAAAATCTAAAATGATGAAAATGATAAGCCAACAGAAATCAAAATAAAAGAGTCGTTTCTCGGGTTTAAGAAAGTTGACAATCAAACGACTGCAGGTCTGGAAAAAGACATTATTTGCAGCATAGAAAGTCTGAAAGCATAGAGCTGTCAAAATGTCGAGGACTAGGCTTTGCGGAGCAACGGTAATGAGCAGTGTTTACAATGGAGTTCAAAGACGAATTCTGGACAAAGAAGAGAATGCACTCTATCTACGATCACTGCTCTGTCCATAATTTAAACCTTGTCCTCAATGATGCAATAAACGGAATATCAGAAGTAACTATGTTTTTTTAATATCACTGAGAAAATTTATGTTTTCTTTGCTAATAGCATTAAACGTTGGGCTTTTATCAACTTTCTTTGATTCACCCGACGTAAGCCTGGCATAAAATTAAAGCGCGTTTGTCCCAAGCGATGGTCATCAAGAAATGGATAATTGCTTGCTGTCAGATTTGGGTACCTCCTGATCATGCAAGCATTATCAAAATATATTATAATAAGTAAAATTTCACCTGCAAGTGAGGATGCATGTTTACTGAAGAAAGAACTAGAAACTTTTGATTTTGTTTTCCAAGTTGTGTTACACTAAAAAATATTGATGTGTACTAATGTTGTTTCAACTGACTTGTAAACACGTGATTCAGATCTTTCGAAAGCTTAATGTTCTAATTAAAAAAGCACTCGAAGAGCTGAGAAAGTTCCGAGATGCGTATGATGATGCAAAACAAACTGCCATAGAATTAAGTGCTATTTGGACAGTGGAACCAGCATTTTGTAAGAAGCCAGCGAGGAAAATTAAACGTCATTTTCACGAACAATGTGAGGACGAGAGACTCATTGACACAGAGTCTCAATTCCGAGCAAATATTTTAAATGGATGTCTGGATATTGTCACCGTGCAACTGCAAGAGCGATTTAATAATTTAGCGCATGTGATCCACACTTTTCAATCAATTCAGTCACATGAACGAGCAAAGTTATCGGATAATCAACTTTATGAACAGTCTTGGAGAATAGTTGACAGATGTAGTTGTGGCATCACTGATAATTTCCCAACACAACTGATGTCACTGCAGTCTTGCCCTAGAGGTAGTGTTGCAAAATGTACTGCAGTAAAAGACCTCGCACGTCTATTACTTATTGAAAATTCAGCACGTTCGACAAGCTTTCCAGATGTGTTTACAGTTGTGATGCTTTTCCTTACGATACCTGTCACACTTGCAACTGCTGATAGATCATTTTCGAAACTAAAACTAATAAAAAAAATCATTTAAGAAACACGATGAGCGTAGAACGTTTGAGCGGTTTAATTATTCTTTCAACTGAACACGAGGAAGCTCAAAGTATAAGTAAAAACTTGCAGGGAATTATCACATTTGCTGAATCACAAGTAAGACGACCGGAATTGTAGGTAAGTACCTACTCTCTAGTAAGTTTAAAGTTAGCGGTTTTACACAACTCAGATTTATAGTCATCATTAATATATAATAAAAGTGAACAATGAATACAATTTGGAAAGTTATCTAAGTTATTAATTATTGCATTTTAGACGTTAATATTATATTATATTCGAATTAAATAAAAGTGTCAATAAATTCTCTTTTTTTTTTTTAAATTTGGAACTAAACTTTGTGAAAAAAAAAAAATGACGATCAATGAAAATTCGATGCGAAAATTCACAATTAAGCAAAATATGATTCTTTTAAAAGCGTTAAAAAAGATTCGTGACGTCACTGTAATAGTCAGTGGTACTCAACAGGATTTCACCAAAAAAAAAAAAAAAAAAAATCAAGTTTGTATTTGCTTGTGTTTTATTTTTTTTTTAAAAAAAAGCTATTTATCTATAAAAACTTGAACTCGCTTACAATTAAACTTTTTATGGACGAAACAATGTTTTTCTTGACTGATATATAATATACACTCAAATATATATATATATATATATATATATATATATATATATATATATATATATATATATATATATATATATATATATATATATATATATATATATTTATATATATATATATATATATATATATATATATATATATATTATATATATACCCTTCAAAAGAAGTTAAGGACCAGTGTAGGTGAAAGTGACCCAAAAATAATAAAAAATTATACAAATTATATTTCATAAGCAATTAATCTGACATTGATTTTTCTCGAACAACAAACATTTAACACGTGCTGCGTGGGCCACCAGCATACCGTGTGGCTAGTGTTTAGCTCAGCATGCACGCTGAAAAAATGCTGCTGAGACACCAAAATGTGGGTGTTTTTAATGATGTCTGAGCATGAAAAAAATATCTGCTATTCCAAAAATGCGTGATGCATGTGGGAGACTATAGTGTTGGTTTTGAGCTGTACTCACAAAATTGTCTTTATAAGCAACACAAGTGCTGCATAACCATTGCACAACAATATGCCTCAACGACGAAAGCTGAGTGTTGAGGATAAAGGAAGAGCCATTGCGTGGTTGCAGGAAGGTCTTACTGTCCGAAATGTCGCTCAGAGGCTTGCATGAAAATAGTGTTGATTGTCACTGATAAGCTTGTCATGTTATATTTTGTTGTGCTATGTTTTTATTGTTCATTTTCATTTCACTTTTCACCCTTAATAAAAATGGTCCTTAACTTTTTTTGAAGGGTATATATATATATATATAGTGTATATTGGTTATGGTGGTTGTAAAAAGGTAAAGGAGGTTCCAACTTAATTTGTGCGTAGGGCGCGGCTGTTTGTGCCATATACCAGAGCGCTCTTTTAGTTTCAGTAACTGGACTTCTGACACCGGGTAATAAATCTTCATGTGCACCGTAAAAGACGACTGAGAGCTTTGGCGGGGAAAATCAGTTGATGTGTGTGTAAAATCGTTAATATATAAATCATTACACACTCGTTCTGGATAAACATAGCGCTAAAATTCTTTTGTGCACTATAACTTTGTTCTGTGTTCTATTTTTGATTGCATTGTTATTTGTTTGAAATTATGTTTGACGGAGTTACTGACTTTTGAAAACAGCGTCATCATTTGAGGAAATTCATAAAATAAGTAATCTTTTTATTAATTTAATATCTAAAAATCGGCCCATTCATATGAGTTTATAATTATATAGACTTCTCGAAGGGAAGCTAAAGATTATTTCCACATACTTTTTTTTTTTTGGTTTCATATCTTGAGAATGTGTGGTAGTCAGTTTTGTGAGTTTGGCATTACAAGAACAAGCATATTGTCACCAGATTTTATAACATTTAAATCACTGTAAACGCATTCCTGATACTCGCAAATCTTAAATAAGCTTGTAAAAAGATAACTTTTTGTAAAGCACCATCTTTTTTTGCATTTTCATTCATTTATAATGATATTTAGCTACGTATATAAGCGTCAGAAAACATGTAAAGCTATAGATAGATTACTTCCACATACTTTGATCTATCTTTCAAGTCTTGTTAATCTTGTATTTATAATATGAATGTCTTTTTTTTTATTGTGTGTGAGATAAAGACTGTTCCATTAGTGTTCTTTGGTAGACAATCCTGTGCACAAGACGGCTGCCAAAGAATTCTAAGTAAATGTTTGTATATCTTCTTTCATTCACAGATAAAGCATTCTACAGCGTTGTGTTAGACGTGATACTCCCAAATATTCCATTATCTTTATACATACACAAGTAAACTATACTACATAACAACGAAATGGAACATACTTTGTTGCATCATATGAATTGTGCCAGTGCACTGTGCAGAGCCTGTGGCAAGAGAGCATTAACTTCCCAAACAAAAAGTTCAAAACGGAATGCACTGAACTGTTCGAATTACGTTAGTGATCTGTTCTTTGTGTTTGGAATTAACGTATCAGATGATAAACCGACAGAGCATTCGACTATATTTTGTAGGAAGTGTTACTTACCAATCATCATCTCAGCCCGTAACCCGTCATGGGTCGTAGGGGTGCCATGGTGGAAGCATCAGCAGACAGGGTCCTCCACTGCTCTCTATCTTCAGCAATGCGTACAAGTGTGGAAAAACCGTGTCCTGCCCATTCTTTGATGTTATCAGCCCAGGATTTTCTCTGCCTTCCTCTTCTCCGTTTACCTTCGACTGTTCCCTGAAGGATCGTTTTCGAAAGGGAGTCATGACGAGTTACGTGCCCAAACCAGGCAAGCTTTCGACGTTTCACTAATGACAAAAGTGGTTCTTGGTGGCCTGCATAGGTGTTTATCTTCTCTCTAACATAGACATTTGTTTTGTGCTCTTTATAGCAAATGCGCAAAATTCTTCTATAACATTTATGCTTGAAAGCCTGAATCCTTCGCTCCGTATCTGCAGTGAGTGTCCAGCCCTCACATCCATACAAGAGAATAGATAATACAAGTGATTTGTATAATTTGATCTTCACAGGAAAACTGATGTTACTTTTCCAGATCACATTCAACCTTGTCATGGCAGCTGAGGCCATCTCAAGTCTTGTCTTTATTTCTTTACTTGATCTTCCATCACTACATATAGTGGACCCGAGATATTTAAAGGTGTTAACTTCTTCTAACGTTTGCCCATTTAACGTAATGTTGGTCGGAACATGTTTCTTATGGCTATTCACCAATATCTTGCTTTTTTCTATATTAATTTCCATCCCATACGTTCTTGTTACTTTCTCCAGTCTAGAGGTAAGGTCTTGAAGTTCTGATTCTGATCCAGCTATCAGATCAATATCATCAGCAAAACGTAGGTTGCACAGAGGTCGGCCTCCAATCGATATGGTTGATTTATAATCGTAGAGAGCCTCCTGCATAATATGTTCTAGATACCAATACAAAACGCAAAAAGGAGGCATAATGAGAAGTGTCTTGAAACAGCCAAGTTACTATCGGAAAACAGTCAGCACATCTGGAAAGACTATGACCATAATTTAACTATAAGTGAATGTCAACTGTGCAATTATTTTGCAAAGACATCTTTTGGTATTTCAAAAACAAAAAGCTGCTCTATCCCCTGTGATATTCTTTATGACCCCTCCATGTCTAGTCAGTCAGCTGTAGTCAGTCAGTTAGTTGTAGTCAGTCAGTTAGTTGTAGTCAGTCAATTAGTTGTAGTCAGTCAGTTAGTTGTAGTCAGTCAGTTAGCTGTAGTCAGGATAGCTCTGTACAGCAGGAGGTTGATGTGCCTGCCCACACTAGTGATGATATTGTTCAGCTGGAGGTTGATTTGTCAGCTCACATTAAAGGCGATACCATTATTCATTTGGAGGTGGATAACACTACTCACCCTAGCATGCCAGTTTTTGTTGCCACATCTACACCTACCAAGTCAGTTATACATACGACAAGTACATCCACCTCGCCTGTCTTCAAAAGCGACATCACAGTACAACAGTTACTTGCTAAGCCACCTTCACAATCACTAACACAAGAGGAAGAAACCCTATTCACATCCATTGTTAGAAAAAAAACTAGAAACAGCAAAAAATAATATCATAAAATGCAAAGGACAGCCTATTGTACTACAAAAACTAATTAAACATAGAAGAGAAACATCAGTCACCAGAACGCCAACAAAACGTAAGCGATCTCAATTTCTCCACACTGTTAGGAAACATATTGTTGGAACATCAACTGACTCACTAGACCTGCAGCAGGCACATGAGAGGAGAATTTGTGCATTCCACTATTTCCAAAATTGAAAGACGCGCCAGCGGTATTAAAAATATAACTTCACAATTAAAATTTATAATGGAAACTCATTTGTTACAAATTTCTCCATCTGTGAATGTACAGATTCCTCCTATTAAAAAATAGGAAGTGTGAATGATAATTGAGCGAAATTTTGTGACTAGGGCAAATTATGGCAGTTGTTGCGTGAGAGTGACAGAATTAACAGAGTGTGGAAATCATTTAATAGGTGTATTTATTAAATACACCTATTTATTTATTAAATTGAACATTTCGTTTTTACATGACCATCGTGATGTATGATTGAGATAATTGTTAGCTCTCGTGTTTTGGGGACAATTGGGTGTGTTATTTTAAGGTAAAAAGATTTTTAAATGTGGACTTGCAATTTAATGTTTCAATAATTAATGTTTGACGCATGAAACCAAAGCAAAACTATGATATCCATTTTCTGCATGTTTTCTACTTTTGATTTCTGTAATTTGTTATGCATGTTGATTGTGATCGTTTTAGTGTAAATTGCATTAGAAACAAACCATAACAAAATACATGTATTAAAAAAACGTAAATTTTACACTATTTCAGACTATTATATCTTCTGTTCTAATTGTGATAAAATGTTTGTTCTTGTTCTAACATTTACTCTAACATTTCTAGTCTAGCTTTACGCAAAATCAAAGCCGGTATTTATAATAATAAAGTTGCCTAAAAGCCTTAATTAAGCCCTATCAAAAGTAAACACCGGCACATTTTTTTCTCGTTAGGAAGTTGACCACGTGACCTCTGTCACGATAGCTATAAATAGCGCGGTCAGAGAAAACTAAAAGATCGCTCGCAAACAGCCGTGAGGGGCCCCCTAAATTGTAGTTACGCCACTAATTAGAAGTTATGATCAGTGATAGTTACCAGAGTTCAGGATATAGACGCAAATATATACGCAACTATGCTTTGCCAAATGGTCATAGTAATACAACGACGCATACATTTCTCGTTCCTATCTCGTCCTCGCCTCACTGATGTTGGAAAGCTCTGCTATAAGGTGTTTAGGAGAAAATGGGACGAGTGAAGTTACGGAGGAGCAGTGTGTTTGGGTTTGTTCAAGCTATGTTCTCCTTTTAAGCACACGTACCATACCTCCCGGACCCCCCCCCCCCCCCCGCGTATAATCAAAATGTTTTTACATGTAAGCATTATATTGAGTGATATTGTTGAATTTAGAATGTCCTTGGACGGCGAAGCGTCACCAGTAAGTCCAAATGTGGAACAAAATCCTACAGAATCAACTAAATGACTTACTGCTTTTTTTTTTAAATTAATGAAGAAAAATATCCCGTTCAACCTCTGATGGGTTATAATTAGGATATATATTGTTTTCAATTCCAAATAATATGAACAACTGCCGATATGAGAAAGTCACTTACTGCTGTCCATGTGTAGACGGTAATGTAAATTGTAGACAATATGCCATGATATGCTTTAAATGGTGGTTTTTTTTATTTAACGGTACATACTCGCATTTAAACAAAAAGACAAATCTTCTTCAGTTGTAGCCTTTTCCATTTTGGTTATGTTGTAATGACAGAAAGAAAACGCAGAAATTAATACCGAAAAAACTCACTTATTCTTTTGCGTTTCTTCTGCCCCATAGTGTGAATTACACATGCTTTTCAATAGTTTCGTGGTGCATTGCTCAGTGTGTTGGAATTATTTACACCAGCTTGACGGGAAAATACACAAACGGCACGCATTGCACTGTGCTTTGGGTGAAAGTTATCTTTATAACCATCCCATTCAGAGGCTAATAATTTACTTTATTCGGATTTCACAGATCTCAACGCAATTAAGCCGTTAATAAATGAATTCTTCTTCTTCAGGTACCATGCCTGGCGGCGTAGGCGATCATGTCTCTCCACAACTTCCTGTCTCCAGTACAATTTATCAATTCTGCTGTTGACTTCTTTCCATGCCATGATGTAAAACTGTCCAGTATCTGCTCTCTTTGTCTTCCTATATATCTTTTCTTCATTATTTTCTGTTGTGATGCCATATTCCAGTTTTCTTCTTCTCATGATATG
This sequence comes from Oreohelix idahoensis, assembly GCA_024509875.1. Classification (NCBI taxonomy): domain Eukaryota; kingdom Metazoa; phylum Mollusca; class Gastropoda; order Stylommatophora; family Oreohelicidae; genus Oreohelix; species Oreohelix idahoensis. Next base: position 98,304 of record JAMPIV010013628.1, read on the forward strand.
CACAAAGAATGTGGATTGCTTATTCTTAACATAAGGAATAAGCTTCCTTTGTGCATTGGCCTCTTTCAGAACATATTCATTACTATTTCTAGCTGTCCATGGTATTTTTGGCTCGGTAACTTCTAGGCTAATCCTTTTTGTTTACTTATTGTCCATGACTCACTCTCATATGTCAGGATTGGTTCTGTATAACACTGAAGAACTCTCTTTCCTGCTTTCACTGACAATGAATTGTTGCATAAAATACTTTTCATTTTATGGAATGCTGTTTTTGCCTGAGCTATTCTGCTCTTCACTTCTGAATTGCATCTTCCATCCTATGTTATTAACGCACCTAGGTATCTGAATGTACTGAGTTGTTTTAAAACTGTTCCATTTACTTTGATAGTGCATTCTGGAGAAGTCATTTTCTCTGAAATGACCGTAGCTTGTGTCTTTTTTGCTATTAAGATTAAGGTCTTTATTTTCACTTTCTGGTCACTATTGTATCAATTATTTCCTGAAACTCCTTTTCACTTTTTGCTATTAAGAATAAATCATCAGCAGATCTCAAGTAGTTTGTATTATGTCCACCAAATGATTTTCTGACATGTTCTCTAAGGATGTCATGACATGTTCACTGTACAAATTGAACAGTAAATAACGGAGACGTTTAATAATTTAGTTTCATAATAAAAGAGCCACCTAATATCTTTCTTCTTTTTTTTTTTAACATTAATATTCTGTTTAAACTAGACAGAGGACTGAATTTTTAAAAAAAGCAGTAATCAAGTTGGACACGTATTCATTCCATGCATTAGTTTAGAGCCAAATGATGCACATCCTTCTGCCATCTTGAGACGTCGTCATTTCCATGTAATTTTAGCGTTTACTATGACAGTCAACAGACAACTGGGACAATCATTTGATCAAATAGGTTTATACCTAACAGAAGCAGTCTTTGTTCATCATCATCATCATTCCTTTCCGTTCCCTATGGAACATAGGGCTGAAACAGTTGCTCTCCATCGATTTTTATTCTGGGCTGTCTTTTTTAGCTGTGCCCAAGTCATTTCAATTTCCTAGCCTCCTCTTCAACAGTTCTTCTCCAAGTTCTCTTTTGCCTCCCCACTCTTCTTTTCCCCTGTGGGTTCCAGTCAAGGGCAATTCTGGCTATGCTTGATTTTTCTCTTTTGAGCGTATGTCCTATCCATCCCCACCTTCTTACCTTAATTTCCATTTATATTTTCTGTTGCCCGCATCTTTTCCTTAGCTCTACATTTGTTATTACATCTGGCCATCTGTCGTAGATTTTTGATAGGGGAATTAAGACTTGGGTTGGTCCCTTCTGAATATGTTTGAATAAGTGATAGTCACAGTGAGAGATAGTAATAAAAATAGATTTCCCCGAGTGAGGTGGTAGAATGCGGTAGAGGCTGTCTCTGAGATCGAGAAATCTTCTCTCTCTCTGCCTATCTTCTACGACAGTTTTAGAGGAGTCAGACAGTCTACATATATATATATGTATTATATATATATTATATATAATATATTGAAAATATATATTTATATATATATATATATATATATATATATATATATATATATATATATATATAACTATATCTCTATCCACTCACATGCACGCACATACAAGACGACAGTTAGACGTACAGACGTGGGAAAACTATAACAAATGAATAAATAGATATTTGGAACGAGCTGACCAACGCGCTGATTAATTTCAGGAGAAATTTTAATTATCATCTAAAATTTAATCACAACACATAGAAATTACATCAAAGCATATACAAATAGTCATAAAGTCAATAAAAATGCTACCAAAATGATAGACCCACAGTATGATCTTATCCCTCAGGGTATGCCCACAGTCCTGTTGGAAGAAAGTGATAGCGCCAAAGAATCAAGGATACATATGATTAGGTCTAATTATTTCCCCCTTTTAAGGTATGGACAGACTTGCTATCTTTGCTCTATTTTGAGGGAAATATGATTAGCAATACTTGCATACAGAAAGTTAAGACAGCCAAATGGGTGCCAAATTACAACAATAAAGAAATCACTCCGTCCTGCATTCACTCTATTCATTCAGTCGTGATCACGTGTATTTTTTCATACTCACAGCTTTGATAGCCAGTTCTGGAAACCAATTTTTAGGACATTCACACACAGAATCGTCAATGATAGTCCTTGACCAAGAAATCCCCAGTTCCAAAAAGACGGGATGAATTCTCTGCTTCCGGGAACGATTCCTTGGGTGTTCTTATTTTTTCAGACGTCTGTTTAGGTCACATTAAAATTGTCCAGGCACGAACATTAACAACGAACACAGTATCACTAGTTTAGGTTTTCTAGAATTGAGGAATGTCAGATCGGTGTCTACTTTCAGGAAAGGACTATATTTGGTCACCACACCACTAGTCAAAACTCCGTCGGAATGTTACTGACGTTAATATGTTACTTGCCACAACGGCTAAAAATGTACAGAGTTTGTGCAGAAATCTGATCTGGCTCCAAGGCCCAGTATCAACATTTAGTCTTTAATAAAACCCGTTTGTGAGAGTTGTACTCTGTCTATTTATGGAGACACACGCACTGTCAGACAGGTGTTAACTTGTAAACCCACATGGTTAAAAGATAAAAATGTTTATGTTTCTCACAGGTATGTCTCTGTACTAAACGCTGGCAAAGTTTTGGGTTACCCCAGTATTCACTGAATAGGGAAGAAAAACCACATATGAAATATTTTACATATTATGTACTCACTATAACTTACATTTTTTTCAAACTGCAAGCGTACCGCTTGACTTATCATTTAAACCTTCCTGTGAAATAAGTTATATACATAAAATCAATCATCATGAATTAGGAATACCTACGTGTTCCGTCACCACTCAAGAAGCATCTAGCATTAATAAAGTTAGTTTAGAAAGTATATTCTAGTCTGATTATTTTAGCAGTAAAATTAAATTCCTTAATAGCCGACTGAGTTTAAGCTAGAAATATAATTTCTGTTTTCCACTGTAACTCGTCACTATAAAATAATACAGACTATATAAATTAAGCGCTCTGCACCAAATCTAACTAGTGAAATAAAATAAGCGATTTAACACTTTAAACACTTCACAAAATACTAGATATTAATATAATATATTACCTCCACACAGAATTACAGGCGATCGCACAAACTTAGAATTATATGCTTATATTTATTGGTGGTCTAGAAGTTCGGCAAAATTTTTGCCAAGAACAAACTAAGACTTCGCTATACAGCTTATTCTCTTAGCACGAAACGTCCTGTCTACTGCGAATTCAGGAGCAAGAATGAAAATCTAGTTTAACATTCTGGTTATATCTATTACCAGACAAAGAGGTAAACGTTTATTTCGCAAAACGAAGTACTCTCCCCTTTCCGTCTTTAACACTTACGTAACTAGAAGACTACCATGAACTGACACTCGTGCGTTTTTACACCTCGCGCGGACCAGGCCAACCGTGAGTGCCTTGTCAGCTGGGATTTCCAGACAAATGTCTCAGACTGCGCCGAGAAGATGTCGGCTATCGCGCCTCACTAAGCGTTCAGCCGATTCAACTCGTTGGCAGGTGAAAATGCAGACAAATTTGTCGCCTATAGGTCTGGCGAAAGCGAATATTCACGGTGTATTTCGTCTGGTGCAGGGAAGGCTGTAGACATATGTCTGCTCCTATGTCTGGCCAGACGAATATGTTCATGGTTTCGTCCACTGACACCTAATGCCATAGAATGCATTTTAACGCTCTCCCGTCTAGTGTAGAGACTGATACGTTATGTCATAAATGCGTTTACCAGTATGAGAAAGAAAACGGTAAAGTTGAGAATGGGGAAGAAAATATTTTTCGCAAACGAATGGATGCGAAAAATACAGGAAAAAGGTAAAGAGTGATAATAAAATAGAGGATACGGGTGAAAGAAAAAGAAGAGGATATAGGCAATTCAATGATCATAAAACCTCTGTGACACCATCTTATACGGAGGATCCGTCGGAGACATCTATTTACAAATATCTGTAGTTTGGCTGTGATATTCTTTGAGACATGCGATGTCTCTGAGCATTTGAGTTAAAGATTCTGATTTTGTTCTCTCTGAATGTAGCTGAGGAGTTCCATATTGGTCGAAGGGCATTAAAAGCGCATCTGTCTTTATTTATATTAGAACAGACGTCACCATCGGTTCCCCCTCCTTTGTCATTGTTACTCCCCAGATATGTAAAGCTTTCTGCTTCTTCAATAACTTGACCATTGATCTTCATAGAGTCCATCTGCCTATTATTTATCCTCATTTCCTTTGTTTTATTTACATTTATGTGTAGTCCCATCTTTGCTGCTTCTGTCAATAATCTATTTGTTTTCTCCTGCATATCTTGCTGTCTATGTGATAGAAGGCACAATTCATCTGCAAAGTCAAGAAACTCCAGCTGTTTGTTGAATATCCATTGTATTTATGTTTTCTCTCCTTCTGTTGTTTGTCTCATAACCCAGTCAATAACCATGATAAAAATTGTCGGTGATAGCAGACCCCGCTGTGTACTGTGAAGGGCTCTGATAGTTTTCCTTTGTGCACTACTTTGCATGAGGCCTCCTGGTAGAAATCTTGGATTATTGTAATGGATTTCTCTAGGATTCTATAATGTCTCAAGATTTCCCATATCACAGTATGGTCTATACTATCGAAGTCTTTGTTCATGGTCAACTTTACTTAGTACCCCCTCGAGGAAGAGACCAAAACAATCTTAAAGTATATATTCAGGACACAGGCTATCACGGCAAGCGTTTTAACGACAACCTTCCATAAAGAGCTGTTATGTAATTAGTCAAATTACACTCTATTTACCTTTTTCAATTCTCAGTCTTCTAAACGTGCTGCGGGCGCTGAAAGTTTGTGGTACTGACTTTAATTATTTTCATTTCATTGTTTTGACGGGTATACGTGCTCGTATGTTGCTATTTATAGTCTTATTGATGTTTTGGTTTCATTGTGTTGTATTTTTGAGATGCTCAAAAATATTATTAGAAGTATTTTTTGCCTGTGGAAATAGCGAAAAAGAAGAAATTGTTGAGAATTGTGTGGTCTAGTTTAGGAGTATGTAATTTATTTCCAAAATTTTATTTTAAAAAAAAACAACATAATAGTTAAAGCTACAATTTTTACTGCCTCTACATAAATCACTGCACATATATTTATTGTAACACTTCACATTTGTATATTTTTTAAAAGGATATTTATTATTATATTTCACAACTGCTTCAAGTCGACAGAATGAAGATAACCAAGAGTGAATTGTGAAGGTGTAACCAAGGTGCTGTGGGTTTTAATTTCAAGTGTAGGGTTAAGAAAAATATACAGAAGTCTGACATTTTTAAATCATGACCTTAGAGTGTAAAGGATATAAAAGGGCCTAAACACTTGTCTGACGGGGAAGGGAGGTGTCCTTGTGATGATCAGATTGCCTCCTGTTCTAACGCTCTGTATAAGGTTCTTTATCATCATATAGTTTATGTGCGCCAGATAACATCACAGACTCGCATACTTAGGAAATCACGCTCACGCTCAGATTAGTGTGATGCGAGGCATTTGCATTAAAGTCTGTAGGTGAGCAGTTATTTTATTTATTTTTTCTTTAACAGAAATGTCGATATCGATTCTCCTGTTTGACGGAGCTTGACATCACGGAGCAGTATGCTGAACCTGATATAATCAAAGTCACCATCTCATGTTCTCGTTGGCCGTGTGATTTTATTTGTGATACATTGTTTAAGGTTTGTATTTAAACAAAAGGAGATACCAAAGGGGAGGGTGGGGATGAGGAGCTGTGGCTAATTTTTTTTTTTAAGTGTATGGCTGGAAGTTGTAAAAAGATGGAGCAAGATAGCAAGGATTTAATTTTGGCCAGGTTAGGTAATACAATGTGTGTTTGTTCACAGACCCAAGTGTTCTTTGCCCGAAAATGCAAGCTACCCTGTTGCGAGGAATACACATGGCCACATGAGTGGGCAAGGTAAGGAATTTGTGTCTTTTTAATTCATTACATTTAAAGTGGGTGAACAAATGAAAACCCTACAAAAATCTTGCATTTGTTATCGTACCCTGAAGATCTGTAGGGAGGGTTAATTAACAGATCTCGTTGTCATTTTCCTTGTGGGATATGATAGAAACTTTCATTCAGTCCTGTGGAACTATTCTTTCAGTCCATTTTTTATTTTGTGCGTGCAGTCAATAACCATTTCACCATAGTTTCCTCACGTCATCACTGCATAAGCTGTTGTACCTTCAAGTAAGATAAACAACACTTTAACAAACACATTGATAAGCTATAGTTATTTAGCTATTGTTATTTAGCTACTGTGTCATCATCATTTCCCTTGTCGCTCATTATGGAGCATGGCACCACTACTGCAGCTGGTTCCTTGCAGGAAGCCTGCACCTAAGAATCCATGTTCTCTTGAAGGGATCATTTCTGTGCAAGTTTGTTTTACATGATGAGGTTCCCAACCTCATGCACAATCTCTTGTTAGTCGCCTCTAATGACATGCATGAAGGAGCCACAATCCTATTCTTCAACTTCTCAAATACCCCGGAAACTACATGGGTCAAAATGATTCTTTCTTTGTATACCCTACAAGAAAGGGCTAAAAAAATAGTCTATGAACTGATTAACCAGCTATAAATTCAACAAAGTGTAAGTACACAGGATTTCTGCCCACTACAATATATATATATGGAAGTGAGAAGATAGATAGACTTGTCAAGAAGGAGGATGTAAAATTCAAACTGAAAACATGACAACATATAAATATAACTGAGCGACTTTAATTACGCATCACTATATGAATCACTCACCAAGATGTCTGAGAATAAAATAATGGTAACATGTTTGATATCACTGGAAACAGTATCCATTGACCGACCGATTCCCGCACTCCGCGTAGCAGTGCATGCTGTGTTAAAAAAAATTACAGTCACAAATGTAAGGTAGGGGTCAAATTGAAAAGTCACAAATGTCGTTGTTGTCATTGTAAAGCGCTCAGTAGCGCGTTTGGCCACCGTTGGCATCAAGGCAAGCCTGGCAGCGTCTCCGTATGGAGTTTGTAATGTTATGATGTATGTATATAAGCATTACCTCGTCATCTACACAAGCACACACATGTTTCAGAGAGCACTCAGTAAAAGCATGTTCAGTTCGTAGCCATGTTTATTTACAGAATATCGTACATGTCAAGATTCGCATTATATTACAATGTGTGGTTCGTACTTTAATGTATTCATATTACATCCCCCCTTTTTTGAAGAAAAAAAATGTGTGCAAACATTTCCAACGAAATGTTTCATGTGAGAAAGGATAAGTATGTGTAATGCTCAGTGTGAGTATATATGTCACTGTCTGTATCGGCTGGGAGGTGTCACTGTACGGCCAGAACGAGTGGTGTAAAGTGCTGGTGGTTCTGCGGAAGTCCCTGGTTTAGCTTGAATTGGTTGAAATAAATTTCCGGCTTGTTTCAATTAGTTGGTTTTCTAGGGGCACAACGATTTTCTAGTAGTATTTGGCATTTTCTCAAGTTGAAGATGGTAATTTCAGTGTGTTGTATTTGTGGGAACTAACTGTCATTGAGCATCGAAGGAAGGTTGTGATTCATAATGAACCAATCCACACCGCATTTTGCAATAAACTTTAATGGTATATCCATCTGTCCGAGTACAACAGGCCTAAAAGATCATGCTATAAATAATTTAATACATTTAATCATAATAAATACATTTTTTATCTAATAATTTTATCTTAATAAATATCTTCTCTCTTATATCTTTAAAATAATTACATCTAAAAAAATATTAAACAAATTATAATTAAAAAAAAGCCCTCTCAAATATTTTATAAAAGATTTATAAATAATAATATAAATCTAATAATTTATACATATCCTTATACGGATACTTTTTATCTATATTTTTAAATTATAAACTAACTATTTTTAATTTTATATATCA
>JAMPIV010013629.1:0-137412 GCA_024509875.1 Oreohelix idahoensis
ATTATCAGGCTTGTCCCCACTATGAAATTTGAACCATCGTTAGGTGCGTGAAGACATTTATTTTAACACTCGTGGAACAATCAGTCTTGTCTTCTGCTCCTAGGTCGATTGTTTTTTATGATTGGGCTGACGAATTGCAGCCACGGTGACATATTTCTGGGCGAGCTCCCACGTTCCTTCATTAGACTGTTATGTTAGTCAAACTCGGAAGTGGATTACATTGGTTTGGATCGCCGCTGTGCAAAGCTTGATAGTGTACTTGATTGGTTCACAGCCGTAACAAGCGGTAGAAACACTTGTCCATCTCGCATCTGCCCTCCAGCACCCATTCAGGGAACACGCCTTTGCTCATCTGCCTTTGTCTTTGGTTGAACTTGCACTCCCAAGGAGGCGGTTTGCTCAGATTGACAGAATTTTGTCTTAACTTATGTTTCAACTTTTTTGCGCTGTTTTTTATCCTTTCCGCTTAAAAACAGCTGCAGCTGAATACTGTTTGGGGATTTTTTTTTGGCGTCAATATCATCGTCGTTCTTATCATCCTCGCCTTCTTTATTTACAGCGACATCTGTATGGTGTTGTGGATCATTTCTACCTTGAGTAGTTTCTGGAGATCGGGTCTCGACGTCGTCAAGAGACCTTCGTCGCTTACGTTTCATGTTAAGTGTAGGAATCAGAATTTACAATCTGTCGTTTGCTTTCAGAATCATCAGCGAACTCATCGTCGTTTAGGTCATTTTTGTTACTTAAAGACTGTTTGCCATTATTAGCTTTATTACCTACATGCCTATTTAACACCTTCAGTCTAGGAAGCCATGTTCTGCTCTTCGAAATCACGTTGTCCTTTGTTTCGTCTATCATTCGAATGTTCTTCTCTACATTCTCATCCAACCATTCGTCCTCGCCCTCTCCGCCATCATTAGTAAGATCGACACAAGGGTCATCTCCCTGGTAGCCATCTGACCCAGGATCGTCCATCGCTGAGCCAAACATCTTTTTGGCTGTGGCTAAATCAGGGGCCATTTTCTTTTCGTCGTAGTGAGTGCCCATCTGCTTCTTGAGATTGGCTGGTAATGCGGGCTGGCATATTTGGGACCGGAAAATGACGTGATCAGGCTGCTCATTGGACCAAGGTTTTCCCATGGCTGGTTCTGAGATCACGACTAGCAGTCAGCAGCACTATCGCGTACCGGCCCGGCAGCTTCCTTACCTGAGTGATAGCATTTGACCCAAGTCTCGATGATGTGAGCTCCGTTAACTTATGTGTCAATGATGTTGGCTGAATCGTATTTAGGTTCATATCTCCTCCTAAGCAAACCAGCATTCGGGTCACAGCTTGCTTTATTCTGTGTGCAGAGTCATCTCCAGTAGCCTACAGTCGCGGTCAAAAGACCAGGAAGTTACACAGCTGAATTTACCACGGCTATTTCTATTAATTGTCAGAGAATTTTAATCTAGAACCACTTCATTTACAGTAACAGGTATCGTAAGTAGCGACGCGTCATTACATTATCAGATGTCCAATATGAATTTGAACATCGTAGGTGCGTGAAGACATTTATTTTAACACTCGTGGAACAATCAGTCTTGTCTTCTGCTCCTAGGTCGATTGTTTTTTATGATTGGGCTGACGCAATTGCAGCCCACGGTGACATATTTCTGGACGAGCTCCCACCTTTCCTCATAGACTGTTATGTTAGTCAAACTCAGAAGTGGATTACATTGGTTGGGATCGCGCTGCAACAGCTTGATAGTGTACTTGATTGGTTCACAGCCGTACAAGCGGTAGAAACACTTGTCCGTCCTAGAAACACTTTGTCTTGCCTTTGTCTCGACATCCTGCCCTCCCAAGGAGGCGGTTTGCTCAATTGCAGAACCCATGTTTCAACTTTTTGCGCTGTTTTTTATCCTTTCCGCTTAAAATCAGCTGCAGCTGAATACTGTTTGTGGATTTTTTATCTTTGGCATCAATATCATGGTCGTTCTGTAGGTCTCCTAGTAGAGTTAGACGTTTCTGACCTGTCCATTTCTGAGGGGAAAACCATGCTCCTGGGGTCCCAAGGACGCATGAATAATTGTTTCAAACAATATTAACCAGACCAAGAAAAGTTAATATATAATGGGCTAATTAGGCCTACAGTGATTTAACAGAAGTGATGGCACTTTCATGAATCAGCGGTTATTCATGTTATCTGGAATTGAAAACATGTAGCCTAGGCTTATCCTAATTATAGGCCCCTAACTCTTCAGAAGTTGAACGAGATACTTTAGGCTGTCATTAAAAAAAAAAGCATTCAAAATATTTTTATTTCCAAAGATAACAGTGGGACATGGGTCTGATAACAGGGTAGGGCCTATAGGATATGGAATCGCCATCAATTTTTATTCCTGACAATCTTAAACTGTGTCACAAAGATGTTCCCGTAAACAGTTGTAAACTAAGAAATTTCATTCAAACACTATAATTTTGGCCATGGTTAAAAATAAAACTGTAGCCTAAATATATTGTAGCCTAAATTAAAGACGCAAGTACAGTAGGCCTATCTATAAATTGGACTTATTTAAATATGTTTTATAAATGAGATAAATAAATTTATTACTTACCTCAGTTGAAATGAACGATTTAATAAAACTTGAATGTGCAGAGACAAGTTGTTGGTGTTTTTTTCCAGTAACATGCGACTTTACTGCACTTTCTCCCATGCTGGTCAAACATATTTCTTTTTTACACATGGTGCAATTTGCGTAATTTGCAGTTTTTCCAGGCGCTATCCATGTTTTATAACTTGGCATTTCTAGCCATGTATGCTGAAAGTTACAACCAGGCATGTTTCTAAATAATAAATTAAAGAGTGAAGGATGCTGTCAAAATGTCAAAGTCTCGACTTTAAAAGGTGGCGATGTTTGACTCGAACAGACACTAGCGCTAAATATAAATTTGTGCGTTTACGTCATAAACACAAACCTCCGAAAACGCAAACTCCCGAAAACGTCTGAAAATGGATTTAGTGCGCAAAGGGAAGTAAAAATTCTACGGTAACTGAAGTTTAACGAAAAATACCATCAATAACAGAAAAATAGATGAAAAGCGTAAGACTTCCGATTTGTATTTTTTTTTCCAGGTCCGATGCGGAAAATTCAAGGCTTTTAGCCATTTTTCCAGGCTTGTCAAGGCCTGTAGGCCTAATTTTTGTTTTCGTTTTTTAAGGTTTTTCTAGTTCGCTACGAACCCTGCTTCATTAAAGAATAAAATAAAATTACTCTTGGCTTAACAACTAGAACTAAAGTCATCACCACGTGGCCCCCCGGCTGCCATCTTGATAACAGTTAATATCATCTAAATTCAAGTAATAGATCGCTTCTCTGCCTGGTTTCATGCATGGAATAGTTTCATACTATATTTGCCTTTCTGATGAAATGAAATAATCGCTCTTAAACTTTCACATATGTGATTTGGGCTTAGCATGCCTAATAAAACCTATCCACACATTATTTTCACTCATCTATCATTCCAAGACTAAATTATAATGCCCTAAAAAGACATTTCCTTTGGAAACACATCTATTTATCTGTTTCATTAAACATTAGAACAGACTCACGCTGAATATAACTTCAGAATTACAGAACACTAATGCTAATTTAAATTAACTCACGTGCTCAAGGCATCTACAGATTGAGTTCCTAAATATTTATTTTTTATTTGTTAGCTTTTTTTTTGGTAATATAGTGTTTTATTAACTTTTGTACTTCTGAAGGGGTCTTTGTGCCTATGAGATTTTCTACACTCATTTCTACCTTGTGTTTACTACAGTATGTCTTAATGTTTTGCCTCTGTTGGTCATATTTCTTGCAGTCCACCAGAAAGTGTCTAATTGTGTTTGGTTCTTGACACTCTTCACATGTGGGTTCCTCAATCATGAAATATCCAGTTCCAAGCTTGAGCCTCAGCAATTTTTTATTAATTGGTATTTTTAGTTCATCTTTTATTTGACATTTTTTGCTTGGTTTTTTTAGGATTTTATATGCGTGTCTTGCTTTTTTACTTTGTCCCATGCTGTTATCCACTCTTTAGCTATTGCTTGAGCAATTAAACTCTTTATTTCGAACTTCCCTAGGCCTACTTCAATTTTGTTATAGCCAGTTCTCCCGCCTTTGGCTTCTTTGTCTGCAAGCTCATTTCCTGCTATCCCCACATGTGATGGTATCCATGTTAGTGTTGCCCTGCATCCTGTAGATATGTATTAACCTGTAGTATTTCCTCTATAATATCTGGCCTACTACAACCATTTCTGTTTCTGATAGCTAATACTGCTGAAAGGGAATCTGTGAGATTGGTTACTTTTTGGGGTGGGTTTTCTGCAGCTATTTCTAAAGCTTTTAGGATTGCCACTAATTCTGCTGTAAAGATGGATGTATTACCTGTTACTTTGTATCTATTGTAAATTTTTAATTTTGGTATTGCTATTCCTGCTCCTAATTGTCCTTCTTCATCTTTTGACCCATCAGTATATATAGTTAGGCTGTTATTTATATACCGTTCTATGTACTCTAGTGCTTTAATTTTTGCTGAGATTATGTCGTTAGATTTGCTTATGATCTTTGATAAGTGAGAGTCAGTTTCTGGCACTCTCAGTTCCCATGGTGGGATCTTTGCTTTGTACTGAGCACTACTGTTTATCGTATTAAACAGGTCTGGGTATTGATCCACTTCATCCATTGTTTTCCACCCTGACGGGTATCTATTATGGTTTAATGGAATGTGGCCTATGTACTGGTTACCCCTATCAAAGGTTTTGTGTGCTGGGTGAGTTGGATCTTTTGCCACTTTTGCCCAGTAGCTGAATCTCAGTTCTTTTCTCCTTAGCTCCAGGGGTATAATGCCTAGCGCTTCTTCTAGTGCCTCTGCTGATGTTCCCTTTGAGGCACCTGCTATTATTGACAGTGCCTGGTTTTGGACTGTGTCTAGTTTTTTCTTATTGCTTGGGGCGGCTGATGCATAGACAACACTGGCATAGTCAAGTTTGCCCCTAATAAATGATTTATAGAAGGTTATCATTGTCTTATTGCAGGCTCCCCAACCACTCCCTTTCATATATCTTAGCATGTTAATAAGTCCCCTACTGCTTTGCACTAATAGGTCTATGTGTGTGTTCCGGTTTAGTTGCTAGCCTAGTACGATACCAAGAAATCTAGTGGACTTTGCTGTGCATACTCTTTGCTCATTAATACTTATGTCAATTATATTGTTGTTAATTACACGCCCTCTACTGAAGATCATTCCTATGGTTTTTTTTAACGTTTAGATTAAATCCCCACTTGTTCATCCAGTCAGATACTTTATCCATTTGCTTTTGTACTGTTTTATAGAGGAATGGGAGATTTCTTCCCGTTCACCATATCGCAGCGTCATCTGCAAACTGGGATAAGTTGTTTTTTAAGTCTTTAAACTCGTCGCCTAGGTCGTTGACCATAATCGTAAAAATAGATGGTGATATTACTGATCCCTGGGGAATTCCATTCTGTTGCTCATACACCTCAGATCTATCATTGTTTATTTGTACCGTGAAGTATCTATCCTGCAGGAAGTTTTCTAGATAATTGTAGGTTCTGCCTACTATACCTAATTTCCTGATTTTATGTAGTGCACCCTCCCTCCAACACTCATCATATGCTCTTGCTACATCAAAGAATATTGCTACTGTCTTTTCATTCCTTTTGAAGCCTGTTTTAACATCATGTTCCAGCCTCAACAGTTGCTCTATTGTACTATGTTGGCTTCTAAAGCCTGCCTGGGTTGGACTGTACAAATTATGCTTTTCTAGATGAAATTTTAACAACGGGCTGATCACCCGTTTGCCAGTCACTTCGATTACGGAAACAACAGCAAATGGGTTGATTTGCCGTTGCCCTAAAGACGCCACTAGGCGTGATGGGAAACAATGGCAAAGAAAACCTATCTGCTGTTGCCCTAAGACGCCACTAGGCGTAATGGCCACTGACTGCTTTGACGGTCGGTGGCTAAGGACGGAAGAAGAAGATGAAATTTTAGTCTGCTGTTGACTATTGTTTCTAGAATTTTTCCTAGATGCGATGTTAACGATATTGGCCTGTATGAGCTGACATCATGTGTTTCCTTATCTGGCTTTAGTATGGGGATGACTACTGCTGTCTTCCATGAACATGGTATTTTTCCCGTGGGTGCCAGATTTTCTATGTAGGGATGCAATCACTCTTAGAGTTGTATTTGGTACCTTTTTGAGGATTTCATAGCTCAGAATGTCTTTCCCCAGAGGTAGTATTGGTTTTTCCTGCTAAAGCTCTTTCTATTTTCATCTACTGTAATATCTGCATTTTAAATAATTAGCATCCATGTGTTGGTGTCAACCATATTTTCCCCTTTTAATTTTTCTAGCAGTGTTTTCCGCCTATTTATTTCTGCCTTATCTAGGCTGTCTATTGAACTAACCTGATAGAAGTATTTAGCTAGTATGTTGGCTTTTTCTCTATCTGTTTCAGCTCTCTCTGGTATTTTAATTGTTGGGATTTTAAATTTCTTGTTGTTTCCTCCTTTAATTGCTTTTAGTTTTCTCCAAACTGTAGTTACTTGTGACCTGTGGTTTAGTGTTTGACAAAATGTTCTCCAACTCTTTTCTTTAGCTCTGAATATTATTTTATTTGTTTCATTTACTTTTTTATAGTTTGTGTAATTCTCTTCAGTTTTGGCTTTTCTATACTTTTTCAGGGCCCTCTCCCTCAATTTCAGTTGTTCTGAACATCTGTCTGTCCACCATGATACTGGATTTTTATCTTTGTTTCTTTTCCTATTTTTGCCTTTTTGTGTTGGTTTTAAGTGTTCAGGCATATTCCTGTTTGGTATATATTTATTGCTATTTTTAAAATCTCATTTGTTAGTTTTTCTGCAAATATATCTATACTGTTAGATTCAATTTGTTCTATACTTAGTTTACTTAGCTCCAATTGGAAGGACTCCCAGTTTGCCTTTTTTAGGTTGAATGAAGGTTTTGAGCTTCTTGGACTAGTTCTATATTTGTCGTTTAGGTTTATTTCTATGGGTAAGTGGTCTGAGCTGGAGTCATTCAGTACTTCCCATTTAGCAAAGGCTAGGGTTGGTTTTATAATACTGATGGCTATTGCTGTATCTCCTCCACTGTTGCATGGGTTAACCCTTGTCACTGAGCCATCATTTAGTATGATTAGCTCAGCACTTTCAATGTAGTCCAACAGTCTTTTTTCCTGCTGGATCATTACTGTTGTTACCCCATGCCTCATGGTGTGCATTAAAGTCACCTACCAATAATGTTCTTTGGTCTATTTGTGTGTTAATAGTGGCAATGTCCCTATCGGTTATATTACCCTTGCGGCTATAGATGTTTATTATTTTTAAGTTATCTGGCTCACTGTCTAATGTTATACTTATTCCTTCAATATTTTCTGTGTTGAATTGTTCCCAATTTAATATTTTGTAGTCTTCATGTATTAGAAAGGCCACGCCCCCTCCTCTTCCCTCAGGTCTATCATTTCTAAGTGTTATATACCCTTGGTAGTTCAGTTTCTGTTTGGGGTTCAGGAGGGTTTCTTGTATTGCAAATATGGGTTTTGCCTCCTTATACTGTCCCATAAGAGACATCAGGTTCTTCCTGGCACCCCTACAGTTCCACTGAACTACTTTGATAGCTCTAGAGTCTTTGGTCCCCATTTAGTATGGTTAGCTTAGTTATGTTATTGTTTTTATTACGTTCTTTGATAAGGGATCTACTTTTTGGGGTTTTGCTCACTATCTCTCATGTTCTCCACAAACTCATCATTCCAAGTAACCATTGTACTCCGAACTCTTTCTGCGAGGTATGGTAGGTGTAGTTCCACTGTTTCCTTAAATTTTTCTTCCATATTTTCTTTGTTGTCCTGATTTTTAATCATTTTAGCTCTTTCTCTATTTTTTTAAGGATTTCTTCATTAGCTTCTTTTATCTCTGCTATTTTTTTGAGGTCTCTCTCTATTTCCTTTTGTGCTGTTTTTATTTCTTCTAGTACCTGTCTGGCTTGGATGAGGTTATGTTGTCTCTTCTGTGTTGTCATCTTCTTTACTGTTTATGAGTGTTTTAATTTTATCTTCTTTCTGGATTTTTTCCTTTATGTCTTTCACTTCACTGGTTATTTGTTGTATTTGTTTCTTAATGATACTTTCTTGAGAGTTTTGAAGATGGTTGTTTGTTTTCTGTCTTTCTTTTATTTGCCAGAATGGTTTGTTTGTTTCTAGTGATTCTTTTAATGTGTTTTGTCTCTTGATAGATTGGGCACCCTTGATACCTGGCACTGTTGCTACCCTGGCAGTTTGCACATTTTCTGTTTTTGTTTTCTCGTTTATCCACTCGAAAAGCAGCGGCTGGGAGACTTTATCAGGCCATAAATCGAGGATTCCTCAGCAAGAAAGAGGTTGGTAAGAAAACGAAGATGGCTGTATACCGCTCCACCTATGTCCCAGTCTTGACATATGGATGCGAGTCATGGGCGATGACTACAACCCACAAAAGCCAGATCCAAACCTCAGAAATGAGGTATCTGAGGAAGGTGGTTGAAGTAACAAGAAGAGACATAATCCGCAACCAGGCGATACGTCAAGGCCTAAAATCCCACCCGCTGCAGATCCAAATAGAACAGTCCCAACTAAGATGGTTTGGCCATGTCTGCAGAATGGGAGAAGATCGGCTACCACGACAAGCATGGGAAACAAAGAGCCAGGGATCCAGACCTCCAGGACGACTCAGAGTCCGTTGGGAGGACAACATTAGACAATCTTTGAAGGTCCGAGGACTAGAATGGAACCAGGCCAGGAAGAAGACAGCTGATAGAATAGTCTAGCGCTCTCTTTTCCAAACCTCTACACCTCACGGTAGAAGGGGAACGACTAAGTAAGTAAGTTTTCTCGTTTATAATCTTTATCCTCCTTAGCCATTGTACAGTCTGCGTGTCTGTGTGCTCCCGCACAGAAACTGCACCTAGTCGCTCTTTTACACACATGTTGCGTATGGCTAAAGCCTTGACAGTTTGTGCATTGTATGATGCTAGGTATGAATACCTGTCATTTTGGCTCTCTGGTGGAGTTTGACCTGCTTGGGTATTTCTGTGCCCTTTATATTTAGCACTACCACTGTAGTATTCTTTTGCTCTTTGGTTTTTATTCTTTCTACTTTTTCTATTTGTGTTTGTGGGTTTTCTTTCGTTATGTTAGTGTGGATCTCTTCTTCTGTTAGGTTTGAGTCGACCCCTTTGATGACGAATCTTCGGGTCTCCTTGATCAACTCGATCTGTACCTTTATCCCATGTGCGAGTTGCACTTCTTATGGGTTAGGCCTACTCTTTAATTCATGTAGTAGTGCCTTGCTTTTTTCTGTGTTGTTTACCGTGATTTATGTTTTTGCATTTTGTCAATATATTTTTTCCCTATTATTGCTTCCAGAATGACCAGAATTTTGTCATCCGGGAGAGATCTCAGTATGGCTTCTGTTCCAGCTATCTGTGTTATTTTGATTCTGTTTTTGGTTTCTTTGTACACTGCTTCAAATGTTTTCGCCATGTCTCGAGTTAATCCAGTCCAAATCCCGGTCGACGAAAAATCCTCAAATGCCGTCGCCCGGGTTTGATCCTGTATCACCCGGTCGCCAGAGCGGTGTTGTAACCACTACGCTAGCGCGGCTCCCACCCTGACTGTTTTTGCTTGTGGTTTCATGGTTGTCCTCTTTCCTGTGTCCTGTCTGTTTGTTTACTGTCCGGGTTCCTGCGTCTTCGTTTTTGTTGTTTCTGCTTACTAGAGTTTTAATTGCGCCTCCTTTCAGATTTTCCTTTATTGTTTATATTTTGGGTCCAATTTATGTGTTTCTGACTATAGGGCTTGTGATTCTGTTCTTTTCTGTCGGGTTTGGTATTCTACCCTTTTCAGCTTGCCTGACTTATGCTTTTCCCTCCCCGGACTGCGACCTGGTCATTGGTGTCATTGTGATTATATTTATTGATTCATTTACCTATGACTGTTAGTACGGTACCCTGTCTTTTATTTTGCAACTATTATTTTTCTTATTTGACTGATCTTTATTGAAATTAATGTGTATCTCTAGTCTCATTAGTTTTATAAATAACACTGCTGGTAATCTACGATTACGAGAATGTACGGGAAACAAAATGGCTGCTGTACCCTCAACAAAGAAAACACCACGTGGCGCACGAATCTATTGAATTTTCCCTATTATTTCGAATTTATATTACCACTCCTAGTTACTACTTAACTAGATAACTAAAATTTAATAACGAATACTACGTGTACACAACTAATACTTTAATGAATGAACAAGAACAAAAAACAACTTAGGCCTATCTGGAATTTGCCTAAAACCTTCGCTGGAGTGTGGCACGTCTGATCGCGAACCGTCGTCATGTGTCCAAATAGGCCCGTTCTTTTTTTTAATTTTTATTAATGTGTTTGCTACTTTCCTTTGTAGCACGCCCCTTTCAACCATCTACCATGTACATAGAGTTGTTGGTTATATCAGGACGTGTTTCCTTTGTTGTAATATGTTTTTGTTTGTATTTATTTTTTACTATATTATCTCTAGTAGGTATTTTCCTTTTGTAGTTATAGTTCATAATGGTTTTTTTTATAGAAACAGAACACTAATGCTAATTTAAATTAACTCACGTGCTCAAGGAATCTACAGATAGTCTGGTGTCTAACTTCGTTTCTCTCTCGTCTGGGCGATATAGGCTCTAGGCTAATCACTCAACTTTAGTGCGCTGCGTGGATTAATTTTGCCCCTTAAATAACACTCGCCTTTATTGCTCTATTAGGCACGAAAACACAGACATGGCCCACAACTATCAAATATAACACACGACTATCAAATATAACACACCACAACTAATTCTTAGGCTTTATTATGGCCTAGTTATAAATCTTCTTTGTCAGACTTTTCACATCCCAGCAATTCTTGCTCGCGCCGTCACGTGGGTTGACAGTCACGTGGGTTGCGCGCACATCGAAAATATACGGGCGATAAATATGCCATGAACATGAAGGGGGAAGCCGGGGTGTCTTTACGGCCCCATCACATGTATATAGAAAGTTTTAGTATTTAGTGTCTAAAATGTAAGCATTCATCGGGGAAATATTTTTAATAGCTTTGTCATTTTGTTCAGCAATGGCAGGTTTTTTTAATTTTTAAAAATTGAAATAACTTTTGTATTTATTTAAGGTAGAAGCAGTCAGGATATAATCTGTAGGACATATTTATTCCCTTGAAAAGCTTCTCTTGAGCAGCTTTATTTACTGCCAACAACTTGATTCTGTCTAGCAGCTTTATTCTCTTAAACAACTTTACGCTCAAAACAGCTTTCATTTCTAAGAGCTGCTTCATGTACTATGCGAGCTTGACAAAAACGCACGTGACTTGATGTCATGCCCCTCTATGCACAAGCTTATAGATTTAAATTTACGTGATACATTTTTCTGTAGTAACTGGAGTGGAAGAATGTAATATAACGCTTTAGAATTGCAGAACCTGACATGGAGCTTAGAACAGAACCTGATAACGCAGTTTAAAAAAAAAAAAAAAATCAGCCCGACTCTAATGCTATGGTTAGGAAGACAAAGAAAATGTTGAACTATGAAGTTAGAAACTGCAGAAGATAAAAACGGCTAATAAATAGATAGGAACCTGATAGTTAAGCTGAAATTAGTAACCGAGCCTTATATTAAGCTTAGATAGAAAACTGAGTCTGATAAAGCAGATCTTAGAAATATAATAGAACCTGATTAGTGTCAACAAATTTCCTCACTAGTGTCAATAAATTTGAAAAAGCTATTACATTTTGGTTTTGAATACCAGTGCCAAAATTAAATGCTCATGTTCTTCAACCCACCTCAAGATGGCAGGGCAGTTTCTGTTGAGCATCTAGGTTGAGCTTATAGGAATAAAAATTAACACATTATATAGTTATATTTAGCATGTCTTCCCTTTTAGCTCCAGCCAATTGCCGCCTATGGTGCCTTGTGGCATACTTTGTGTAAATTGTAAAGTTAAAGAAAAACAAAAAATGTCAGCATGGTAAGATAGTCTGTAGCCTGTTACAGTGTACGATCAAGGCAAGAGACATTTTAGATTTATTAAAGCCAACCTTCACTACTGAAATAGCAATCTGAAAGGTTTATGTCAGACTTAAGTGCATTACTGCTACTTTCCAACATGCAATGACATTCCTCCGGGCTTAAACAAAAAAACAAAGAAATATGCTGTAGTGGAAACTTAAAATTCATATTTCAAGTACACTGAGATAAGCTTGAAGAGGTTGGGGTGGGGGAAGTGGGGACTTAAGACTACTAATAAAACTGTTCTTACTCTCTTCCCCCCCCCCCCCATCCCCCACCACCAAAACACGTCTTTCCCTATTATTCCCCGACCACCAAAAATGACGGGTGGTTTTAGGCATTCCAAGCACTTAATGTTCTTTGCTGCAAGTTTTTCTTTTTTTTGGTCTTTTGAGGGCCGTTCTAATTTCCACATCTCTGCTGTCCTTTCCTCTGCTCTGCATAACTGTGGTCCATTTGAGTTTCCTTGATCTTGTTAGTTTTTGTTTACCCAATAATTTTTGTTCTTTTAAAAATGACAATCAGTGATTCTGAATTCAGTCTTTATTCAGTGGTATCAGTCTTTGCTTATTGTGTGGGGCGATTGCATTTAAGAAAGCATATTGTAAAATAATAGTTCGATTGATAACCCCTGACCTGAACCCAGTGACATGGAAAAAAAATGGCACTATCAACATATGTTAATGACCTCTAGAACAGCGGGTTAGCATGTAAAAGTATCTTACTTTACTCCCCCACTGTTAGCAGTGCTATAACCTGTTGGAATAAATTAACCATTCAGTCAGTAACCAGTGTACAGTATCTGCAGAACACACACTGCAATTGTGGTAAGCTGTCTCAGCCAGCAGATCATTATAGTTCTTGTGGATGACTCCAGCTGTGTTGACAGTACTGTGTTAGAAGTTTTAGATCTTACTACAAGTGTGTCAGCTGCCTGAAAAGCTGTGCCAGAGTTTAGTGCACTTAGTGTGCTAACAGCTACATACAAAACAACCTTTGGTGCTGCATGAATGATAGTCATGACTTTGCACCAGTGGTAAAACTATAATGGGACAGCAGGTTCAACATTGTCCTATATTCCCCCAGTGTTGGCACTGGTGTTCTTGAAATTTGACTTCACCACTATTGCACAAATCATAACTCGACATGACTTATGCGTGACTGTTGCAGTCATTGTGCTTGTGATAAACTTTGATAATTAAGTGTCAACATTTGCAGCAGTTTTTGCTGTATTCCCCCATTGTTGACACTGCTGTGCTGGAAGTTTACAGATTAACACGTGCTGCTTCTGTAAAATAAATGACCCATAGTGATATGTGGGCACCAAAAGTTGTATACCGCTGTAAACTACATTGACACATCGAGGTCAACACTTGCAGCCATGATCTTCATACACCAGTTTTGCATGACATATATTAGAAGTGCTGAATATGACATAAATAAGCCATGTTTGGGAAGTTGGAATATCTTCCATAGAAAGGTACCTTCAAACAGCTAGGTTGACATTGTAGTCTTTAATTCTGATTTCCTTCCTACCCCGTCATCTTTAGCTTCAATATTCTTCTTCTTCTTTGATCCTTAGCCGCCGACCGTCAAAGCAGTCAGTGGCCATCACGCCTAGTGGCGTCTTGTAGGGCAACAACAAATTGATTCCACTTTGCTCGGTCTGTGGCCATCCTTCGTACAGTGCCCCAACTCTGGTTCATTCTTTGCATCTCAGCCTCCACAGTCCTCCGCCAGGTTGTTTTTGGTCGGCCTCTCTTTCGTTTTCCTTCAGGGGTCCAAAGCATAGCTGTTCTTGTGATGGCATCGGGGTCTCTTCTGAGGACATGGCCAACCCAGCTCCAGCGTCTGCCAGCTATGATGGTGTGCATGTCCTCTTGCTTGCTATGAGTAAGCAGATCTTAGCTTCAATATCAAGTGCGATAAATTGTTTGGAAAATAACCTTAGTTGCAGTAAACCCCTAAGCCAAAAGTGAAACTAAGTCGAGACATCATTATTAGCGGCCAGTTCATGTGTTCCCACAAGTGTTGGCAGTCATGTTCTTAAAATTGATTTTAACAGGTTCATTGAAAATCATCATGGAGGCTTGAGCTACAGGTAATAACTACCCTGTGCTTCAGAAAATGCTCGTTGATAGCAGTGTCAACATTTGCAGCTGTTTGCTGTATTCCCCTAGTGTTGACAATGCTGTATTAGTTTGTAACAAGGGCTGAAACACCTAAAATAGTACATTGTGATAAGGATGAGCCATTTTGAGATCATTTGTAAACAGGGAAGTTCAGACTATATGATCTCTAACCTGAATGCATTTGTTAGATGAACGGTTGATGGAAAATACTAAATTTTAATAGCGTAACCGCATGTTATTGACCTAGAGAACAGCAAGGTCAACATCTTAGGTACTTGTTTTCCCCCACTGTTAACAGTACTTAAACCTGTGACAGAAATGATCTTTCAGTAACCAATATGCAGTATCTTTCAGTAACCAGTGTGCAGTATCTGCATTAAAAGAATTTGCACTTTTGGTAAACTAACTTGATCCAGCAGGTCAACATTTTAATTGTTTTATGTTCCAGTCATGGTAAACAGTGCTGTGCTAGAGGTTAGAACTTAAAAGTCTTATAAGCTGCCTGACAATGTTGTGCCAGAGGTTGGTACTTGATGAGAATGCTGTAACTTGCACATAGACCTTTGGTGTTACATGAGTGACAGTCACTAATTTGTGCCAGTGGTAAACTCACTGGACAGCAGGATCAACATTTACAGCTACTAGCTGTGTTCCCCCCAGTGTTGGCATTGCTGTTCTTGAAATTTGTCTTTACCACTGTAGGACAAATAATGAACGAGTAGAGAGCAATCCTTGAGCTTGTGATCAACTTTGATAGTGTCAACATTTGCAGCCATTTGCTGCATTCTCCCAGTGTTGACACAGCTATGCTGAAAGTTTACTCTTTTTCACAAGTTCTTCAGTGCGTCTCCAAAAAATTGTCGGTGGCCTATGGGCAACAAAAGTTGTATACTACCATAAACTACCAGGATACATCACTTGTGCCCAGATGCTTCATACTCAAGTTCTACATGAGATACCTTAAAAGGAGTGCTGTAAATAACCATCAGGTCTACCTCTAAATAAGCAGTGTTTGAGAGGCTGTTGATAATCTGCTACAGGAAGCTACCTGAGACGGTAAGGTCAACATTTGTAGTCAAAGGGAATTCAATCCCACTGATATCAAATTGACACGCTGTATTTTATCTTTGGTGTAATGGCTACAACGTTGTACTGGCGACCAGGTGTTCATGGTTCAAACCCGGGCGTCAGCGTTTGAAGAAATGTTTACGACCGGAAATTTGACTGAATAACCTGAACGGCTCCTGCACATAAATCCCGAGTGGATGGGAAGGAGCGAAGCTCCTGACCGGGTTGGAAGGAAAGTCCACTGACCCCCCAGCCTCGCAATGACATGTCATTGGGCCAAAAGAGCTGGAAAGCTCGAGTGCTGCTGGTTCTAGGAAAGAAAAAAAAAAGGAAAAAAACTAGTACTAAAACATCTTTCTTAAATATAGCATACTGCGACAGTGGTAGGCAGTCATGAGACAGTCAACATCCATCTGGGATGATTACAATTAAGAGATCACATTATAAACACTAAACATTGCATAAACGCCGACCTGGGTGCAAATTTGAGAAAATTTGTATATTTTAATGAAAGGGATGCAGCATATTTTAGTGACCTCAATAATACCAGGTTAGCATTTAAATTAACTTACCTGTTGTCTGCTGCTAGCAGTACTGTAACCTGTTTAACAAAAATGGCTTAATCAGTGAGCGGTATCTGCAGAAAACACTTTTTAAAAATTTACTTGAGCGTGTTTCCAGTAGTGTTGACTGTGCTGTGCTGGAGGTTAGAACGTAAGACTGGTGCTGTAAGATGCCTGAAAAATGGTGCCAGAGGCTAGTGATTAATAAAAGAGCTGTAAGTTGCACGTAAAATCTTCAGTGCTGTATGAGCTACAGTCACGACTCCCTGTGCCAGTGGTAAACTATCAAGGGACATTTACAGCTAATTGCTGTATTCCCCCAGTGTTGACATTGTTGTTCTTAAAATTTGAATGGGCCACTATTGCACAAATCATAACTGGACATGATTGATGAGCGAGTGATTGTTGCAGTTGTTGTGCTTGCGTTAAACTTTCATAGCAGTGTCAACATTTGCAGCCATCTTGCTGTATTCCCCCAGTGTTGACACTGCTATGCAGGAAGTTAACATAAGTGCTACAGCCCATCTTAGATGACCCATTTTGATACTAGGGTGCAAGCAGCACTACATACTGAAATACCTAGAAAACATTAATTTATACCAGAGTTCAGCATAGGATATCTTTAACAGAAATGCTGAAAGCTACCTCGAAACAGCCATGTTTGAGAAGTCAAAATTCTATCATAGTAAGCTATCTTCAGACAGCAGCTTTTTCTTGACAAGCAAAATTTAGCGTTGATTTCAAGTGCTTAATTCCCCGTCTTGAGAGTGCTGTATTAGTTTGTTTTAGCAAGCTTAAGCGCAGTAGTGCTAAGATATCTAGAGATGGGGAGATCACACTTTGCAGTCAAGTGTTGACTGTGCCTGCACTATAACTTTGGTTTCATTTGTTGCAACCTGACTTTGAAAATGTTTTTCCATGGTGCATGAACAGCCTTGTGCTAGTGGTAAAACTGCCTTGAGACATCAAGGTCAACATTGACAGCCACTAGCTGTATACCCCCCCAATGCTGACATTGATGTGCGAGGCATATTGTCACAAGTGCTACACGCTGCATCTAAAGTAACCATTTGTAGATGGTAAGAGTGCCAGCAGTAAACATCAGAGTGAAGTCCAACATTGAAGTTATTTTCTGTATTCTCCAGCACATCGTTTTGTGCATTGCCCCGTATTAACTGTGCTGTGAGGGATTTGGTTTTCATTGAAAATGGCCACCAGTTTAAAGAACACATTGTGGTAAACTCCATTCATAAGTGTCAAAACATTTAGTCCCTTCACTCGGTACTGACATACTGACACTGCTGTTTTAAAGGCTAGATTGTAACAGATTTTAACTCAACAGTATCCTATTTTAAACAATGGGAATGTTGTGTACTACCTAGGCAAAGAAACGTCAATTTGCGGTCATTTGCTGCTTCCAGTGTTTACACTGTTGTGCTGTTTGTTGGATTTTAACTCAGTATGTGTCTCGGAAACATCCCACAGTGATGCATGAGTGCCAGCAATAAATGTTTAGCTGCTTGGACACCGAAAGGCCAATATTAACAGCCATTGTCTGTTCCTAGTGTTGACACTGCTGTTCTCGACAAGTCAGTACAGTATTACCTAATTAAAAAAGCACACCAGCATAAGCTACAGCTAGAAGCCATACTTGTGATTAAACAGCTTTCAGAACAGAAGGATCAACATTGAGTCATTTGTGTATCACACATACAACCAAATGTGCTGCAGATGCAGTATTTAACTGAAATGTAAACTTTAAAAATAATCCACTTTAAGCTTGTCATAAGCCTGAGATAATGGTGCCTGTATTTGAATTGCATCACATGTAACCATTTGTAATTTCTAAGTTTTGAGTGTTGTGCTGGTAGTTTAGTGTTAGATAAATAGTTACAAGTTCTCTCTGAATTCAAGGATAACTGGGAAATCCCAATTTAATGTATAAATATAGAACTGAACAATCATTTATTGAACACTGTAAAACAAGGAGCCTTCTTATCACCACTCATCTACTTAATTTTTTTCTTCTTCTTCGTACACTATGACGTCCACTTGAATGTTCTCAAAGAAAGCAGTAGTCAGTTTGAGGCTATTTGAATCCCCGTAAAGCTTTTCCACGAAAGGAGCTGGCATCGGCCATATGCGCTTTCTCTGTACCGCATATAAGGGGCAACTTTGAAGCAGATGTTCAGCTGTCATTTTATCAGTGCTACAGTTACACTGATTGGTAGTTACTATCTTTAGCTTGTTGAATAGATGGTATCTCAATCTGTTGTAGCCAGTGCGGAGTCTGAAGATTACCACTTGTTCTCTTCTGTTGAGCTGGTAGTAAGCATCATTCTGTGTGTGATGTGGATGTTCTACATTCCATTTGTTTCTGTATCTGATTCTGATAATACTCTTTGCCTCCTCGAAAGTTAAGCTTGCATCAGGCTGAGGTAAATGTGAACCTTCTATTGCCATTCTGTCAGCCTAACTGAAACCTTAATTGTACACAAAGTGAATGACATAATAAAAACATGACAAGACTAAGATTGAGACAGCGAAAGAAAAAAAAATTGAGTACTTGACAGAATTTTTAGTGCTAGGACAATATCTGCATTAAACTGTAGTCCACTTCTTTATTAGTTTTCTGATTACCCAAATCCTGGTTAACGTCTCCTACCTTTGTAGTAACTAGCTCATATTTTTCTTCCCTCCACCCCATATTAGCACCTGACATTTCAGTATTATAGTGCTCATCTTGACCTGTCCGTCTTTCCTACCCCACCCCAAGTATAAAATACTAAGGTTCTTTCATAGTTTCTGAAATCTTATTATCCTGAGTCGGCCATAAATGTCATCTGTAGGTTGAAATTGTAATTTATCCTACAAAGAAGAAAAACATTTACTTTTCTGTATAGAATAGTCATTTAACATTCGCTCCTGAGAGCAGTGATTCACTACACTTAGATGCATTCGTGTAGTTAGTCTTCAGTTTATATGTTGCTTTCCAGCTTTATTGTAGATTTAATTCATTTTCCATTTGACTCCTTATGAAGCACGGGGTCACCACTGTACTTGGTTCCCTTGCAGGAAGCCTGAACCATGTATTTTCATACATCATAGCAGTGGTTTCTATGGCAACTTGTTTTATTTGAGGTTACCAGCTTCACACAAAACCTCATTTTGCCTTGGACAATAGGAGCCTGTAGGAGCAGTAGTCATATTCTTTGTCATCAGAGGCCCCCAGGAACTACACAAGTCTAGTTTAGATTTATTGTGAATTTTTATATTTACTTTAATGTTACTTTTCCTAATGTATTTTGGTATTTCGATTTCGCGCCCCCCCCCCTTCCCCAGAATATTTTTCAAAAAGTTTTTTGGCATTTCGGTAGGCCCTATACTTTTGGTAGACATAGCATTGAACAGACATTATCTGGAATCTAGACAGATCATTAGTGAAAGATATTACCTCGGCATGGCTCATTATTTCTTTGCCAGTGCTTTCCTCTGAGTAGCATGACCAACTTTAGACCGTTGGTCTGTAGGCCCACTGTTGGTTATGCTATCAAAGGAAAGAACACTGTCAAGGGTTAATGTAGAGGTGAACGTTCCTGCACATGGACATCAACCCAGGTGTGTTGTCTCTGCTTTATTTTCTGTGACACGTCAGTTTATGAAAGAACTGTTAAAGTATGAATAACTGCCATAAACTGCATATCTGCTCCTTACATTTTGTTAAAAATTTATTTCAAAAACTATTAGATCTTGGCACATGTCAGGTTTTTGCAATGTTTTCTACTATTAGCTAAACACTAGTTTTTTTTTTTTTTTTTTTTTTTACTTTGATAAGAAAAAACTTGCTTCTGTTCTCTTCTTCTTCTTCCTCCTTGATCCTTATCCCTGCGTCTGTTAAACCTGTTTCTGTTAACATTGCTTAATGGGGTGAGGTGGAATTTATCAGTTGTGGTTTGTCAGCAATAACATGACTTACTTTTATTTAGCCAGAAGTACATCCTTTTAACTTTGTAAGAGTACAGATTTGTCAGATTTTACTACAGTGTATAAAACTCGATAGAGCAATCAGCTGAAGTTGATTTTAAGGAACAAAACAGTAGTTAAATTTGCATTAGGGACTTTTAAACAGTAACTCAATTATGTCTGTGTCAAACATCACAGCAGGTAGAAATAATTGTTGTTTTTTCCCCACGATGTCACAGGTCCCCTTAGACCTTTAGGTCTTTTCCCCAGAACTGAATGTTTTGTGGTTAGGAACAAAACCATCCTGCATTTGCCCGTTAGATCAGTGTTATGTCTGGTTATGACAGGTGCAATTTTTTATGCAATAAATATTGAACTCATGATTTCACCACTGGCCCCTTAGACGAGTTCCAAAAATGTAAAAAAAAAAAAAAGTTTAAATTAACGAAGACCTCAGATTTTCCATTAAGTATTGCTCTTTCTCCTCCACTGTATGGTGATTCTGTCTGCCAGATGTTGGTGGGCTGTAATGGAATTGATAAAACTGTTTTAGCACAAATGAAATTAGCTTCAAGTATTGAACTATTTACAACCCTTCACAATTATTCGTTGGCTGTGCTTGTTCATACCACTTGGATAGTTTCTCGTTTTCTACTTTTCAGCCAGTTACCAGCATCAAAAGCCTGCATTTAAACCATTTAGATACACCCTAAAAAACTATTTATACAAATTACATGCAGCATCCAAAAGCCAAAGTTTATACCATTTAGATAAAACTTGCAGTTGTCCATGATAACACTGTTTGGATGCAACTTAAGGAGGCAGGATTATACCATTGACATACCTCAAATACCATGCAACTATAAATGTACAGTTTACATTTTTTTCTGTTTAGTTTTTTTTTTTTTTTTTTTTCCAAAAAGCGACATTTATTAATGCAATGCAGTCTTGCACAACTCATTACCACTTTGCTGATGTTGCATCTTCACTTGTTTGTACTTATGTTCTTGTTTCTACTTTTTTTTGTGTAGTAAAAAAGTTGCTTATCTTTAACCATACGCATGCTATTACTTTGTGCAACTATTTGTATTTTGCTAGATTTTTGTGATTAAAGAAATATAATATTTGAAGTGAGATATTATTAAATGACTGAAATTATTTTGAAAACAAGGTTACTAGTTGTACAAGTTAACACTTGTCAGTTATTTAGTAGCTGTATCCTGCTCATTTTTATACAAGTGCTCCCTCCCTCCTGTAAATTTGAATTTACTGTACCCACAGGTAATTTTTGATGTTAGTGAAACTTCTTTATATCACAGTGCTTAGTTTTCTTGTGTACAAATATTTAAACGCCCAGTTTGCAACATGAACAATTTTAGTAAAGTGTTTTTAATATGTGCTACATTGTTCTGAGTTTGTTTTATTTTGTACTTGGCAGTCTTTCAAATCATGATAAATTGTTAATGTAAGATTTATGAACCACTGCCTTTTGGATTAGTAAAGGCTTTCTGGAACTCCCATACCACAGACAGAAGGCTATTGGTAAACCATCATACTGTCCCTTACAATCGTGAATCAAAGCAACTTCCTTAGAAAATGACCATTATAAGGGTTCAAGAGGAACCACAACCAAGCTACTGTAAGCTGAATTGGATATCTTGATCATAAGAACTGAATGAGTTTTCTATCCTACATACGTGTCCATTCATTCCAGCTCTTAGAAAACAAGATGGCAGTGACAAGAAAGAAATTGATTGTTAAATTCCAAAGAACCGAGTAGATGAAATATATTCTGAATACAGAATTTACTATGGAGAAAGTAGCACGACAGTGACAATTTAGGATGCAGAAGAGCAAGAACAGTGAAGTTATGATGGGCAGTCTTTTGAGTGTTGGACCACAAGATCTTCTTCTGCGTTCGGTTTGTAGTCATGCTAAATCTGCAGGCCTGTCGCCAGGACGAAGTCCACAGTCTTTTCCAGGTCGGCATGGCAGCCCCATAGCTTCTGCTGGAGCTCATCACCTTTTGGCCAGGTCGCACGTCGCAATTTATCATGGGTTGGACAGTTCTGGAGATTGTGTTCTGGAGTCTGGATATCAGTTCCACATGGGCATTCATTCGTGTGGGATATCTTGAGGCGATAGAGATGTCCAAGTAATCTGCAGTGACCAGTTCTCAGGCGGAAAATTGTCGTCTGTTGGTGTCTGTTTAGATGGTGGATTGGGTCATCTCTGCTGTATATATCCCCTTCCTCCTTCCACTGATTTTTGTACTTGTTGTGGATGATGGTTTTTGCTTCCCGATAGGGCAATGGGTGGCTGTATTGTTCCATTTTACTGCCACTTCTTGATAGAGCATCTGCTTTCTCATTACCAGCGATTCCACAATGGGCAGGTAATCACTGAAGGGCAATGGTTGATGACCTTTGGATGATGTTAAGCTCAGATCTGATCTCATTCATCGTGTTATCATTTCTGGTGTTTTGTATTGATTCAAGTAATGATCTGACACTAAATGTGGGCAATCCTGAGCCAATAACAGTAAGGAACCAGAAGTTAGAACAGACAGACACATTTACTTACCTAGGAAGCATAGTAACACCTGACGGCGGAACAAGCAAGGACATTAAGAACAGAATGAATAAAGCGAGAACAGCCTTTGCTGTTCTCAACAACATTTGGAAGTCTTCCCAGTACAGCACAAACACCAAATTAAGACTGTATGAGAGCTGTGTACTTTCTGTGCTTCTCTATGGTGCGGAATGTTGGAGAGTAACAGAGAAGGAAATGTCGAAACTGTCCTCCTTCCACACAATCTGCCTAAGGAAAATTCTCCGAATCTTTTGGCCAAACACCATCAGCAACCAGGAACTACTTATTCGGAGTAACCAGGAGGACATGCACACTATCATAGCTGGCAGACGCTGGAGTTGGGTTGGCCATGTCCTCAGAAGGGACCCTGATACCATCACAAGAACAGCTATGCTATGGACCCCCGAGGGAAAGCGAAAGAGAGGCCGACCAAGAACAACTTGGCGGAGAACTGTGGAAGCTGAGATGCAAAGAATGAACCACAGTTGGGGCACTGTACGAAGGATGGCCGCCGACCGAGCAAAGTGGAATCAATTTGTTGCTGCCCTACAAGACGCCACCAGGCGTGATGGCCGCTGACTGCTTCGACGGTTGGCGGTTATGGATCAAAGAAGAAGAAGAAGTAATGATCTGCAGTCAGTGAAGATTACTATCTTAGCTTGTGGCTGCTGTTCAGGTCTGGTGAGGATCTTCAGGGCTTGCAGTAGTGCCATAGCTTCTGCCCTAAAATTGGAGATCTTTCCAGTTGGGAAAGCCTTTCGGATGATCTTTCCATTTAGGAATCTTATAAAAATGCCTCCTCCACCGTTCTTTACTGCCCCCTCAGCAGATCCGTCTGTGTATGCATGTGTCCACTCCTTCGGGTTGTACTTTTCTTCAATCATTTCTTGAGCCAAAGTTTTTAGTTGTTGAGGGGTCAGGTGGCCTTTCTTTTTTATTTCAGGGACTTCTGTGATGATAGATATATTTCCATGGCAGTCGTCTGGCTCCTCGTAATCAATTAACATTTCAATCTCAATAGATCGATTTGGGAGGAGGTCTTCATGGCATCGATGCAGATGTTTGGAGATGTTTAGGAAGCTGGTTCTTTTCAGCCTGTTCTTTGTCACACTATGGAGTTTGGCATGCATTGGGTGACTTGGCATTCGTAGAAGCTTCTCACTGTGAGTGAATACCTTTTCCTCACGTCTGTCATCAAGAGAGCCGATTTTGGTGTATCGCTCCATCGCCTGGATTGGAGAAGTCTTCATCCCTCCAGTTATTAGTCTAAGGCCTGAATTTTGCAGTTTCCCTAGACATTCTGTGTTTGTTTTAGATGCTGTGGCCCAGGCTGACATGCCATATTCAAGTACAGGTCTGACTGTGCCTGTATAGACTTTTTTAAGTATGTTGGTATTTGCCCCCCCAACTTGTGCCAGCCAGTTTCTTCATAATAGAGAGCTTTCTTATTGCTCTCTGTTCTACTGCTTTTATGTGCGGCTTCCAGGTGAGTCTCTTATCCAACTTGACTCCTAGGTATGTTGGGTTTTCCTCGATTGGAAGTTCACTTCCATTTAGCTGCAGTTTGATCGTTTCTCAGCGATTTGACAGAGAGAAGCAGGTTGCTACTGTCTTGGAGAGGTTTATCTGTACTCCCCAATCTGATGCCCATTTACCGATGGTATTTAGCGCTGCTTGCATCCTGAACTTCGCAGTAGGCAAATGTTCAGCAGCACACCAGGCAGCAAAATCGTCAGCATGAAGAGCCCTGGAGATATGCCCGGACAGTTTCTCTGCAATATCATTTATATATATGATAAAAAGTGTGGGGGAGATAACTCCTCCCTTGTGGCACACCCTGTTGTAGAGTGACGCGATGGCTCAGTTTCCCGTCAAGTTTTACTCTTGCTGTGCGGTATCGAAGAAAGTCCCGTATCCAGTTGAACATTCTCCCTTCAATTTTGCTGTTGAGCATCTTAAGGAGGAGTCCTTCTTTCCATACCTTATCAAAGGCTTTTGTCAAGTCTACAAAAACCGCCAGTACTTTCTTTTTCTCCTGAAAGGCATTTTCTACTTCCTGGGCTAGATATACTAGTTGGTCTTCGGTGCTGCGATTTTTTTCTAAATGCTGACTGTGTGTTATCAAGCAGATGGTTTTTTTCCAGATGTTTCAGTAATCTTGAGTTCACCATTCTTTCCATTACCTTACCCAGACAGCTCAGTAGGCTAACTGGTCGGTAGCTGGACTTGCTTGTTTTCTCCTTTTGTTTCTTTCTGATGGGAACAATGATTGCTTCTCGCCATCGATCTTGAAATTTTCCAGTACTCCATGATTGATTGAAGATTAGGAGGAGCTTGTGCCTGGCTACAGGTCCAAGGTTCTTGATCATATCATTTGTGATGCCATCTTTTCCTGGAGCTTTTCTGTTCTTTAGTTTTGTTATGGCAGCACTGAGTTCTCTCATAGTAAGGGGTGACTTCATGCAGATATCTGGGTTTTGGTGCTTCAGTTTTTCTTTTACTTCCTTACGTACCTCTTGAATCCGTGCGTGTGAAAGTGATGTGGTGCTTTCTTCCTTGTAGAAATCTGCCAGGATGTTTGCTGCCATCTTTCCTGTGTGGTATTTTTCATTTTCCTTGATGACAGTCTTACAGTAGCTGGTTGTTGTTTCTTCATTTAGCACTCTTGTCAGATTCCATAGCTTGCTTGAGTCCTTTTCCATGTTGAGACTGCTGGTCTTCTGGTGCCAGCTCCTTTGGATTTCAGCTTTCTTTTGTTCATTGAAAGCTTGTTTTATGCTGTTGTGCCTCTGTGTGTTCTCTAATGTGGGATTTTGCTCCATAGTTTCCCGTGCTTTATTTAATTCACTATGGAGTTTTCCCAGGTTGTCACTCCAGTATGGTTTGTAGTCTCATCGTTTACCTCGTGGAATTGACTTCTTTGCTGCTTGGATGATTGCCTCACTGATGATGGAGATGTTTTTATTGATGTTATTTGAGTGGGCAATGTTCTGACAGAAATTGTCGGCTTGTTCTTTAAAAAATCCCCAGTTTGCTTTTTTGAAATTCCAGCTTGGAGACATATTGATTTCTCCTACACTTCTTATCTCAGATATCTGTAATGTGACTGGTACATGGTCACTTCCCCCAAGTTGAGTATTTACTGTTCTGGTGGTGAGTCGATGTATGTCATCTGTAGCCATAGCAAGATCTGGTGTGCTCGTTGTTTTCCATACTCTGGAATAGAAGGTGGGCTTATCCTCTGGTTGGTTTATTAGAATTAGTTTATTCTCTACCATCCAATCTTCCACCTCTTCTCCTCTTGGATCTGTTGAGTCATAGCCCCAGCTGGGTGAGTGGCTATTGAAGTCACCCATAATGAGGTGTCTCGATGCTGCAAGCTTCACTTTGTGTAGCTCCAGAGTTGTGGTTGGAGGGCTGTAGCAGTTTGTGATCATTAAGTCTCCACTGGGCAGCAGTAGTTGGACTGTTATGTATTCAAGTTCGTCCTCACCAGATCTGTGTGTCTCTACTGCTGGGATTGAGGTTTTAATCAGTGTGAGGATTCCTCCCTTAGTTCTTTTTGCCCTGTCTTGGCGGAAGGATTGGTATCCACGTACAAAGAATCGTTGGGTATCTTTTAGGTGAGTTTCTTGGATGCAGATTATATCAATGTTATTTTCCCTGAGGAATTCTTGTAACTCCGGTTTCTTGTTCCTCACTCCTTCTGCATTCCATTGAGCCACTGTAAGATAGTGGGTTGGTTGGTCAGTTGCTCTACTTTGCCTTCCCCCGACCATTTGGTTGGCAAAGGCACCGGTTACTTGGGTGGGCCCTTTCGAGGCTAGGGGCCCGGCTCCGCTCCTCCCCGGTTGTAGCTGATAGGAGCGACGCCATGACGTAAGTCGAGATTGTCGCATGACTCCATACCGCAAAAGCGTGTGTGTCCTAATATTTCCCGGTGTCTGCGCCGTAGCTGACACACTCCATCTTCGGCAGGCCGGGTTGTGTTTGTTGTTCAGGGTTGTCTCCCATAGCCTTTCCATCTCCCGGTGGTAGCTGCAAGGCAGCAGTTGGTTTGTTTACCGAGGTTTACCTTCCCCGTGGCTAGAGCTTATAGCGGCTCTTACTCACTTGATGCACCCGTCATAGGACATATGGGGGATTTCAGTGGGGGTATCAGTGCCACCTGTTACCCCTCCCCGTCCTGCTGGGAGGACATCGCCGTTTGGTCCGCGACTGCTTATTCGTCCAGCAATGCTGACTTAATTCGCAGCTGACACACCATATCTGGAGGTCGTTCCACTATCCGCCACCCGTGGACGCGCCTGGTTGGGGTCGGTCGCCCCTTTGCCAGGCCACAAGATCTTAATTTTGAACAATCATCAGCTGCTATTTTCACATCAGAATGTTGGCTGTATTGGGTCAGTCTTCTTTCCTGTCCACCTCATTGTTACCACTTATAGCACTGTCTTTCTCTTGCATGTTTGCCTTCAACTGAAAGTCATCAGCAATGTATAGCTAGCTTACTTTGATCATTTTCTTTTCTCCTAGCTTTTGAAGGTCCTGTTTCTTCTCTCAACGAGGTGCTTCGCACATGCTTCTATACATCCACATATCAAGGGCCTCAGTTCATACATCTGCTTGTTTCATTGTCCACGTTTCTACAGTTTAGAATGAGTATATGTGATGACTTTAATTGATTAGATGTTAGTATTTGTCGCTTTTTAAAATTTAACTTTCTCATTCTGTGCAACGTAAGAGATTACCAAAAACACGCAGAATTTGACCCATTTAACATTGGCGGGTACCAGATCCCGGAAATCAGATATGCTGACGACACAGTCCTCCTATCGACCAACCCAGAAGGACTTGAACAATTAATTATGTCCACACAAATCACAGCGAGGCCCAGAATCTATACCTAAACACCAAGAAGACCAAATTATTGATAACAAAGTAAAGACCAAACCAGAAATTGAAATTGAAAACGAAGAACTGGAAGGTGTTATTTTCGAATACTTAGGACCAATCACTAACAGCTCTGGCAACTGTGCAGTAGAAATTAAAAGTGTTGATATTTACTGTTGTGTATAGTAAATGTTGTTAGATGTAATGAGACGTGGCTGGCTGTCATACATTCTCACATTATGAAGCATAATCACGAAGCCTGAACACACTGTATACAAACCGACACGTTTAATCAGCCATGTTTAGAAGAAGGAAGAGGAAGAAGAAGAGTTAGCATAAGGGCAAGTAACTCTAGTAGGAAACAAAGTACCCATGGAGACAATATATACAACGACCACATCAACATCCCTCCTTCTTTATGAGTGAACAATGTCATTCATCCAAGAGGGTTTCTTGCGATCTCTTTGAGGTCTCTTACGGCAAGATGGTAGGAGAGAATGTTTCTGTTCTTTGCCAGCTTTCCCAGGACTAGAAGTAGCTGGGGTTGAAGGATTAACTTCTGGAGGATTGGAAATGTTCACTTCACTAGTGTTCTCGGGGAGCCGCGCTAGCGTAGTGGTTACCACACCGCTCTGGCGACCGGGTGATCCTGGATCAAACCCGGGTGACGGCATTTGAGGATTTTTCGTCGACCGGGATTTGGACTGGATTAACTCGAGACCTGGCGAGGACATTTGAAGGAGTGTCGTCGACCAGGGATTGGCGGCTCCTGAGCCGACCCAGCTGTAATGGGTACCTCCGAAATCGGCGAGTATCTGCCTGAATGGTGAGGGACACCTGTCTCTGAACAAGAAAAAAGGGATACTCACGTAAAATCAATGTCAGGTTAGACATTAATAATAACCTGAGATTTCGCCTCGAGTATTAGCGGGCGTACGAAAAAAAAAAAAAACTAGTGTTCTCCATTTCTGGCAAAACAACCTGTTGCTCGGGTAGAACTGGAGAGGAGAAATCAATTTCCAGGTCCTCGGGATCAGGTGTGAAAGGTGTTGTTTTAGGTCTTAGATGAATTCTGTGTCTGACATATTGACCTCCATTCTCCCCTTCAACTAAGTAAGATTTTTCAGAGAGCCTCTTATCAATCCTTCCAGGTTGCCAGTTTGGTTGTTCAGGGTCTTTATAGTAAACTGGCTGGTGAGACAACTTGAGCAGATCATGAGCAGTTTTATCATAATAATCATAATAATATCATAATATCTCTGCTGTGAGATGCAACGGGTTTCACTGCAGAAGGTATCAGTGTACGCAGTTTCCTGTTGAACAGTATTTCTGCTGGACTTTGATCAAACCCTTGTCTTGGCGTATTACGAAGTTCAAGTAGTGCCTCGTATGCATCTGTGTTGTTTTGAACAGTCTTACT
Organism: Oreohelix idahoensis; assembly: GCA_024509875.1. Taxonomy (NCBI): domain Eukaryota; kingdom Metazoa; phylum Mollusca; class Gastropoda; order Stylommatophora; family Oreohelicidae; genus Oreohelix; species Oreohelix idahoensis. Next base: position 28,782 of record JAMPIV010013629.1, read on the forward strand.
CATCATACCCTTAGTTTCACATCAGATTCAGCTAATCCATTGGCTTTATGGTGACCTGGTGCTGATTTAACATGAAGTATTCCCTATCTAGCAGTAAATGATCTGAACTGTGTAGACGTAAACTGAGTACCTGAGTCAGATACAATAACTTTAGGAACACCATAACGAGCAAAATGAGACTTCAATTTCCTGATGACTAACTGTGCTGTCATTGTAGGTAGAAAGTCTACTTCAATAAAGTTGGAAAAATAGTCAATCAGAACTAAATAATATCGGCCTTCTATAATAAAGATGTCAGTGCCAACTTTCTCCCAGGGTGATAAACCTCTTGAGTGTTGGTTTAAAGGTTCTTTAGTATTCCTTGTCTTCGTTTCTTGACATTCTGGACAACTGTCAGCTATCTGTCAAATCTCAGCCGTCATGCCGATCCAAAACAGACAACTTCTGGCCCGGCGCATCATGCTGTCAAATGCAAGATGAGCAGCGTGTAGCTTTTGCTTGATTTCAGGCCTCAGTGCTTTTGGGATAAGAATACGCTCTCTTTTAAGTATTATGCCTTGTTCTGTTGTCAGAGTGTTACGAATGTCAAAATAAGGCATAAGCTCAGCTGGTACATCAGACTTTTTTTTAGGCCACCCATGCAAAATGGTTGACTTCAACCTCTGAAGCACGCTGTCTTTGAGAGTTTCAGCTTTAATCTTTTCCATCATCACATCTGGTATGTTAGGTAATCTTACAGGTGCATCAGCTCCTGCATTGCTCTCTCTATCAGCTAAGAGATCCATTGTGACATTATGAATACAAACTCTGGACAGTGTGTCGGCTATAAGAAGATCGGAACCTTGTACCCATTGGAATTCAAAGTCATATCGATGGCTGCGCATCAATAAATTCTGCAGTCTTCGGGGAATTTGACTCAGAGGTTTCTTAACGATGGCTGCCAAAGGTTTATGGTCGTTGATGACTGTAACTTTCCTTCCATAAGTGTACTGGTCAAAGCGTTCCAAACCATATACAACAGCTAAGAGTTCCTTCTCAATTTGAGCCCAGCGTTGTTCTGTTTCAGTTAGAGCTCTTGAAGCAAACTCTATTGGATGACCATTTTGTAGGAGGACAGCCCCAAGTCCATAGCTGCTACTATCAACTAGAATACACAAAGATTCATCAAGATCATAGTATGCAAGTACTGGAGTAGAAGTAATCAGTTTCTTGATTCTCTTGAAGGCTTGTTCACATTCAGCAGACCAGATAAAGGGAATATCCTTACGGGTAAGTTCTCTTATTGGATGAAGAACTTCTGAAAGATTGTTGAGAAATTTTGCTAAATACTGTATCATGCCGCAAAATCTGCGAACCTCATGACAGTCCTTAGGAACAGGCATGTTTAGTATTGTCTCAACCTTTTTCTTGTCTGGTTCAACACCTCGAGCAGTAATAAGGTGACCCATGAAGGTAATTTCTTCTCTTGAGCTTTAGCTTCATTCAGTTTAATGCCTTTCTCTTTACACCTATGTTTCAGTGCTTTAAGCTTCAGATCATGGTCCTTAATTGCTTGCTGTCTGTTTGATCCACAACCTGCAATAACTATGTCATCAGCAACATTGATGCAACCATGAAGACCTTCAAGAGCTTGTGCTAGATGCCTCTGGAAAATTTCACTGCTTACATTCAACCCAAATGGTAATCTAGACCATCTGAACCTACCAAAAGGTGTAATCATTGTTGTAAGTTTACTAGACTTCTCATCAAGTTTGATATGCCAGAATGCTTCCTTGATATCCTTACTTACTTAGTCGTTCCCCTTCTACCATGAGGTGTAGAGGTTTGGAAGAGAGAGCGCCAGACTATCCTATCGGCTGTTTTCCTCCTGGCCTGGTTCCATTCTAGTCCTCGGTCCTTCAAAGATTGTCTAATGTTGTCCTCCCAGCGGACTCTGGGTCGTCCTCGGGGTCTGGATCCTTGGCTCTTTGTTTCCCATGCTTGTAGTGGTATCCGATCTTCTCCCATTCTGCAGACATGGCTAAACCATCTTAATTGGGACTGTTCTACTTGGGTCTGCAGGGGGGTAGGATTTAAGGCCTTGACGTATCGTCTGGTTGCGTACCATGTCTCTTCTTGTTACTTCAACCACCTTCCTCAGATACCTCATTTCTGAGGTTTGGATCTGGCTTTTATGGGTTGTAGTCATTGCCCATGACTCGCATCCATATGTCAAGACTGGGACATAGGGGGAGCGGTATACAGCCATCTTCGTTTTCTTACCAACCTCTCTCTTGCTGAGGAATCCTCGATTTATGGCCTGAAAAAGTCTCCCAGCTGCTGCTTTTCGAGTGGCCAACTCTTCTTTGATGCCTCCCTTTCGGTCTATAATAGCTCCGAGGTATTTAAAGTGGTCGACCTGCTCCAGGATCCTTGATATCCAGCTTTGTGAAAATCTTGGCATTATACGTCAAGGCCATACGTCAACACATTAACTACCGAATTGAAAAACACACTGTGGCTGAGTTAAATTTTTTCCCCTTTTTGATCCTATAGGCGTTTGCACAAAGTTAGCTGTAGTTTTCGTAATTATTTACAGATTTTTATGAATTACACGTCATTTTAAAGATAAATGAATGTACTATTACAATAAACACCGGTTGTAACTCTAATAGAGGTTGTTGCTATTTAACGGCCCTCCGATGGCCGAGGACTTGCAATATTTTCACAATTATAACTGCTTCGCCCCATCTCTATCAAAATCACAATTTCAATCAATGTGCACAGTGTTTTCACTCTTGTCCTCGTTGCTAAATCTATCAGACAATTGCTGAAACACGTTTCTATCCTATTCAGCCGTTAGACAAGATTTACACGCATTTTTTGTAGTCCTATCACTAGTTGCCACGGTAAACAGTTTTACACGATTTGGTAACTAACCCAAAACGCTGAAAAATATGAACATAATATCAATTTTCCAGTGTTCTACAACAACCATGCTTTGGGAATTTGTTTTCCGGTGGCAAATTAAAATCTCTAACCAGATCAGAAAGTGTTTCAGTACATTTTTCATTCGTTTTATTACTATAATTAGATTGGCGCTCTTAGCGGCTTGTGGTCCAAATGTGATTATTTTGTGAGCCGCTGACAGCGGCTTGCGGTAGTTAATGTGTTAACAGCGAGCAAAGTGTCAATCGCTTAGATTTCTAGTAACTAGGAATGTCAGGTAACTGCCTTCTCTCAGTATAGGACTTTATTTGGTCACACCACCACTAGTCACAACTCCGTCGGAATGTTTATTGATTGTAATATTTTACTTGCCACAAGGGCTGAAATGTACTTGAGGTTTTTCTCTGGAAGAATTAAATCAGGCTCGATGGACCCGTTACTTCATTAAATCTTAAAAAGTTTATGTAATGGGCACTCTGTCGTTCTGGATGCCAATGCAATCTAGACAGGTTTTACTTTATACACCCAAGTCTTTAAGAAAAAAATGTTTTCGCTCTTCACAGGTAATTCTCTGTACTACAATGCTGGTAGAGTTGGGCTACCTCAGTTTTCACTGAATAAAGAAAAAAAAAACAACAACATATAAAATACTTATACATACTATGTACTCGGTTATAACTTACATTATAAACTGCAAGCGGAGAGCTTGACTTATCGTTTAAAACTCCCGTGAAATAAGTTATAATTCATAAAATCAATCATCATGAATTAGAAATCCATACGTATTTTGTCAATACTCAATGATGAATCAGTGCAGTTATAAGTTAGTTTTAAAATATTCTCGACTGAGTATTTAGCAGTTAAATTAAATTTATTTATAGCTGCATGAGTTTAAGCTAGAAATTATAATTTATTCTGCTTTTCACTGAAACACGTCACTAGAGAATATAACAGACTTATAAATTAATTTCTTCTGCACAAAAGAAACTAGTGAAATATAATAGGCGATTTAACACTTAAATCGCCCACAAAATACTAGATATATTATATTACCTCCAACCAGAACTACGAGTATCACAACGAAACTAAGAGTTTCACTTATAAATATAAGTATCTAGAACGAAGCGATCACGTCTACTGCAACTTGGAGATTGAATGAAATCAAGTTTCCACTCCGGGGTAGATATATGAAACAGACAAAGGATGCGTGCTATTTCCAAAACCCGTCTCCCCCTCCTCTCTCTCTCTCTCTCTCTCTCTCTCTCTCTCTCTCTCTCTCTCTCTTTTAACACTTTCCATTAACTTAGACGTTGCCCATAACTGCCAAACGTGCGTCTTCACACCTCACGCTGAGAACTAGCTGTAGAAGCGTGAGTGTCATGGAAAAACGAGACGAATGTCTGCCATTCGGTCTCTCAAGAACGAATTTCTCACACTATTTCGTTTACTGCAGGGACTGACACCTTATGTAATAAAGTGCGTTTCTAAATGAGAAAAGAAACGGTAAAGTCAGAATGGGAAAATATTATTTTGTCGCAAACGAACGAATGCGAAAAATAGGAAAAGTATAAAATAGCGATAATAAAGTAGAGGACACGGGTAGAAAAAGAAAAGAATATAGAAAATTTATTGATCATAAATCTCTATGCGACAGAACGTCCCCCCTTAAGATATGGAAGCACTCCATATCTACGTTATGGAAATAAATTTCCTATATCCGTAGCTTCAGAGTGTCTGTCCTCTTCCCTCTCATCTCCCCCTTCCGTCTCTCTCCAATTCCTACCCAAGTCTACTCCCAAATTTTCCTTTCTCTGGAATGTCTTCCGTGCGCGCTTGAAAGAGCGTCGCCGCTTTTGACATTTTGAAAAGATTCCGTGTGATTGTAGTGGAATTTCCCTGCCACTATTGTCATCTTCATCAGTTTTGGCGATCGTCACGAGATGTTCGGAGGTCGGCACTGGTCTTTCCAAGAATCTCTAACAGATTTAAATGGAAAACCTTCTCCTCTCCTTGAATAGAGATCTGGTAGTTAGCCTTAGAAATCTTTTTCAGGACGGTAAACGACCCTTGCCATCCGATCCTCAGTTGGTTGGTCCCGGTAGGGAGTAACACCAAAACTCTCTCTCCTGCTTCCAGTTCTCTTTCTTTCGCGACTTTCCTGTATCGGTTAACGTGCTTTGTGCGTGCTAGCTTAAACTTGGTCGTTGCTAGATTCCATCCTTGTTTCAACCTATCCTTTAAATCCGACAAATATTTACTTGCTGAGACCACTGTCTCATCAGCCTTCTGGTCTGTCAGCGACCAAAGTAAGGCTTCAAGCGAGCCCTTAATGGGTCTGCCGAATAAAAGCGTGGCTGGCGGAAATCCTGTGGACGTATGAGGAGATTCTCTGTAGCCAAATAAAGCTGCAGGAATACAAATATCCCAATCGTCAGGTTTCACTTGTGCCAGTTTACTTAGCATCATATTGAGGTTTCCATTAACACGTTCCACGAGCCCATTTCCGACCGGAGTATAAGGCTTTGTGTAGATGTGTTGGGTCCTCAAGATCGTAACGATCTCATCCATCAACAGGTTTCGGTATGGATATCCGTTATCCGTCAACACTTGTTGAGGGAATCCCAACCGAGTGAAAATCTGCACGAGGGCTTCTGCGACATGCTTGGCATCTGTGCATGTTAGTGGGATAGCTTCTGACCATAAAGTGCATGTGTCGACTAAGGTGAGGATGAACCTGTTCCTTCTTTTAGTCCTTTCTAAGGGTCCTAAAATGTCGATCACTACCCATTCAAATGGTGTTCCCACTATTGGCGTTTCACCCAAAGAGACTTAGGGTGTCCGTTGCTTGGGTGGTACGCATTGGCACTGGGCACAGGATTTGACATACCTGATAATATCAGTATTTACTCCTGGCCACCAATAATGAGTGGTTATCCGTTGGTTTGTGGCGTTCTGTCCCATATGTCCGCTGAAGGGAAGAGAGTGCCCCATTTCTAGGATTTGGCTTCTGTACTGTTTCGGTACTAGGAGCCGATTGTAACCTTGTTCAGGCTTGCCCGCTCTGCGATAAAGTACGCCATCCTTAGAAAAAATATCCCCGTGTTGTCTAGGGTCCTTGGCCATGGGCAGTTTCCTAAAGCAGGGTTCCAAAGTAGGGTCCTTTTGTTGCGCATCTTTAAGTTCCATGGGTAACAAATTTGGCGCAGGCTCCCGTTCCTTCTTGGTTTGCCCTCTTGTAGTTACTGCTGCCACAATCGGCTCTTCCGGTTTCCCAAAAAACACGTATCTACCGCCAAGTATGACTGGGTAGATGGGGTCATCCATAACAGCCGCTTTGATCACACCTCTGACAATGTCAGAGTGTATCTCCACCAATGCGATGGGAAGCGCTGTAGGTGCATCACTCTTAGAAACTCCACAAAATTGGACGGTTTCTCCTGTCACTTGACCGGGTTTGACTAGGTTTCTGGCAACAATACAATCATAAGAAAGCCCCGTGTCAAATAAACAAAAAGTTTGAGAACCGTTCAATATAACAGTACCTCGCGTAGAGGGTCTCTCTCCCTCTACAGGTTGGGAATCACTGTCAATAATTCCGCCTCGCAAGACTGTTAGCAAGCATCCGATGCGTTTAGGCTCAGTGTGCTCGCCCTAATCATTAGTCCCGTGCGCAGGGGTTTTACCTTTGTTACCTTGTCCTCGCTGGCTGTGCTACCATGTAGAACGGTTGGGTTGATCAGACTGTTTACTGTGGTTGGTGGGGTACTTGTTTTTGTAGAACTTAGACTTTTCAGGAGGGGGATTTTGAGGTCCAGTTTCTCTGTGGTTATTCTGATTAGAAGCATGTGAAGATTGGTCTAGATTATTCTTTCTAAAATACTCTTCTGTCGGTTTACGTTTTGTGGCCGGCAGTTTGGCCAGCGCATTTTGATAACGCTCAGACTTTTCCAAAATGTCTTCAAGCTTTTCTGCACCCTACTCAGCAAGAAATCTCTGGGTGTCGGCAGACAAAGTGTTCTTTATTTGTTCGGTTATCACAAATTCCTCAAGACCTTCATAGGTAGAGGGGGGCTGCTAGAGCTCAAGGCACTTTGTCAAGTATCCCTTCAAATGAGACGAGAACTGCTGAAAAGTTTCAGAGCTCTCCTTCCTGCTGTCGCGAAACAGTTGCAAAAATTTGCGAGCATTCATTTCAAAGCGCTCTGGTAACGCTTTCTTCAACACATCATAGTTGTCTTGTTGGCCACTTTCCAGTTTAGGGTAAACATCATACGCACTGCTTTTCAACGCCTGAGAAAGCTTCATATTCCAACGCAACCTCTCTAAACCGTACAGAGTTGCAATTTTCTCAAATTTTTCTAGATACTTGTCAATCTTCTCATTAGGACAAGGGAAAGATTCTAGAACAAAAGACAGCAGTGAGATGAGTAGATTGTGTGTTTGGAGGATCAGTTAAAGAGGAATGAGAAGAAGACTCTCCATTGCTGGAGGTAGAGGCAGCACCACGACTTTGGAATTCTAGAGTTTTAAGAGCCAACTCATGCTGTCTCTCCTTCTCTCTTTCCTCGTGATGTCTCTCCTTCTCTGTTTCCTCCCTCTCCTTCTCTTGCTGTTTCTCCCTGCAGATTTCCATTTCCTCATCCATCTTCCTCTGCTCTCTAGCTTCAGCTGCTTTCTCCTGCTCCGCATCATATCTTTCAAGTTCGTCCCTGAGAAAAGCTTTCGCTTCTCTGTCCAAACCTTCTTCTCTCGCTTCGTCCCTGAGGATCTGCCTAAGCTTTGCCCTCTCTGCCATAGTAAATAGGTGACTGAGACTTAGACAAGAAAGGACATCTCTATCGCCTCAGGATATCCCACACGAATGAATGCCCACGTGGAACTGGTATCCAGACCCCAGAACACATTCTCCAGAACTGTCCAACCCATGATGAATTGCGACGTGCGACCTGGCCAAAGGGTGATGAGCTCCAGCAGAAGCTATGGGACTGCCGCGCCGACCTGGAGAAGACTGTGGACTTCGTCCTGGCGACAGGCCTGCAGATTTAGCATGACTACAAACCGAACGCAGAAGAAGAAGAAGACAAGAAAGAAATCAGAAAAAGTATACACTGGTTCCTACCACTTGCGAGAAAATACCAAAACAAAAGATGATATCCTTATATACTGGGATACCTCCTCCTATGATATAGTATCTAACTATCGCTGCTATTAATCGGCAATAAAGCACCTAATGCAAGCGAATATGCCAATTAAATGGTAGTTAAGATTACTCACTGAAAAATAAGTTGCTACAGTGGAAACAAAATAACTATTGCAAAAATTTAAAGAGAAAAAAAAATCCCTTAATTTTTAAGTCCACTCCAAGTTTACCACTGAAGACAGTTAGGGTAAGGGAGGCAATTAACAAGACTTAATTGTCAATCATAATAAGCCTCTATGCCAACTTTACGTGTAGTGTTGGGCAGAGCAACCTAACCTTTGAGGTGAAGACAGGAGTACGACAGGGATGCCCCTTATCAACCACTCTATTTTTAACAGTCATAGACTGGGTGATGCGCCAGACAACAGAGGGCAGTCCAAGAGGAATAAGATGGACAACATTTTCTACATTGGAAGATCTGGAATATGCAGATGACATTGCACTACTAGCACATTCACATCAACACATCCAGGAAAAAACGGATAGACTTAATAAGTTTAGCCAGCAGGTGGGCTTGAATATCAATTTAAAGAAGTCTGAGGTCATGACGCTCAATGTGAGAAACCCTGAGCCCATATCAGTAAGGAATCAGCAATTGGTACAGACAGATACCTTCACATACTTAGGAAGCATAGTAACACCAGACGGCGGGGCAGGCAAAGACATCATCATCAGAAGGAATAAGGCAAGAACAGCCTTCTTTAGCCTAAACAACATCTGGAAGTCCTCCCAATACAGCACAAGCACAAAATTAAGATTATATCAGAGCTGTGTGCTTTCTGTGCTTCTCTATGGTGCGGAATGCTGGAGAGTTACAGAGAAGGAAATGTCGAAATTGTCCTCTTTTCTCACAACATGCCTAAGAAAAATTCACCGAATCTTTTGGCCAAATACCATCACTAACCAAGATCTGCTTACTCGTAGCAAGCAAGAGGACATGCACACCATCATAGCTGGCCACGGCTGTTTGTGCCCTATACCAGAGCGCTCTTTTAGTTTCGGTGACCGGAATTCTGACACCGGGTATAAAATTTTCGTGTACACCGTAAAAGTCTATTTAAGTTTTTGGCGGGGAAAATCAGCTGATGTGTGTGTAAAACCAGTAAAATATAAATCATTACACACTCGTTCTTGATAAACACAGCGCTAAAATTCTTTTGTGTACTATAACTTTGTTCTCTGCTCTATTTTTGATTGCATTTTTATTTGTTTGAAATTAGTTTTGACGGAGTTACAGACTTTTGAAAACAGCGTCATCATTTGAGGAAATTCATAAAATAAGTAATCTTTTTATTAATTTAATATCTAAAAATCGGCCCATTCGTTTGAGTTTATTATTATAAAGACTTCTCGAAGGGAAGCTAAAGATTATTTCCACATACTTTTTTTTTTGGTTTCATATCTTGAGAATGTGTGGTAGTCAGTTTTGTGAGTTTGGCATTACAAGAACAAGCATATTGTCACCAGATTTTATAGCATTTAAATTACTGTAAACGCATTCCTGATACTCACAAATCTTAAATAAGGTTGTAAAAAATAACTTTGTAAAGCACCATCTGCTTTTGCATTTTCATTCATTTATAATGATATTTAGCTACGTATATAAGCGTCAGAAAACATTTAAATCTATAGATAGATTACTTCTACATACTTTGTTCTATCTTTCAAGTCTTGTTAATCTTGTATTTATAATATGAATTTTTTTTTTTTAATTGTGTGTGAGATAAGGACTGTTCCATTAGTGTTCTTTGGTAGACAATCCTGTGCACACGACGGCTGCCAAAGAATTCTAAGTAAATGTTTGTATATCTTCTTTCATTCACAGATAAAACATTCTACATCCTGGTGTTAGACTTGATAGTCCCAAATATTCCTCTATTTTTATACATACACAAGTAAACTATACTACATAACAACGAAATGGAACATACTGTTTTGCATCATATGAATTGTGCCAGTGCACTGTGCAGAGCCTGTGGCAAGAGATCATTAACTTCCAAAACAACACGTTCAATTCAGAAAGCGCTGAACTGTTCTAAATTACGTTAATGATCTGTTCTTTGTGTTTGGAATTAACGTATCAGATGATAAACCCACACAGCATTCGACTATATTTTGTAAGAAGTGTTACTTACGAATACAAAATTAAAAAAGGAGGCATAATGAGAAGTGTCTTGAAACAGCCAAGTTACTATCGGAAAACAGTCAGCACATCTGGAAAGACTAAAACCATAATTTAACTTGTAAGTGAATGTCAACTGTGCAATTGTGTTGCTAAAGGACATCTTTTGGTGTTTTAAAAACAAAAAGCTGCTCTATCCCCTGTAATGTTCTTTCTGACCCCTCCATGTCTAGTCAGTCATTTAGCTGTAGTCAGGATAGCTCTGTACAGTAGGAGGTTGATGTGCCTGCCCACATTAGTGATGATATTGTTCAACTGGAGGTTGATGTGCCAGCTCACATTAAAGGCGATACCATTATTCATTTGGAGGTGGATAACACTACTCACCCTAGCATGCCAGTTTTTGTTGCCACATCTACACCTACCAAGTCAGTTATACATACGACAAGTACATCCACCTCGCCTGTCTTCAAAAGCGACATCACAGTACAACAGTTTACTTGCTAAGCCACCTTCACAACCACTAACACAAAAGGAAGAACCCTTTTCACATCCATTGTTAGAAAAAAAAAACTAGAAACAGCAAAAAGTAATATCATAAAATGCAAAACCAGAGGACAGCCTATTGTACTACAAAAACTAATTAAACATAGAAGAGAAACATCAGTCACCAGAACGCCAACAAACGTAAGCGATCTCAATTGCTTCACACTGTTAGAAAACATATTGCTGGAACATCAACTGATTCATTAGACCTGCAGCAGGCACATGAACTACAACGCTGTTTCAGAAAACGTCACGTCAGGAAATTTGCAGGAAAGCAGGCATTGAAAGTAGAGTTAGAATATCCAAAGAATTAGCAATAGCCATGAAGGAAACAGTAGGTCTTACGTGGGCACAGCAGAGAAGATTGAAAATTGAAAGACGCGCCAGAGGTATTAAAAATATAACTTCACAATTAAAATTTATAATGGAAACTCATTTGTTACAAATTTCTCCATCTGTGAATGTACAGATTCATCTATATAAAAAAAAAAAGGAAGTGTGAATGATAATTGAGCGAAATTGTGGGGCTAGAGCAAATTATGGCAGTTGTTGCTTGAGATTGACAGAATTAACAGAGTGTGGAAATCATTTAATAGATGTATTTTTTAAATACACCTATTTATCTATTAAATTGAACATTTCGTTTTACTCATGACCATACTTATTTTTACATGACCATCGTGATGTATGATTGAGATAATTGTTAGCTCTCATGTTTTTGGGGACAATTGGGTGTGTTATTTTAAGGTAATAAATGTGGACTTGCAATTTAATGTTTCAATAATTAATGTTTGACGCATGAAACCAAAACAAAACTTTGGTATCCATTTTCTGCAGGTTTTCTACTTTTGATTTCTGTAATTTGTTACGCATGTCGATTGTGACCGATTTAGTGAAAATTGCATTATAAACAAACCATAACAAAATATATAAAAAAACGTAAATTTTACACTATTTCAGACTATTATATCTTCTGTTCTAATTGTGATAAAATGTTTGTTCTTGTTCTAAAATTTACTCTAACATTTCTAGTCTAGCGTTACGCAAAATTAAAGCCGGTATTTATAATAATAAAGTAGCCTAAAAACATTAATTAAGCCCTATCAAAAGTAAAATCCGCCACCTTTTTTTCCAGTTAGGAAGTTACCACGTGACCTCTGACACGATAGCTATAAATAGCGCGGTCGGGGGAACAAGGGGAAATAACTAAAAGATCGCTGGCAAACAGCCGTGTGGCAGACGCTGGAGTTGGGTTGGTCATGTCCTCAGAAGAGACCCCGATGCCATCACAAGAACAGCTATGCTTTGGACCTCTGAGGGAAAACGAAAGAGAGGCCGACCAAAAACAACCTGGCGGAGGACTGTGGAGGCTGAGATGCAAAGAATGAACCAGAGTTGGGGCACTGTACGAAGGATGGTCACCGACCGAGCAAAGTGGAATCAATTTGTTGTTGCCCTACAAGACGCCACTAGGCGTGATGGCCACTGACTGCTTTGACGGTCGGCGGCTAAGGATCAAAGAAGAAGAACAAGAATTGTCTGAACGCACTCCTTAGCTTAGCTCAAACACCTACTTCTTCAGAACCCTGTGATTGCTAGACAATCACAAACTTTACCAGCGTTTAGTATTACAAAATCAATAATTAACATATATTCCGACAAAATCAACATGTAACTCAAATGTATATTACTCAAAATGCTGTGGAAAAACAATGATTAATTGTGCGGTCAGCACGCCCATAAACAGATCGTTGGTCTAGGGGATAATTATTTTTAAAAGATACTAAAATTCACGAGACAATCACACTCTTACTCTATTTCAGAATAAAGAAAATTTACAGACGAGCTGATATTGTCATGCTAGCTCAGGACTAAGAGTTCAATTCCTAGACAAACACACACTATTTGTTGTATCGTCTGCCTCTTCTAAGTTTAAAATCATGATAGACGAGACCTCATTTGTCGTAGATTTGTGATAGGTGATTAAGACTTAGTTTGGTCCCTTCTGAATAGACATAGAAATAGGTAATAGCTCAGTGAGATGATAAAATAGAATAGATTTTCATGAGTGAGGTGGAGGAAATATAATAGATTCTGTCTCTGACACTCGAGAAGCTTCTCTCAGTCAGCCTATTATCTACAACAGAGTTAGATTAGTCAGACAAATCTAATATATATATATATATATATATATCCCACATACACACACACATAAGTGACTACAATAGACACACAGACATGAAACTATGACAATGAAAATATAGATACTTGGGAACGAACTGACCGACACACTGGAATAAGTTTAAGTGAATTTTAATTCTTCTTCTTCTTTGATCCATAACCAACCGTCAAAGCAGTCAGCGGCCATCACGCCTGGTGGCGTCTTGTAGGGCAGCAACAAAGTGATTCCACTTTGCTCGGTCGACGGCCATCCTTCGTACAGTTCCCCAACTGTGGTTCATTCTTTGCATCTCAGCTTCCACAGTTCTCCGCCAAGTTGTTTTTGGTCGGCCTCTCTTTCGCTTTCCCTCGGGGGTCAATAGCATAGCTGTTCTTGTGATGGTATCAGGGTCCCTTCTGAGGACGTGGCCAACCCAACTCCAGCGTCTGCCAGCTATGATGGTGTGCATGTCCTCCTGGTTACTCCGAATAAGTAGTTCTTGGTTGCTGATGGTGTTTGGTCAAAAGATTCTGAGAATTTTCCTTAGGCAGATTGTGTGGAAGTAGGACAGTTTCGACATTTCTTTCTCTGTTGCTCTCCAACATTCCGCACCATAGAGAAGCACAGAAAGTACACAGCTCTCATACAGTCTTAATTTGGTGTTTGTGCTGTACTGGGAAGACTTCCAAATGTTGTTGAGAACAGCAAAGGCTGTTCTCGCTTTATTCATTCTGTTGTTAATGTCCTTGCTTGTTCCGCCGTCAGGTGTTACTATGCTTCCTAGGTAAGTAATGTGTCTGTCTGTTCTAACTTCTGGTTCCTTACTGTTACTGGCTCAGGATTGCCCAGATTTAGTATCATGACCTCTGTCTTCTTCAAATTGATGTTCAGGCCAACCTGCTGGCCATACTTATTCAGTCTATCGGTTTTGTCTTGAATGTGTTGATGTGAATGCGCGAGTAGTGCAATGTCATCTGCATATTCCAAATCTTCCTGCGTAGAAAACTTTGTCCATCTAATTCCTCTTGGACTGCCCTCTGTTGTCTGGCGCATCACCCAATCTATGACTGTCAAAAATAATGTTGTTGATAAGGGGCATCCCTGTCGTACTCCTGTTTTCACTTCGAAAGTTGCATTACTCGATCCAACACTGCACGTAAAGTTAGAATAGAGGCTTTTTATAATGGAAACAATGCGGCTGGGAATTCCATAAGCCCTCAGAATTTTCCATAGGCTGTCCCTGTGTATGCTGTCGAAAGCCTTTCAAAATCAACAAAGTTAATGTACAGCTGTCTCTGCCATTCTGAGCACTGCTCTATAATGTTCCTGAGGGCAAATATATGATCTGCACATCTTCTGTTCTTTCTGAAGCCCGCTTGTTCTTTCCTCAGTTTATGGTCAACTGCTTTTGAAATTCTCTGGATGATTATCCTGCCTAGAATTTTAATTATCAGACTAAAATTCCATCATAACACATAAAATTACATCAAGCATATACAAATAGTCATAAAGTCAATGAATTGCTATAAGAATGATAGACCCATTGGTATGATCTTTTCCCTCGATGTATAGCCCACAGTCCTGTTAAAAAGAAAAGTGATAGCCCCAAAGAGTCACGGATACATATGATTTAGTCTAAGATTTCCCTTTAAAGGTATGAACAGACTTGGATACTCTGATCTATCCTACGGAAAAATATTATTAGCAACAAAACAAAACTTGCATAAAGAAATTTAAGACAGCAACATGGGTTCCAAAATACAACAATAAAGGAATCGCTCAGTCCTGCATTCACTCTATTCAGTCAGCCATGATCACGTACTTTCATTCGTACTTACAGCTTTGGTAGCAACTTCTGGAAACACAATTTTTAGGACATGCACATACAGAGTCTCCAGAGTTAGACATTGGCCAAGGGAACCCCAGCTCCACAAAGATAGGTTGAATTCGCTACTTCAGGGAACGTTTCCTTGGTATTTCTTATTTTAGGATATCTGGTTCTGTCACATTAAAATTGTCCAGGCATGAACGTTAACAGCGAGCAAAGTGTCAATCGCTTAGATTTCTAGTAACTAGGAATGTCAGGTAACTGCCTTCTCTCAATATAGGACTTTATTTGGTCACACCACCACTAGTCACAACTCCGTCGGAATGTTTATTGATTGTAATATTTTACTTTCCACAAGGGCTGAAATGTACTTGAGGTTTTTCTCTGGAAGAATTAAATCAGGCTCAATGGGCCCGTTACTTCATTAAATCTTGAAAAGTTTATGTAATGGGTACTCTGTCGTTCTGGATGCCAGTGCAATCTAGACAGGTTTTACTTTATACACCCAAGTCTTTAAGAAAAAAAATGTTTTCGCTCTTCACAGGTAATTCTCTGTACTACAATGCTGGTAGAGTTGGGCTACTTCAGTTTTCACTGAATAAAGAAAAAAAAACAACAACAAAACTATATAAACTACTTATACATACCCCCCCTATTT
Organism: Oreohelix idahoensis; assembly: GCA_024509875.1. Lineage (NCBI taxonomy): Eukaryota > Metazoa > Mollusca > Gastropoda > Stylommatophora > Oreohelicidae > Oreohelix > Oreohelix idahoensis. The sequence goes on from JAMPIV010013629.1 coordinate 44,225, forward strand.
ACTCGGTAAATATAACTTACATTATAAACTGCAAGCGGAGAGCTTGACTTATCGTTTAAAACTCCCGTGAAATAAGTTATAATTCATAAAATCAATCATCATGAATTAGAAATCCATACGTATTTTGTCAATACTCAATGATGAATCAGTGCAGTTATAAGTTAGTTTTAAAATATTCTCGACTGAGTATTTAGCAGTTAAATTAAATTTATTTATAGCTGCATGAGTTTAAGCTAGAAATTATAATTTATTCTGCTTTTCACTGAAACACGTCACTAGAGAATATAACAGACTTATAAATTAATTTCTTCTGCACAAAAGAAACTAGTGAAATATAATAGGCGATTTAACACTTAAATCGCCCACAAAATACTAGATATATTATATTACCTCCAACCAGAACTACGAGTATCACAACGAAACTAAGAGTTTCACTTATAAATATAAGTATCTAGAACGAAGCGATCACGTCTACTGCAACTTGGAGATTGAATGAAATCAAGTTTCCACTCCGGGGTAGATATATGAAACAGATAAAGGATGCGCGCTATTTCCAAATCCCCTGTCTCCCCATCTCCTCTCTCTCTCTCTCTCTCTCATTTAACACTTTCCATTAACTTAGACGTTGCCCATAATTGCCAAACGTGCGTCTTCACACCTCACGCTGAGAACTACGAAAAACGAGACGAATGTCTGCCATTCAGTCTCTCCAGAACGAATTTCTCACACTATTTCGTCTACTGCAGGGCCGGACACCTTATGTAATAAAGTGCGTTTCTAAATGAGAAAAGAAACGGTAAAGTCAGAATGGGAAAATAATATTTTGTCGCAAACGAACGAATGCGAAAAATAGGAAAAGGATAAAAGAGCGATAATAAAGTAGAGGACACGGGCAGAAAAAGAAAAGAATATAGAAAATGTATTGATCATAAATCTCTATGCGACAACGTTGTTCAGGAAATACAAAGTTTTTAAAGCGAGCATACATAATTTTGAAACCCCTACATTAAATAGGAACAGGAAGTATACGTAACTTTGTCTGTCACCTCTTTATTTTTATATGGTAATTCCTCCCATATCTTGCTTTAGTAGTTAGTTGCAAATAAAGGTTACTGGGTGGTTGTTGACTACCATTTTGTTGAACGTCATAATGTTGAATGGCGATGAAGACGTAGTATGGTGTCTGTGGTCTGGTTTGTGTAAGATGCAGATGTGTATTCAAACAGTTATCATCACAAACAGGGCAATCCACACAAGGACGTCACATTAACTCACGATGGGTAAAGTCAATGAGATTTGCAACAGCTAGTGACGTTTTCTTGTATAATTTATCGTGGACGCCACAATGACAAAATGTATACGCGAAGGTAGGTACATCATCGATACAAACAACAGTCATTGCTACATCACATAGTTCATACAATACTGGACGGTAGACGGCATCATAATAAGGATGAAACATATTTATGTGAATGCATCAATATCAGCCATAGACGTAGTCAGGCTGAAATAAAACTCCATCCCTTTCCGTACTAGCGGCAAAGTAACAAATAGGAGACTAAGTCCAAGTCTCTTTAGTTGACTTCAGTAAGACAGACACATCTTCTTAAGTCCTCAAAATATCCTCCAAGTTCCTTTAGTTATCCAAGATATCAAATCTGGAACAAGCAGTAGAGTTTAGCAGGCAGATAGTTCTTAGGACATGCATCCATCGATGCAGTAACAGCGAACGTGATTCGTGAGCTGACGAAAACTTCTCATAGCGTAGACCCTTCTATAATCGGGCTACAAACAAAATGTCAATCTCGAAAGATATCGATAAGTGTCAAAAAATGTCATTACTTTTACTTCAGGAAATAAACATATAACTCACAGGCTTTCAAACACTTAGAATCACCACAGATATATCATCTCCAAAGGAACAATATGAATAGGACATTATTTCTTGAACAGTTTAAGCACAGACGCTGGCAAACCAAAATGCGTCTTGCTTATCACGAATCTATCTACCTTCTCTATGTTGGGGCGGAACCCGTGCAAAAAACAATCAAGACCAGACATGCGCAGACAAGCGCGACTCGAACGGTGTTCAGCCAACTTACGAACCAAAGAATATTCTGGAGAACAATCGTACAGATTCGAACCTAATAAGGAAATGAATCTTGAAACATTGCGATTGCCAACTGTTTCTAAGAACTGACGACCTGAGCGCTCCGTATATGGACATGACTCAAAATCGTTCGCACAAACTATCGGCAACTATCGTCACACGATTAGACAACTAGTAGAAATAAAAAAGTGACTACAATACATGAGTTATTTCCCATGCATTAGAAAAAAAATACATAGTCGAAAAACGTTGCAACAATCATCGCAACAGTGGTCTTTTGTCTTTTCCGTCAGTGCCCACAAAGAAGAATACGAAAGACTAAATAAACAAATTTGACAGGAAAAGAAACATCCAGATAACTAGGCATGTCAATACTAGTAGAGACATCTCGGGGGTAAAGAGTAGAATGGACCAGGCGAAAGCAACATTCCATATTACGTGTATATGTTTTGTCAGTGGAAGTAATTTCTGTAGTGGTACATGGAGCCTTCTTTAGCCTAAACAACATCTGGAAGTCCTCCCAATACAGCACAAGCACAAAATTAAGATTATATCAGAGCTGTGTGCTTTCTGTGCTTCTCTATGGTGCGGAATGCTGGAGAGTTACAGAGAAGGAAATGTCGAAATTGTCCTCTTTTCACACAACATGCCTAAGAAAAATTCACCGAATCTTTTGGCCAAATACCATCACTAACCAAGATCTGCTTACTCGTAGCAAGCAAGAGGACATGCACACCATCATAGCTGGCAGACGCTGGAGTTGGGTTGGTCATGTCCTCAGAAGAGACCCCGATGCCATCACAAGAACAGCTATGCTTTGGACCCCTGAAGGAAAACGAAAGAGAGGCCGACCAAAAACAACCTGGCGGAGGACTGTGGAGGCTGATATGCAAAGAATGAACCAGAGTTAGGGCACTGTACGAAGGATGGCCACGGACCGAGCAAAGTGGAATCAATTTGTTGTTGCCCTACAAGACGCCACTAGGCGTGATGGCCACTGACTGCTTTGACGGTCGGCGGCTAAGGATCAAAGAAGACATGGAGCCTGCATCAAAGCATCCATTTGGTATTGTAGCCGTGGTTTATATAGTGTTTTGTCAGTGGAAGTAATTTCTGTAGTATTACATGGAGCCTGCATCAAAGCATTCATTTGGTATTGTAGCCGTGGTTTATATAGTGTTTTGTCAGTGGAAGTAATTTCTGTAGTAGTACATGGAGCCTGCATCAAAGCATCCATTTGGTATTGTCTTCTTCTTCCGTCCTTAGCCACCGACCGTCAAAGCAGTCAGTGGCCATTACGCCTAGTGGCGTCTTAGGGCAACAGCAGATAGGTTTTCTTTGCCATTGTTTCCCATCACGCCTATTGGCGTCTTTAGGGCAACGGCAAATCAATCCATTTGCTGTCGTTTCCGTAATCGAAGTGACTGGCAAACGGGTGATCAGCCCGTTGGTCATTTGGTATTGTAGCCGTGGTTTATATAGTGTTTTGTCAGTGGAAGTAATTTCTGTAGTAGTACATGGAGCCTCCATCAAAGCATTCATTTGGTATTGTAGCCATTCCCAAAGGATGCCGGCGTAACTACATACCATACTGGTCCAGCACACTCCAAGAACGTCAGGAAGCTATGGACAGGGCTAGAAAGGACGCAGAGTCTCAGCCTTCACTTGAAACTCACAACAAATGGAAAAAGGCTGTAGCAGAGTTTCAGAGAACAAAGCTAGAAGAAAAACGGAAAAGCTGGAGAACTAAAACGGCATCGCTGAACCTTGAGAAAGACGGCAGGAAACTTTGGAGATTAGTCAAGTCTCTAAATGAAGAGCGTTCCTCACCTAGGCAGACTATCACATTGGATGAAGGTGGCAAACTTTTCAGAGGAAAACAAGCTGCAGACTTGTTTGCTAGAAGATACAGTTCAGAAAGCAAATTACCCATTAACATAGATCATCAGAGAGAGATAAGAAAAGAAATACTGGCAACCATGGGACAGACAGATACTCCTGCCCCAATGAGGGAACCCATCACACTAGGAGAACTACAGAAGGCTATTTCCAAGCTTAAGTTTCAAAAGTCACCCGGCCCAGACAAAATCAGCAATGAAATGCTAGTAAATCTGAGCTCAGCAGCAAAGACAAAACTGCTTGAGATATTCAACCACAGCTGGTTGAAAGTAACGGTACCCCAAGTATGGAGAGAAGCCATCACAATACCCATACTAAAGAAAGGGAATGTAAGACTGAGGCTGCAAGTTACCGGCCAATCAGTCTCACAAGCTGTGTTGGGAAGACTATGGAGCGAATAGTCAACCACAGATTGAAATGGTATTTAGAGTCTGAGCAGATCCTGGTGCCGGAACAAGCTGGATTTAGAGAATGCTACAGTATAGAAGACCAAGTTACTTACTTGTCTCAAGCAATAGAAGATGCCTTCCAGGAGAAGAAAAAAGGTCCTAAACGATCTGGGTCGACTTCAAGCAGGGCCTTTGACAAGGTGTGGAAAGATGGCCTCATTGCAAAACTTAGGAGAAGTGGAATCCAAGGCAACATGATGAAATGGATCCAGTCATACTTGCATAACAGGAGAACTAGAGTCACTCTTGACGGTCTGCAGAGCAGAAAAGTGTTGCTCCATCAGGGGGTACCTCAAGGAGGAGTAGTTTCCCCAACACTCTTCCTTGTTTACATCAATGACCTGGTGAAAGATCTCCCTGCAGGAGTTAAAGCTGCCTTATATGCAGATGACCTAGTACTCTGGTGCGCTGATGAAAATGTCACCACAGCAAATTATAGAATGCAGCGGGCAGCAGACATGCTAGTGTCATGGGCAGAGAAATGGCTTATCACAATAAACACAGACAAAAACCTCCACAACACTGTTCTCCCTCGCCCCCAAGGACAAATCAGCTAACATACACCTAGGGACAACCGTGATCAAGGAAGAAAGCTACCCCACCTATCTTGGGGTGACATTTGACCAAGGCTTACATGGAATAAGCATATTGAAAATGCAGAAGGAAAGGCCCGAAGACGACTAGGCATACTCAGAAAATTAGCTGGTACCAACTGGGGAGCAAATGAACGAAATCTAAAGAAGATTTATAATGGAGTAATAAGACCACACTTAGAGTTTAGCTCAGCAGCATGGTCATCAGCTGCTAACTCACATCTGCAGTCTTTGGACAAGGTGCAAAATCAAGCTCTCAGGCTCATTACAGGAGCCATGAAAACTACACCAATAACAGAGATGCAGAAGGTTGCTGGATTACAGACATTGTCCCATAGAAGAGACACAAAAACCATGATCCAGATGGAAAAGTACAACAGTATGCCAATGCACCCAATGAAGGCAAGACTAGATGATCTGGCATTGGGACGTCTAAAGCGTAGCAGCTTTGTGCATCGGGGGAAAAGACTTACAAGACAGCATCAAGAAGACCTATCCATGAAGACAACACCACTGAAGCCCACCCTATACCCTGTACCATGGGAGCAGGCCAGCAGTGCCCTCCAAATTAATACATCAGTCAGTGGTCTCACAAGTGGATGTGAGTATAATGATCTGCAAAAACGAACTGCTACATTGAGTATGATCCAAGAAAGCTATCCCGATCAATCATGGATACATGCCTATACAGATGGATCAGCACTAATGCTGTTAGGAATGGAGGTGCCGGTATCTTTATCTCATATCCTGACAACCACTATGAGACTAGGCACATTCCCACTGGTAAATTCTGTTCCAACTATACAGCTGAGGTTCAAGCTCTAGAGCAAGCTGCAAATATGATTTATAACACCAACTCTGACTGCCACCAGGTAGTCATCCTTACAGATGCACTGTCTGTCCTGCAAGCTCTCAAGGGTGGTAAACTCCCGCATCTGAGAAATGAACTAAACAAGGTAGCTGCCAAAAAGAGAACCATACTTCAGTGGGTACCATCTCATTGTGGTGTACCCGGAAATGAAAAGGCAGATAAACTTGCAAAAAAGGGAGGAGCATGTGAACAAGAAGATAATGAAGCCACATACTTTGAGAAAAAGAGAGCTATCCAGACTATCAGAAGAGAACAGAACCAACCCAAAGACGACTATCACACTCTTGACCGGCACGGACAGATAACTATTTTTCGACTCAGGACAGGGCATAACAAACTGAATAAACACATGCACAAGCTACGAGTGTCTGCTTCACCACTGTGCACATGTGGATTAAACGAACAAACTGCTGAGCATGTTCTACAGGACTGTCCTCTGTATGACCAGTTAAGAAAGATATACTGGCCCAATGACTCAACACTAAACTCAAAGCTATATGGAGTTAAAGAGGAACTTCAAACAACAGTCGAATCATCATGAGAACTCGTCTGACGGTGTAATCATCAAAGATGCGATCGCAAGAAGAAGAAGAAGGTATTGTAGCCGTGGTTTATATAGTGTTTTGTCAGTGGAAGTAATTTCTGTAGTAGTACATGGAGCCTCCATCAAAGCATTCATTTGGTATTGTAGCCGTGGTTTATATAGTGTTTTGTCAATGGAAGTAATTTCTGTAGTAGTACATGGAGCCTCCATCAAAGCATTCATTTGGTATTGTAGCCGTGGTTTATATAGTGTTTTGTCAGTGGAAGTAATTTCTGTAGTAGTACATGGAGCCTCCATCAAAGCATCCATTTGGTATTGTAGCCGTGGTTTATATAGTGTTTTGTCAGTGGAAGTAATTTCTGTAGTGGTACATGGAGCCTCCATCAAAGCATTCATTTGGTATTGTAGCCGTGGTTTATATAGTGTTTTGTCAGTGGAAGTAATTTCTGTAGTGGTACATGGAGCCTGCATCAAAGCATCCATTTGGTATTGTAGCCATGGTTTATATAGTGTTTTGTCAGTGGAAGTAATTTCTGTAGTAGTACATGGAGCCTCCATCAAAGCGTCTATTTGGTATTGTAGCTGTGGTTTATATAGTGTTTTGTCAGTGGAAGTAATTTCTGTAGTAGTACATGGAGCCTCCATCAAAGCATTCATTTGGTATTGTAGCCGTGGTTTATATAGTGTTTTGTCAGTGTAAGTAATTTCTGTAGTAGTACATGGAGCCTGCATCAAAGCATCCATTTGGTATTGTAGCCGTGGTTTATATAGTGTTTTGTCAGTGGAAGTAATTTCTGTAGTAGTACATGGAGCCTGCATCAAAGCATTCATTTGGTATTGCAGCCGTGGTTTATATAGTGTTTTGTCAGTGGAAGTAATTTCTGTAGTGGTACATGGAGCCTGCATCAAAGCATTCATTTGGTATTGCAGCCGTGGTTTATATAGTGTTTTGTCAGTGGAAGTAATTTCTGTAGTAGTACATGGAGCCTGCATCAAAGCATCCATTTGGTATTGTAGCCGTGGTTTATATAGTGTTTTGTCAGTGGAAGTAATTTCTGTAGTAGTACATGGAGCCTGCATCAAAGCATTCATTTGGTATTGTAGCCGTGGTTTATATAGTGTTTTGTCAGGGGAAGTAATTTCTGTAGTGGTACATGGAGCCTGCATCAAAGCATTCATTTGGTATTGCAGCCGTGGTTTATATAGTGTTTTGTCAGTGGAAGTAATTTCTGTAGTGGTACATGGAGCCTGCATCAAAGCATTCATTTGGTATTGTAGCCGTGGTTTATAGTGTTTTGTCAGTGGAAGTAATTTCTGTAGTAGTACATGGAGCCTGCATCAAAGCATCCATTTGGTATTGTAGCCGTGGTTTATATAGTGTTTTGTCAGTGGAAGTAATTTCTGTAGTAGTACATGGACCCTGCCATCAAAGCATTCATTTGGTATTGCAGCCGTGGTTTATATAGTGTTTTGTCAGTGGAAGTAATTTCTGTAGTAGTACATGGAGCCTCCATCAAAGCATTCATTTGGTATTGTAGCCGTGGTTTATATAGTGTTTTGTCAGTGGAAGTAATTTCTGTAGTAGTACATGGAGCCTGCATCAAAGCGTCCATTTGGTATTGCAGCCGTGGTTTATATAGTGTTTTGTCAGTGGAAGTAATTTCTGTAGTAGTACATGGAGCCTCCATCAAAGCGTCCATTTGGTATTGCAGCCGTGGTTTATATAGTGTTTTGTCAGTGGAAGTAATTTCTGTAGTAGTACATGGAGCCTGCATCAAAGCGTCCATTTGGTATTGCAGCCGTGTTTTATATAGTGTTTTGTCAGTGGAAGTAATTTCTGTAGTACTACATGGAGCCTCCATCAAAGCATCCATTTGGTATTGCAGCCGTGGTTTATATAGCAAATTATTTTTAATGAGGTTGCCAACTCCATGCTCAACCGCATTATTCGCCACTTACGACATGCTTGAGATAGTAGTTCTATTCTTCCTCTCTAGAGATCCCTGGAAACTCATCATCATCAGGTGCTATCTTCATATAAAAGGTTGGCTGCAATGGATCTCCGTCTTCTGTCTCTTGTATTGATAGTGCTCTGTGATAGACTCTTTCTTGTCCAGATCTTCCCACTTATAGCGCTGTCTTCCTCTTGCACGTTTGCCTTCAACTCTCCCTTCCATTATGATATTCAGTGTCAGGTGTTGTCTTTTTTACATGGCCAAAATATTTTAGCTGTCGAATTGTGATCTCTTTCATTAATTCATTTTTTATTCCAAGGTTTCTAGGATCTCTTTTTCTTCTCTTTCCATGAGACGTACCCCACGCTTCTATATATCCACATCTCAATTCTTTCTTCCAATTGCTCGTTCATTGTCCGTGTTTCTACAACATACAGTAATGATGAACATATATAGCATTTGATGATTCTCAGATTGAAACTACACGAGGCTAATTTAGGTGGTTCGTTCGTTACAATCCCCTAGGGTTTGAGTTGTCCACTCTTTACCCTTGTAACAAAATTTGGGGTATTGGTTTTGGGCTTTCTTGCAACCCCAGAGAACTTCCCCGACTCAGCGGGCTATAACTGGTGGAGGTCACAGCAGAACCACTAATTGGCGTATGTGCAATGCCACGAGAAGGATTATTCTCTACCCTACAAAGGGGGTCAGTTGGTAATTCGTGCAGTTCCCGGCGGTCTCTGGGGTGACAAAGAATGGCACTACTGCTGCCACGTCAGGCATGTCGTAAGATGCGACTAATATGAGGTTGGCAACCTCATCTTGTTCAACAAATTGCAATAGAAAACACTACTCCAAGATCATTTGAATGCTTTAAGGGGAGGTTTAACCCCCAAAAATGAAGAATTTCACTGAAAATATCAAATTTTAGATACATATTGCGCTGGAAAGTACATTCATTTGCCCACATTTCTGTATGTTTATTTTCACTAAAACCTTTGTGGATGATTTTATATAAATTTTTAAAGTATGTCAGGTAAGTGTATTTTTACCTAATTATATATGTAAAATATACAAATTGGTATATTTGTGATGCTATATTGCTTGTAATGCATGGATTTTAATTTTCGGTACCGTATTCATTTCTCTGAAGAAAACAGAATTCAAGTTTTTCAAACATAGTTTCATGTGTAAAAATAATTTTGACTGGCTAATTTTTATTAACCATGGGGTCCTTTGATGGGTCATCGAAATAATAACGTGGCTGGAGGTATTCCAGTAGAGTGGTAGGGTACCTCCTTATACGCAAATAAAGCTGCAGGTAAGAACGAATCACAGGATTCTGGTTCCTCCTGTGCGAGCTTACTTAAAATTGTAAGTAGAGTCCCGTTATATCTTTCCACTTGTCCAATCGATTGTGGATGATAAAATGTGTGGACGAGAATATTTTGAAAAATCCTAAAAACTTTCTCCATCAGTTTCCCTCTGAACTGTGAACCATTGTCAGTTAATATCTGATAAGGGTATCCTAATCTTGAATATATTGAGAGCAAAGCCTCTCCTACATGTACTGAGTCTGCTGAGGGTAGAGCAATCGCTTCCCCCTGCACAGTACATGTCTACCAGAGAAAGGATGTATTTTTTTCGGAAACTGACGAAAAGCGCATACAGTCTGCTGAAATGAAGAATTTAATGAAAAGTAAGCTGCAAAGTATGACACAGAACATGGAATCAATAAAGGAAAATACCAGAGATGATTCCTACATAGCAGGGGGATACCGAGGTGAGTAAATTTTGTGTAGAAGTGTAATTCCTCCCTTTTTTCTTAATTTTCTTAAAACCTCATTTTTCACACAAATGTGGGCACGTTGCCCATGATTTTTCAAAAACTATTAGTGATACAGCAGTAAATTTTGGGCGACATGCTGTACACTTAGTGTTCATTAAAATAAACTAAAATAAAGGATATATGTTAACAAACTACAAAACTGTTAAGAAATAGCTAAGATACCCCCCTTAAAAATTTCAACTATTTTTCGATTGGTATGTTAAAATCCAAAAAAACTCAGATATCAAACCAATCAAAATTATTTTAGTATAAAATCATTATCATATATTAACAAATGAAACAGCCAAATTTCATAACTCAAGTTGTACTCACATTTGAGATATCTTGGGCAACAAAATACCCAAAAAGCTAAAATTTGCCTTTTTTTCCACTGTTTTTCCGCCATAGATTGCAAGTTTTTTAGTATATACCTCAATGTTTTGTATTTTTTTCAGTCATTTTGCTTGTATAAATGACGAGATATAGATATTAACTTATAATTCTGTGTTTTTCATTTTGGGGGTTTAACCTCCCCTTAATGCAGGCTTCCTGCAAGGGAACCAGCTGTAATAATGGCTCCATGGTTACGAAAAGTAAAAAACAAAAAAGGAAGAAAAATTAACATAAAACTAAATTGCCCCAGGCTGACCACATTGTTATACAATATTACATTCTTATTCAATATTATATGCGCATGTCAGGAACGATAACTGTACAGTATCAACTCTGGTCACGTTTGTCATAAGCTAATTAACAAAATAAGCGGCGTGGCACTAATGGCACAACGGCAGTTAATTTACGCTGGTTGTGACAATGCTGAGTCACAGTGGCAGAAGACACAATGATAAAAGTACAGACATTTGGGATATTTTGACACCTACTGACCTGTTGAATACTAGGTCGCGCAGTTGTGAGTATGTTGTGGTTGCGTTTTTGTTTCCTCCTCACTATAAGTGGATCTAAAAAATTGTGAATATTGGGGTTCGTGGACAAACATGTTTAGAGTCGCTTCCTGTTATTTTTGTTGTTGTACTTGTTGCTGTTAGTCTTGTTGTTGTTGTTGTTCTAGATGTTGATGCTGTTTTTGTTATTTTTGTTGTTCTTATTTTTCTTGTGTTTGTTCTTGCTGTCTTTGTTACTGTTCTTGCGGTTCTTGAAGAGGTTGTTGCTCTTGTAGAGATTGTTGTTCTTGTTTTTCTTCTTTTTATACTTGTTCTTGTTCATGTTCTTCTTTTTGCTGTTCTTCTTCTTGCTGTTATTCTTGTTGTTGTCCTTCTTCTAGTTCTTCTGGTTCTTCTTCTTGTTCTTCTTCTGGTTCTTCTTCTGGTTCTTCTTCTTGTTTTGTTGTTGTTGTTCTTCTTGTTGTTCTTATTCTTCTTCTTATTCTTCTTCTTGTTATTCTTCTTCTTGTTGTTCTTCTTGCTGTTCTTCTTCTTATTGTTCTTCTTCTTGCTGTTCTTCTTCTTGCTGTTCTTCTTCTTGCTGTTCTTCTTCTTATTTTTCTTCTTCTTGCTGTTCTTCTTCTTATTGTTCTTCTTCTTGCTGTTCTTCTTCATGTTGTTCTTCTTGTTGTTCTTGTTCTTTTTCTTATAGTTCTTGTTCTTCATCTTCTTGTTGTTCTTGTTCTTCTTTTTGTTGTTCTTTTTGTTGTTCTTGTCCTTCTTGTTGTTGTTCTTCTTTTTGTTGTTATTTGTCGTGGAATATTCTAATCCACATATATAAATTATTAAGTAAATATGAAGCCTAACAAATAAAATTAATAAAGAAAAGAGCAATGGTAAAATAACAGTGCTGTCACGGAGAAGGTACTCGAAATCCCCCTTGTTTTCTGCTTCGTCTGCAAATTGTAACGCTTTCACGTTGATAGTAAAAGCTTACTGTATTATTGCCCGCTTTCTTCAATGAAACGTGTGCTGTATTTCTTGGAAAAGCATTGAGATGCACCCTGCGTAATGACCTAAATTAATCCTAACATTAATTATATTACGTTACCAAAACGAACGAACAGATGGACTCAAATAGAAAGAGAGAGAGGGGCGAATGAAATCAGGAACGCATGCAAAATTAAACACGCGTCGCGCGATACACAATTACTACTATCACGCGTGTAAGGCCACCTGCACTAATTTTTTTTTCAGACGGACAGTGATAAAATACATTACCCATCCCAGAGTTAGGTTTTAAAATCCTGAAAAACGCTTATAAGGAAAGATGACAATAGATGGGTTTACGTTTGAAAACATTACAGTACCCAGACAGCACATCTTCGAAACAGGAGGTAGAAGAAATTGCATATTTTGAACGCAGCCACGTAGCTCTTTTAAATTTGGATATTTGGGTTCCTTAGGGCTTGCTGACAAAGAATATGTAAACGTTACGCAAATAGTCCAGGAATTAATAAATTATAACCAAAATAAAATAGTGGGGATGCCTGACAACATGAAATCATTTCTGCTCATAAAATTTTTTTTATAACGTGTTTGAAAAAAACCTTACGTTACAGAAATAGCCTACCATGTAAACTCCAAATTGAGTGGAGCGCAACAAATGAAAGACTAACCACGATTGGTCGGGCTATAAATACTATCTTTCGTTGTTAGGGGAGACGTAGGAAGTTAAAATTTTTTCAAATACTTGTCGAAACGTGGCTCCATTGGCTAGACTCGCTGATATACTCACTTAGGAGCGTTAGTTCGAGACCACTAGTCAAATAAGCTTGATAAAGCAACAGTGCGTTGAAGCCAGCTCATATTTTTGCTAAATAAAAGCCTGGAACATAAGCAGATGGGAATTTGTGCCAGTAATTGTGCCAGAATTCATTGCTAATCAACGTATCTGCGTTTGTTTCCATGAATTGTGGTAAGCTTGAAACATTCAGTATCTTTTAATGAAAATTGAATGTGAATTGTTAATTTATGCCTGTATATATGTGTAGTTCAGTAGCAAACATGATGTAAAGCCTATAATGCTCCCGCCTGAACAGAAGGTGTCGGAGGAAAGTAAAACTGCATGGAATGGCCAAACAGTACACTGACACCTAGATTATTGATTAGACAGAAATAATGCTGGAAGTGCAGAGGCGTAGTAACCATTAAGGAGGTAAATACTGGTATAAAGTATTTCAGATGAAGCTGACAGTTGGCCTAAAGCTCTGAACTCAATGTTTGTGATGTATTGTGCTCAGTGTAAAAAGAGAGTATAAATTAGTTATGAAGTAGAAGGTACATCCTTCTTGTTTTCAGGGACCGTGGTCTTGATGGTATTGAGCAGCACCTGGTCAGAGCTTTGCTGAATCTAGAGTCGGACAGCATACTCCTTGGTCCATTTAGCTATCAGTGAGGTGTCTCCAGAGCCCAGGGGAGAAATCGAGCAGAGAAGTCTTTTCCTGCCGCCATCACACAAGATAAGCTGATGTGGCCAGCTGAGCTCAAAATTATGTACCCCCAGCTTAAAATGACCTTGTAAAAATAACATTAAGAGGGGAATTAAATTGTGTTAATATCAGGAACTGAGAACATCTCCAATAATAGTTCCCATAAAGACAAACTATGGAAGTCATGATGACAAATACCAACAGAGCTTGAACAAAACAAAACCAGTATTACCTCATATTACTACTACACAACTGACACACATAGGATACTTTTAATAATATATGTCATTACAATATTCATATTGATAAATTCTGTACATATAACTTGTAAGTAAAATTGATTGTGATTCCTGGTTCCCTTTGTATTTGAATCAGGACACATATTCATTCATGACAGCAATGAATACATATTGTTATTTGAAAAGTTATCAGTGACTTCTTTAAGATATCCTTGTAGAGTGTTTTATGTATGTGAGTGTCACAGTGTTGTCAAGTGTAGTGGAATAAATTAAATTGTTTATCTGTCTGTTGTTGTTTTGACTTACACTTCATCATACACATACCCTAGACATATAACGTAGTCATCACACTATTCCAGAATAATTCTGACTGAGATATATATATATGTGGCAGCAAGTAAGGTTATCTATAATACACTACTCTCATTAGATATAGATACCTTCACAGCTGATCTCAGTCAGTACACTAAGTCCCCCTATAAATATTTATAACATCCCAGCTCACCACATATATTGGGGTCTCGCTCTTGGGATTTTGAATCTTTCCTATTACAAATATTGGGGGTAATTCACTTCAGGGAATATAAGAATTAAAAGGTATCCTTGGGTGGAATTAAATAAGGTTGAGCTCACGGTGCCTGTGTTGTCCATTAGATATATATTTAGAGATTAAATTGTTGGTTAGACATTGTATAAACTTACCTGATAGACAATGGCGGACCTGGCCAAGTTTCGATCTGCTGCTGTTCAGACTGCAAAGGAGTTAGGATTAGATGGGCAAGTTATGGTTGCCTATGTCACTACGGAATGTGACAAATTTATTGAACGCGAAGAAAGAAGGTTTGAAGCCGAAAGAAAGTTAGAGGCTGAAAGGGAAATTAAGAAGTTACAATTTGAGGCTGAGGCTGAGAAATTGGAGGCAGAAGAGGTTGCAGATTGAGGAAGATGAGGCAGAAAAATTGGAAGAAATTAGCTGCAGAAGAAAGAAGATTGACTGCAGAGAGGGAAGCAGAAAAGGAGGAGAAGAGATTACAAAGGGAACATGAGTTACGACTAAGAGAGTTTGAGTTTCAAGGCCATGCTCCTGAAAATGGTGCCAGTCCCTTTGCCTCTGATGCTACGGTTACTCAGGGAGCCTCAACCTCAGCTATGAATTTTCATTTAGATCATTTTGTTGAGAAAGACGATGATATAGAGAGCTACCTAAATAGGTATGAACTATTAGCTACCACGTATGGGTTAGAGAGAGAAAGGTGGAGCTTAAAGTTATCTCAGGGACTTCGTGGGGCAGCTTATGAAGTTTTTGCAAAAATGAGCAGAGGTGATCAGGAAAATTATGACATGCTAAAGCAGGCTCTTTTGTTAAGGTATGAAAAGAATGCAGAATTTTATAGGAAAAAATTTAGGAATGCTAAACTACTGTCAGGTGAAACCTATCACCAGTTCTCTGCACGAATAGAGACATACTTGGAGAAATGGACTTCTCTGGGGAAAACCCAAGATCTTAAGGAAATGGTCCTTATAGAGCAATTAAGAGAGTCCATGGCTCCAGACCTGAGAAAGTTTCTCATGGAACAAGGTGCAGAGAGGCTGGATGAGTTGCTAAATGTTGCTGAAAGGTATCAAGCAGCTCAAGCAGAGGTAACAGGTAATAAAAAGAAACAAGTGGATAACTTTAGGGCACCACAGAACTTTAATAAATTTGATCCTAAGGATCAAAATAAAGGTAAGCACCAATTTGATAGGCCACGGTATGAAAATAAAAATAAATTCCCACAATTCGATGAAAGGAAATATGATGAAAGAAAATCTTTCAACCAAGGAAAAAGGTGGTGTAAAAATTGTAAGATGAACAATCATGACACTGACCATTGTAGAAGGAAACCTCCTCATTTTGCTGCTATGACATCGGGGAAAAAGGAAAAGAAGGGCAAACCTGAAGAATTACAGGAACCATACCACCCCCCAGTGTGTGAAGATGTCATCTGTAATGGTGTCACTATAAGATGTTTATATGATACCGGTTTAGATTACGATTCCGTTGTGAGTTCTCACCTGGTGCAGGCCGATCAATACACCACGGAAACAGTGGAGATTCAAACTGCAACCAAGGATGTAGCTACCATGACACTTCCCGTCGCCCGAATAAAAGTGAAAACGCGATATGTGGAGGAATCATAAAAGCAGCAGTGATAAATGAGCCAATCTACCCTCTAATATTGGGGTGTAGATATGTCTTCTTGGGGAATCCCAAGAGACCTGTGATATTGGCAACAGTGCAGACCAGATCACAGTCAAAGAAGGAGGAGGATAATCCCATAAATACTCACCCAGATGAGATGAGGAAGGCACAGGCTGAGGACAAAACACTCAAGCCATGTTTCAAGAAGTTGCCCAAATCTCATACACCTCCAGGCAAGGGAGAGTTTTATATGAAGAACAAACTGATATATAGGAAGGCTGGATCTGAATCCAATGGTCACGGACAGCTGGTCCTTCCCACTTCATATAGGACTAAAGTGTTGGAACTAGGGCATGCGATTCCCTTCAGTGGTCATATGGGAATCAGCGCAACAGGACAGCGAATAGCTTGTCACTATTTCTGGCCAGGAATAACTGAAGATATCAAACGATATGTAAAATCCTGTCCAGAGTGCCAACGAGTAGCACCTAAACATTGGACTGCACCAGCAACTCTGGGGGAAATGCCCATAGTGGGAACACCCTTTGAGAGAGTTGCCGTGGATCTTGTGGGACCTCTCACCTGAACCAAGAGAAGGAACAGCTACATTCTGACTCTGGTGGACACTTGTTCTATGTGGGGAGAGGCAGTAGCCCTGTCATCGATTGATTCAAAACATGTGGCAGAGGCATTGCTCACAATTTTCACAAGGTTAGGCTTTCCCAATCAAATATTGACTGATAATGGCTCTCAGTTCAAGGGGAAACTAACTGAAGAAGTTTTCAGGATCTTCCAGGCCAAACACTTCCATTGTAGTGTGTATCATCCCCAAGGGAACGGCCAAGTGGAAAGATTTAACGGCACATTGATGTCGATCCTGAGAAAGTTGGCACACGAAAAACCAGATACATGGGACCAGTACCTGCACGCCGCCCTCTTTGCTTATCGGGAGGTACCCCATAGTTCAACCGGTATGGCCCCGGCAACATTATTGTTTGGAAGGCCAATAAAAGGTCCACTCGAAGCTATGTTAAGAACGTGGACTGATGAAAAGGCAGAGGAAAACATTACATCTTCATACCAATATGTGAATGAGCTGACTACTCGGCTAAAAACTGGCTGGAAACTTGCCAATGAAAATTTGAAACAAGCCAGGAAGAAACATGCTGCCTATTATAACAGGAAGGCGAAGGACAGAAATTTGGCTGTGGGAGAGAAAGTACTGCTTCTTTTGCCTGGGAGTCAGAATAAGTTACAAATTGGATGGCAGGGTCCATATACAGTTTTAGAGAAAGTGTCTAGAACAAATTATAAGATAGATAAGAAGGGGAAAGAAAAAATCTATCATGTGAATCTCCTGAAGAAATATTTGGAAAGAGAACATCAGGAAGAGACACACTTGTTGACCTTGTCCATCGCCATGGAGATGAAAAAGGAACCACTTTCATCATTTGAATATCCATTACACCCCTGTGAGACAGCAGCACAGGTGAAAATCAGTACACATTTAACGAAAACTCAGAAAGAGAGAGTGCAACAGGTTCTAAATAATCATGCAGAGGTGTTAACAGACCGACCAGGGCATACAAACCTATTGGAATATGATATGAAACTAATAGACTCCACACCTGTCTGTATGAAATCATATTCGATTCCGTTTGCTAAGGAGAAAGCTTTGAAGGAAGAGATAGACTATCTATTGAAGGAAGGAATTATTTCGCACAGTGAGTCTTCGTATAGTTCTGGTGTGGTACTCTTAAGGAAGCCCTCTGGAGAACATAGACTCTGTATAGATTACAGGAGACTGAATGCTATTACAGAAGGACAGGTGGATCCATTGCCGGATACAAATCAGCTGTTTGCCCGGCTAAATAAAGCTAAATATTTCTCAAAAGTGGATCTGAGTAAAGGATACTATCAGATTCCAGTAAAGCCTGAGGTTAGACCATACCTAGCTTTTAGTACCTCAGAAGGACACTATGAGTTTAATAGATTGCCATTTGGATTGAAAAATGCGCCTAGTGTCTTCTCTAGAATGATGAGAAAATTATTGGATCCTCTGAATAATCCCTGTATAACAAATTTTATGGATGATATCCTTATAGCAACAGAAACATTTGAGGAACACATTGACTCTCTGAACATGCTGTTTGATCGACTTAGGGAGGCAAATTTAACAGCCCGACCAACCAAATGTTGCGTTGGATGTAAAGAATTGGAATTTTTGGGACACACAGTTTATCAGGGAAACATGACCCCTGACCCAAAGAATTTAGAGAAACTACAGAAAGCCCCGAGACCACAAACCAAGAAGGACGTGAGATCCTTTGTCTCATTTTGTGGTTTCTACCAGAAGTATATCAAAAACTTTAATTCCATATGTGCACCGTTAACTGAATTGACACGTAAAGGACATCCAGATCGCATTACATGGACACCACAATGTGAAATGACTTACCAAGAATTGAAGGAAAAGCTCACAAGTAAACCCATTTTGAAATTACCTGACTTAAGTCAAGAATTCATAGTAAGGACGGATGCAAGTAATATTGGGCTGGGTGCAACTCTACTACAGAGATCTGATGCATTGGATGGGGAATTAAGCCCAGTGGCATATGCTAGCAGAAAGTTGAATAAAGCTGAAATCAACTACTCAACTAGCGAAAAAGAATGTCTTGCAGTAATATGGGCGATAAAGAAATTCAATATTTATCTATATGGGAAGGCATTTAAGTTGCAAACAGACCACAAACCTTTATCGTTTCTAGCACAGGCTAAGCATGAGAACTCTAGGTTACTCCGATGGTCTTTACTTCTGGCTCCCTATAATTTTAGCATTGAGTATATATCTGGAAAAACCAATTTGGGAGCGGATTTTTTAAGCCGCCATCCGTGTGATGAGAATCACCGTAAACCCAAGAAATAATAATAAATTTCTCTATGTGAATATAGAATAAAGGACTGACATATAATGTCTGTTTTAAGAGGGGAGGTGTCGTGGAATATTCTAATCCACATATATAAATTATTAAGTAAATATGAAGCCTAACAAATAAAATTAATAAAGAAAAGAGCAATGGTAAAATAACAGTGCTGTCACAAAGAAGGTACTCGAAATCCCCCTTGTTTTCTGCTTCGTCTGCAAATTGTAACGCTTTCACGTTGATAGTAAAAGCTTACTGTATTATTGCCCGCTTTCTTCAATGAAACGTGTGCTGTATTTCTTGGAAAAGCATTGAGAGGCACCCTGCGTAATGACCTAAATTAATCCTAACATTAATTATATTACGTTACCAAAACGAACGAACAGATGGACTCAAATAGAAAGAGAGAGAGGGGCGAATGAAATCAGGAACGCATGCAAAATTAAACACGCGTCGCGCGATACACAATTACTACTATCACGCGTGTAAGGCCACCTGCACTAATTTTTTTTTCAGACGGACAGTGATAAAATACATTACCCATCCCAGAGTTAGGTTTTAAAATCCTGAAAAACGCTTATAAGGAAAGATGACAATAGATGGGTTTACGTTTGAAAACATTACAGTACCCAGACAGCACATCTTCGAAACAGGAGGTAGAAGAAATTGCATATTTTGAACGCAGCCACGTAGCTCTTTTAAATTTGGATATTTGGGTTCCTTAGGGCTTGCTAACAAAGAATATGTAAAACGTTACGCAAATAGTCCAGGAATTAATAAATTATAACCAAAATAAAATAGTGGGGATGCCTGACAACATGAAATCATTTCTGCTCATAAAATTTTTTTATAACGTGTTTGAAAAAAACCTTACGTTACAGAAATAGCCTACCATGTAAACTCCAAATTGAGTGGAGCGCAACAAATGAAAGACTAACCACGATTGGTCGGGCTATAAATACTATCTTTCGTTGTTAGGGGAGACGTAGGAAGTTAAAATTTTTTCAAATACTTGTCGAAACGTGGCTCCATTGGCTAGACTCGCTGATATACTCACTTAGGAGCGTTAGTTCGAGACCACTAGTGCAAATAAGCTTGATAAAGCAACAGTGCGTTGAAGCCAGCTCATATTTTTGCTAAATAAAAGCCTGGAACATAAGCAGATGGGAATTTGTGCCAGTAATTGTGCCAGAATTCATTGCTAATCAACGTATCTGTGTTTGTTTCCATGAATTGTGGTAAGCTTGAAACATTCAGTATCTTTTAATGAAAATTGAATGTGAATTGTTAATTTATGCCTGTATATATGTGTAGTTCAGTAGCAAACATGATGTAAAGCCTATAATGCTCCCGCCTGAACAGAAGGTGTCGGAGGAAAGTAAAACTGCATGGAATGGCCAAACAGTACACTGACACCTAGATTATTGATTAGACAGAAATAATGCTGGAAGTGCAGAGGCGTAGTAACCATTAAGGAGGTAAATACTGGTATAAAGTATTTCAGATGAAGCTGACAGTTGGCCTAACGCTCTGAACTCAATGTTTGTGATGTATTGTGCTCAGTGTAAAAAGAGAGTATAAATTAGTTATGAAGTAGAAGGTACATCCTTCTTGTTTTCAGGGACCGTGGTCTTGATGGTATTGAGCAGCACCTGGTCAGAGCTTTGCTGAATCCAGAGTCGGACAGCATACTCCTTGGTCCATTTAGCTATCAGTGAGGTGTCTCCAGAGCCGAGGGGAGAAATCGAGCAGAGGAGTCTTTACCTGCCGCCATCACACAAGATAAGCTGATGTGGCCAGCTGAGCTCAAAATTATGTACCCCCAGCTTAAAATGACCTTGTAAAAATAACATTAAGAGGGGAATTAAATTGTGTTAATATCAGGAACTGAGAACATCTCCAATAATAGTTCCCATAAAGACAAACTATTGAAGTCATGATGACAAATACCAACAGAGCTTGAACAAAACAAAACCAGTATTACCTCATATTACTACTACACAACTGACACACATAGGATACTTTTAATAATATATGTCATTACAATATTCATATTGATAAATTCTGTACATATAACTTGTAAGTAAAATTGATTGTGATTCCTGGTTCCCTTTGTATTTGAATCAGGACACATATTCATTCATGACAGCAATGAATACATATTGTTATTTGAAAAGTTATCAGTGACTCCTTTAAGATATCCTTGTAGAGTGTTTTATGTATGTGAGTGTCACAGTGTTGTCAAGTGTAGTGAAATAAATTAAATTGTTTATCTGTCTGTTGTTGTTTTGACTTACACTTCATCATACACATACCCTAGACATATAACGTAGTCATCACACTATTCCAGAATAATTCTGACTGAGATATATATATATGTGGCAGCAAGTAAGGTTATCTATAATACACTACTCTCATTAGATATAGATACCTTCACAGCTGATCTCAGTCAGTACACTAAGTCCCCCTATAAATATTTATAACATCCCAGCTCACCACATTATTGTTCTTCTTCTTGTTGTACTTCTTCTTGTTGTTATTGTTCTTCTTCTTCTTGTCGTTGTTCTTCTTCTTGTTGTCGTTGTTCTTCTTCTTCTTGTCGTTGTTCTTCTTCTTCTTGTCGTTGTTCTTCTTGTTGTTGTTCTTCTTGTTGGACTTGTTCTTCTTCTTGATGTACTTCTTCTTCTTCTTGTTGTTCTTGTCCTTCTTCCTGTTGTTCTTGTCCGTCTTCTTGTTGTTCTTATTCTTGTTTTTCTTCTTGTTGTACTTGTTCTTCCACTTGTTGTTCTTCTTCTTGTTGTACTTCTTCTTGTTGTACTTGTTCTTCTTCTTGTTGTTCTTGTTCTTCTTGTTCTTCTTCTTGTTGTTCTTGTTCTTCTTGTTCTTCTTCTTGTTGTTCTTGTTCTTCTTCTTGTTGTTCTTGTTCTTCTTCTTGTTGTACCAAAAACAAAAAAAGTACTAAAAAGCCACAAATAATTTTTCAAAGAGTTTATAGTTTGTAGTAAAAAAAAATGCAACATCAAATTGACAAAAAATGTGGGGCGCTGATTCTGCATGAAATTGAATTCTGCTTTATACTTCATTAGACACTTATGGATAAAATATATGATAAGCGCTTAAGCGCCGCATGCTTTTTGTCAATTTGATGTTACATTATTTTACTGCAAGCTGTAAACTCCTTGAAAAATTATTTGTGGCTTTTTAGTGCATTAAAAGCGTGTGTTTAAAATAAGTTTATTTTATATTTTTTTATTTCTTTAGAGACCCCCACTAACAACACGGGGTAAAAATTACTTCACACGATCCTCTTTATGACGGGGTAAAACTTATTTCACGCGATCCTCTTTATGGCGAGGTAAAAATTACTTCAGACGAGCCTCTTCAAGACGTGGTAAAAATTACTTCACACGATCCTCTTTATGGCGGGAGAAAAAAATTATTTTAAGTTGCTCTAGCCTTTGTTTTTGTTTTGTCACTTGAGTTCTAAAGCACAGGTTCTCAAACTTTTTAGAATGAAGACAAACAACCACTTCAGAGCGATTTAGCGACACAGTATACCACTCATCCTTATTTACTGCTGTTAAGTTTGCTATGGATTAAAGGTTTTCAACAGAATTGCGCCTTGCTCTGTGCCATTCATTCAAGGCTCGCCTTCCTCAATCTTCCGTTTGCTGTGTGTTTCCAACTCCCCTGTCTGTGTGTCATTCAGTCCGCGTACAAGTCTTCCACTCCAGGGACTCGGACCAAGAATCGTCCTGCACCCACTCGGCCTAGCACCTGTTTGTTTGCCTTCATCATTTCCACATTGGAGATCCAGGCACAGTATTTCTGAATTTTAGGTAATATGATTAGTACAGTATTTTTGTGAAAAAGGCAGTGTTATCACATACCACTGAAACATGAAGATAAAATAAAAACAACAACAACCGAATAAATGACAGGCTTATAATGGGTGCTTGCGGAGAACAGAAGGATTGAAATGGTATGACAAGATCAGCAATATTAGAACCGATGACAAGATCCCTACAAGCAGAATGAAAGGTCAGAAGAAAACTCTGATGTTTGATGCGGCATATATTAAGAAAACATACTAACAGCTTTACAAGGCTGTCCTTGTTCTGGAATTCCGAGGGTAAGAGAGGTTTAAGGTGACCGAAAAACATGTGGGGTAGAGAACGAACGAACGAACGAACTTTTTTTTCAAAGTGTTGAGAATTGGGCACGCAGGCCCGTCTAACATTCTGCCCTTCCTTTTGCTAACCTTTCATACTGAATTCATTTATTCTAATATGCATGTTACATATCAATTTCAAGAAATTCAACGTAAAGTAAAATAATAATAATATAGCACACTCATATTAACATTAATTACTTATAAGCATGACATAACATATGTTGAAAAGTACAAACATCGTCATTAGAACTTATAGTTGATGTTATAAGAAAAGATAATCCGAGAACTGGAGAAAGACGTGATAGTAACGAAGAGCATATATAAGCACTTGATGGTTCTCAATTTTTAATATGTGAGTTATCTGTTTGAATGTTGCTGTCTCGTCTGTCTCATGTTGTTGAGCCCAGCTATGGCCATTTCATTTCTCTTCTTGATTATGCTTGAAATCTGCCATTTTCTTTTATGAAGACATGGAAAGACATTGAATAGATAGCACAGAACATGATGTCTTGGCATTAACTTGCTGAAGGCATATGCTGTTTATGAAACTGAAGAGTAAGGAATGAATGACGCATTTTGTGAAAAAATGAAGTAGAAAAACACATGTGGTCTTCACGACACATATGGTGAGAACCGCTGACCTAAAGAATGTATCTTCTGACAGCTAGCATTCAGCTTATCTTAGTAAACTCGTGTCACTTTGTTAGTTCAGAAATTAATGCGTGTCACTTTGTTAGTTCAGAAATAGATGCGTGTCACTTTGTTAGTTCAGAAATAGATGCGTGTCACTTTGTTAGTTCAGAAATTGATGCGTGTCACTTTGTTAGTTCAGAAATAGATGCGTGTCACTTTGTTAGTTCAGAAATTGATGCGTGTCACTTTGTTAGTTCAGAAATAGATGCGTGTCACTTTGTTAGTTAATAAATAGATGGGTGTCACTTTGTTAATTCAAAAATAAATGCACGTCACTTTGTTAGTTCAGAAATAGATGTGTGTAACTTTATTAGTTCAGATATTAGATGCTTGTCACTTTATTAGTTCAGAAATAAACACGTGTCCCTTTATTATTTCAGAAATAGACGTTTATCACTTTGTTAGTTCAGAAATAAACACGTGTCACTTTGTTAGTTCAGAAATAAACACGTGCCACTTTGTTAGTTCAGAAATAAACAGGTGTCACTTTGTTAGTTCAGAAATAAACACGTGTCACTTTGTTAGTTCATAAATTAACACTTGTCACTTTGTTAGTTCAGAAATAAACACGTGTCACTTTGTTAGTATAGAAATAAACACGTGTCACTTTGTTAGTTCAGAAATAAACACGTGTCTCTTTGATAGTTCAGAAATAAACGTGTCACTTTATTAGTTCTGAAATAAACGCGTGTCACTTTGTTAGTTCAGAAACAAACACATGCCACTTTGTTAGTTCAGAAATAAACACGTGTCACTTTGTTAGTTCCGAAATAAACACGTGTCACTTTGTTAGTTCAGAAATAAACATGTGTCACTTTGTTAGTTCAGAAATAAACACTTGTCACGTTGTTAGTTCAGAAATAGATGCGTGTCACTTTGTTAGTTCATAAATAAATACGTGTCACTTTGTTAGTTCATAAATAAAGACGTGTTGCTTTGTTAGTTCATAAATAAACACGTGTCACTTTGTTAGTTCAGAAATAAACATGTGTCACTTTGTTAGTTCAGAAATAAACACTTGTCACGTTGTTAGTTCAGAAATTGATGCGTGTCACTTTGTTAGTTCATAAATAGATGCGTGTCACTTTGTTAGTTCATAAATAAAGACGTGTCACTTTGTTAGTTCATAAATAAAGACGTGTTGCTTTGTTAGTTCATAAATAAATGCGCTGAATGGATCCCAGTGAAAATCAATATAACTCATTGATATCCATTAATCAATATCTTGATGCTTCCCACGGAACACAGGTCCTTAACTAAAACATGCCAAGCCTTCATGTCCCGTCTTATCCGCTCAAGGTAGCCTACCTCCTTATCTTCTTTATCCCTTTCCGCCTCCGATTCTCTTATCCATGAAACTTGTGTGTCACTATTTTCCTTACCCTGGGGATTCCACACAAAAAGGACTTCATTGTAATGCCATCAGCTAGTTTTCCTAATTTGTTTCCTGTTCAACGCAGGGTATTCTCATCATCTCTTATTCCGCTGGTGTTTATGTGGTTTATTTTCCATCAGTTCCACATTCGTGATCTTGTAGTAATATTTCAGTCCTTCTATTCAGCACAAACCCCCATCTATGAAAGAAGCTCATTGCTCTACTGTCGGATAAACTTTCTGCTGGTATTATTTTTATTCCACTGCGCACATTCGTTGATTTTTTTAATGCATCGTTCTGACATTCGTTGATTTCTTTAAGATATCGTTCTGACCAAGGTATCGTTCTGACATTCGTTGATTTCTTTAAGGTATCGTTCTGACATTCGTTGATTTCTTTAAGGTATCGTTCTGACATTCGTTGATTTCTTTAGGGTATCGTTCTGACATTCGCTGATTTCTTTAAGGTATCGTTCTGACCAAGGTATCGTTCTGACCAAGCGGTTAGAGAACTGGCTTCTCGCGGCAAAGGTGCTGGGTTCGAATCACGGTGTCGTCACGCGCCCGTCTACCCAGTAGTAAATGTGTACCTGACTCGGATCTTGAGTTAGGGAAGGGAAATGCAGTGAGGAAGGAAACTGGTCACCTCCACCTCTCGAAGCTGGACAAGAGGATAGCGAAGTCTCTAACACTTCACTACGGCAGTATCTGCTATAGGTTCTTCTCTGCGCCAACATCTATTTATGAAAGCCTGCATCTTTAATTAGCCTTCTTTGTCGTCGTTCGCTCTCAAATAACCACATCTATCTCCCTTATAGAGCTGGCAGTCCGCCTCAGGATTCTCTCATCATCATACAGTTTCTCCCTCAACTGGGTTACTTACTCTCCGCTGAAAACAAAATCTCACTTTATTCAGTGGTTGTACAGTCTTGATACCAATTAACCCCATTATAATCAACATTCGATATCTTTTACTATCACACTGTTGATAACCAGTAGGCCTATACATTTTTCTTGCATCCAATCATCCTTCACCCTTGGTCTCTATCGATCTAGGTCAGGGGATGATAAAATTCCGTGTCAATGTAAACATGCCTGGACATAACAGACATGTTGTGTGATACGCGAATCTCCACGCTTTGATGTGTTTTTAACTAAATAGACTTATATTGTATTTTGCAAGCTTTTCGTTAAAAAAGTTACGTTTCTATTGTTACATTTAGCGACGTCGTGTTTCACTGCTCGATCTAAGCGCAGCTGCACACATTGTGCGAGTTCCAGTGTTCCTTACATAAGACTTTTTACCAGGAACAATTAACGCATGCTAATTGTAAACATATGGCTCTCCTTTTTACAGAATTTTCTTTTCAACGGATTTCTCATTCCGCGGATACAATTTCACCATGAAGCCTTAGCATTTCATCATTTTAAGCATTTTGGAATATTTACTGCCAGATGTTCGCAGTATTTATCAACAGTAATTTGTGCTTTAATTTACAATGTTTACATATTTGACTGTAGCATACTGTACCTGAATTTATTGTGTGTTCCAGTTTCCTTAGATAATTTTACCATACATTTTTAAATGCATTTAGATTGGGTCTAAAATGCATTTAGATTGGGCCTTCCCCCCCCCCCCCTTCCCCCCCCCGCCCCATCCCTTCCTTTTTAAGTCTCGAAAGTATTATATTCGTCCGCTCTTCACGAAGACGGTGTGGTTATAACGTCGGCCATTCCTTTATCCTTTTTTTTCGAAAAGACTTATACTATCTATTTTCGTTCAACTCACTGATTTCCAGTTAAGCGTATTAATTTTGTATAGATATCACTTGCAGTGCCAGTGGAATAAGAAATGAGAAGATGATGATGGAGGTGGATAGGACACACATTGAGAAACCTGTTGACAGCATTACCAGGCAGTCCTTGTTCTGGAATCCCCAGGGTAAGAGAGGTAGAGCAAGACCAAAGAACAAACGGAGAAGAGAACTGGAGACAGACAGAAAGACCTTGAGTTGATGGCACATGACCGGAAGTCTTGGCTTAAGTTTGTTGAAAGCTTATGCTCCTTGGGGAATTGACAGAAGAAACAAGAGGACTATTACATGCTTGTATATGGAATGTTTATATTCCTGATTTTTAAGCCATTTATCATTATAAAAGTAATATAACATCATACATTTGCAATAATCATCATAATTAAAGTGTTTTTTAAAAGAAATTAAAGGAAAAAAAAATGAAAAATACAGAATTTAGATAGTAATAATAATAAAATTAATGAAAATGAAAAAAAATAATAATAAATAAATAAAAACTATTTAAAAAAACTGATAAAAATCGAATTCCTCATACAGTAAATTAGTGATTTGATACATATTCAGAGGTGTGTTATAAGAACTCATGAAATATTCAAATGGTCTGCTACTGAATGACTCAGGGACTCGGTGTTTTTTCCAGTGCACGCGAAAAACTTTACGAGAGGTGAGCAGCTTTGAGTCTCATAGCAGATACTGCTGCAATGAGTGCAATGATAGGTTCATCAAGATGAGGTGGGGTAAACAGTTATTTTCATCGCTGTCTTTGCCGTCCCAAACTCAAGACCAGAATCAGACTAGGTAGATAGTAAGATATACATATACAAAAGCAATTAATTTGCCAAGGTTGAAAATCGGGCACAGTCCCCTCTTGCATTCTTCCTTCCTCTTGCTCATCTTTTGTTACTGTTACTCAAACATTCTCCAGCGTACTTTAAGTATTAATTTAAGGGCAATACAACATTACAATGTAGTATAACAGCATACATTAACAGTACCTGATCCCAAAATTAAGAATAAGTAAATTGTAATGAAAAACTAGATCATCAGAGCCTCCATACAGTATATTAGATAAAAGTACAACACAATCAGTTAGGGTGGCATATAATCAGCACTCATAAAGTATTTGAACAGTACACGATTGTGTGAGTAAGGTCTGTGCGTGTTTTTCAGGTCATTGGGAAGATTGTTCCAAAGATGAGCAGCTGAGTAAGCCAAACTAGTCTTAAATAGGTCTAGCCTGGGCTGGTGTACCTGTATTTTGTTTAAGCACTGACTACGTCTTTGCCTTCTGAAATACAAGATTACATTCTGGGCAACTATTTGCCACGTTATAATTCATAGCGTAACATGTAGCAGAAGATTGTATTACTTTATCGTTTTGTGAAACATCTTCTTCTTCTTCCGTCCTTAGCCACCGACCGTCAAAGCAGTCAGTGGCCATTACGCCTAGTGGCGTCTTAGGGCAACAGCAGATAGGTTTTCTTTGCCATTGTTTCACATCACGCCTATTGGCGTCTTTAGGGCAACGGCAAATCAATCCATTTGCTGTTGTTTCCGTAATCGAAGTGACTGGCAAACGGGTGATCAGCCCGTTGGTAGTGAAACATCTGTGGTAGTATTATTAGTAACTGCTGCCCCTGTATTGTGATGATAATGAGACGATCTACGAGACTGAGATCGATGACGAGAATGATCATTAGAATTATCCCGTTGTCCCCTGTAGTAACTGTTATCTCGATGTCTCGAGCCATGATTATTGTTATTCCAACTATTACTAGTATTATAGTTATATGATCGATTATGATTTGCGTTATGTTGACCATTGTTGTATCTAGACTGAGGTGAATAATTCCTATTTTGTGGTCTTCCTCTATTAAAGTTACTCTTCTTGTTAAAATTATTATGTCCCTTATGAAAATTAACATTATAATTTCCTTTGAAGCGACTTCTATCAACGCTGTGTGTTCTTGGTTTGTCATGACTGTGGTATGACATATTAGAGGCCACAGGAAGAGGTTCCCTTATTAGCGAGTTAGAAATGCTCGCATTCGGATGAGAAGTGCAATAATGTATTGAGATTTTTTCTAATTCATCGATCGTAGATGGTTTTCGTTCTTGCAAAAAGGCAAAGAACGGTGGGCTGACAGCGGATAACACTTTATCCCTCAGTAACAAATTGACTAACTTGTCATTTGATTTGTTGACACCTGCCAGTTCCACCCATCTGTTAAAGGTATTGCGTATGTTCGCAATAAAAACTGTAAAGTCTTTATTAGAATCTGGTAGAATACTCTTAAAACGTAATCTGCAACCCTCTTCGTTCAAATGGAAACGACGTAATAATAAGGCTTTAATGGCGTCATAGTCACCAGCTATTGTTGGATCAACATTCTGAACTGCACTTAATGGTTCCCCGTCCAACAATTCACTAAGTTTTAAAGCCCATGCTTGTTTTGGTAAGTTATATGTTAAACATACCTGTTTGAAACGTGCCAGGTATGATCCAAGGTCGTCGAAATTCAATTTGAAATGGGGTAATTTAAAGTTGTAATAAGGTTTATTTTGGTTGGATGAAGATCCATTTTGAGCATTATCATTCTGGCTTGTATTAGCACTTTGTGCCTGTAATTTTGCAGTTTCAAACTTAAGACGTTCCAATTCCATTTCTTGTTGCCTTTTAATTTCCTCTCGTTTCATTTTATTCTCTTCTTCTTGTCTAAGTTCTTCTCTTTCTCGTCTTAATTCAGCTTTTTTCTCAGTTCTTTTCTTTCAAGTTCTTCTTGTTCCTGCTTCCATACAGCTTTTCTCTCAATCTCTTTTTGTTCAGCAATAGCCAGTTGTTCTTCAGCATACTGGCGAAGTTCCTGTCCTTCATAGCCAAAATCTTTTTCGTTCTTAATAAAATGGTCTAAGGTAAGCATCTTGACGTTAATTTTGTAAGTAATTACTAGTCTATCGTAATCATCAATAGAATTTATGTAATTATTTGTACTTAATCAATGTATGAATACTCAATATAAATTATTATAATATATTTGTATTGTTATTTGTAAGTTCCACAACTATATAATATTTTGTAATAATATTATATGTACCTACTAATATATATCATAAATAGTTATGCTATTTATTTATTTAAGATGCTGAATTTATATCATACACCTAATATTATCCTCCAATAATTATGAGTATTGTCCCTCTATAATTATGTTATTTAATCATATACATGTGCTCAGTGCACACTGTAGTACTATGAAAATGTACTAATTATATCTAATATGTTTGTCCTATTCAAGGCAAACCATAAACCAAAGTTATTTATCACTATTATGCTATTATGCCCTCGTCATAATCTACAATATGCTTCAATAGTATATTGGACTATTACTGCAACTAGATGACATCACCTAAGTCATCAAATGATTTGGTAAAATTTAATGAAATTATTGTATTATTCTATTAATAATAAATTTATAACATTATTATATCATTAATATATGAAATGAATACTAAGACAAACAATAAACTAAACTGTACAGAACATTAGCACATCACAAACTGACAATTTCAGACATAAAATGAATCTATAAACTAAGGAGAAAAAAAAATCGAAAGTACACTAAGAAGGTCAAGGATTGAACTAAGTCAAGATGAAACATGTACTCAAAAATCAGTGACGTAACAATGGACTCATAACGGTTAATACAAAATCTATGAAATAAGTTATAGTAAGATTAGAATTGACGAGATAGGTTACGAACAATAATACAGAACTCAATAAAATGAAACTGAATACAATAAAATACACCAGTTATTCACAGAACTGCACAGCTAAACGCTTAGTATCGAAATCTTGCAATGTCGAGCAGAACAAATCCCTGGTTAATTTGTTAGGGGGCTGCCGTACAGATTGCAAAATTTCAATAAACCCTAAGACTGACTGAAATCTCTGTGGTCAGCTTTTCGCGACATTCCAGAGGTTTCAGCTCCCTCGCCAGCCAACCCGCTAACATGTATAATACAACATAATATATATTCACAAACAACATTTACCAGTGACTTGCCAAAGACATGCCTATTGAACGGCAAAATGGACTATTGTATGCCTATTTAACCGACAAAGGTTACACATGAAACTTATCTTTTTGTGCTCGACTATCTACTCCGATCAATGCCAATATGCATCAACGGCATAGACAAGTGTCGGGAGTTGCCATACATTGATTGATGAAGCGTTTCTTCTGGTTGAATACCGTTTGTCCACTTTGATTCGGTGTTTCGTCGAAGAGAACTGTATTCACAGCTGCTGGCTTGTACGCAAAGATTGATGACGTAGGTTTGACCTTTGGTCGTTAGGTGTACACGCAAAAAGTGTCCAATTTCGCTCGAAGGGACTTTTTTCCTTCTGCACTCGGTATTCTTTGATAATTTTGACGATTAGATTATAATTCCACACCACATCTGGCCACCAGCTGATAAGGTGGCTGATAAGGAAGGTAGCTGCAGCTGGTTCTGTAATTATTGAATCGCGAATGCGTGCTTCGTTCGTTTATAATCTTCAAAAGAGGGTCACCGTTACATTGACTCATTAGGTGTTGAATGTCCAAGAAGACATTGGTTCCTTTCGGAGCTCATTATTATTTTATACATCTTCTCATCGGAAGAGTTCTTCACTATCATATTAATCAACATTGACAATTCAACACACAGCTGTAACGTATCAATGTGGATAAGTCTTCAACTTGGAGTCCAGGCTTTATTAAACAGTTCACACACGAAGACATTCACGTAGGTAGACATTCACATACAGTTAATTAGAATTTACTTGCATATATATTCTTATCCGTCCGTGTCATAATAAATTCATGTCGGCAGAACATCATGGCTATATAGATGTGCTGCTGGGATTCAGACAGCCAAAAATGAGCGCATGATTCTTGACGAAAATAATCAAATTACTTATCGACCATCCTTCCTTAACGTAGGTTAATCACTAACCTTTTGAATTCGCTTGCATATATTATTATCTGGACTGACCCTAAGTCCTGGTATCACTTTACATAAATATGGCTATTAACAAAGCCCAATAGTGGAAGGAGGTAAAAACACGACTTCACGGCTTGACGGACAATGTAACAAGGGTACAGTAACTAAGTCACGAAGCGTGACCTTATCGACGCTAACACGTCATAATTTGACCGTGTATTTCGCGTTCATTAATCCGTGAAGTATAAAAATCAATTTACATTAATTCTATTGACCCCAAAAATGCGCACTGCCAATTCTAGCAGACAATATCAATAAAACTACCGTAACATCCACAATGAAATGCGCGCCAAGAAGGAATCTTTGTAGCTTAAGAATGGACCAAACCATAGCTAACAATTCACGGTCTAGAACCGAATAGTTCCTTTCTGCCGCATTCAATTTCCTAGAGATATACATTACAGGATGCAGAGTTCCTGAATACTCCTGCATAAGTGCCGCCCCGATCCCAGTGGAAGAAGCATCACTACAAAGAACAAAAGTCTTATCAGTCATAGGTAGCTTTAAGATAGGAGGGGATGAGAACAAATTCTTAATCTGATCCAATGAAGATTGGCATTCTTGGGACCAGCGCACCAAATTAGGAGACCCTTTTTTCAATAGGGTTGAAAGAGGTGCCATAATAGAGGATAGATTCGGAATGAATCTTCTGTAAAATTGTATTAACCCAAAGAGACTACGAACCTTCTTTTTTGTTTTAGGAACAGAGATATTTAATATCTTAAAAACGTTCTGATCCTCTGTCTTCAAGAGACCTTGAGCAACATGATGACCTAGGAAAGAAATTTCACTAAACCCAACAAAGGCTTTAGAGGGTTTGGCAGTCAAATTATGCTCGCGTAGAGTAGACAGTAATTCCTGTAAACACAAATAGTGATCTTTCCACGTATTACTGAAAAGACAGATGTCGTCTAAGTAAGCGATGACATCTGACCCATCTGAAAGAATTCGACGCTTCATGCGTACGAAAGTTGCTGGAGCGTTCATAAGCCCGAAAGGCATAAAATTCCACTGAAACAAACCCCTAGGTGTTGAGAAAGCAGTGAGAGGTTTGGCGCATTCAGTTAAAGGAACTTGCCAATAACCTTTCGACAAGTCGAGTTTAGTAAAGAATCGAGAGTTAGAAAGTCTAATAAGTAGCTCCTCTAATAAAGGCATAGGTTCAGCATCGAACTTCGTAACTTGGTTCAATTTGTGATAATCGACGCAAAGACGTATGTTATTGTCTTTCTTTCAAACAATAACCATCGACGAAGAGTATGCTGAAGTGGGTGGTTCAATTATATTCAATTGAATCATTTCATCCAACTCTTTCTCGACTTGAGTTTGAAAATGAATAGGTGTTGGGTATGGTCTAAGTCTGATCGGATTATGATCAGTCAGTATGATGTCATGTTTAATGACATGTGTGTGTCCAGGAATGTTGGTAAGGACATCCTGAAACGATTGTAGCATAGAAGATACTTGTTGCTGCTCATCCATAGACAAATTTGGAGAAACAGTAACGTTTTTCCATGATTCCATAGAATGAAGTGGAATCACTGGAAGAGGAAGATTAACATCAGAAAAAAGTAGTTTCCTCATCCTGTATAACTGACAAGGATGAGTAATGTCCCTGTGGGACTGGAGAATCGTCCGTCGCCTGGAAAATAGGCTGCAAATAGTCTGGTCGCTCATGAAATTCCGTAAGCATATTTATATGGAAGGTTTTATGCCTTCCATCAATATCGACAACATAGTCGACATCGGAAACTTTTGAGACTATTGCATATGGACCTTTCCATGCAATGAGAAGTCTGTTCTCCCTAGAAGGAAGTAACACAAACGCTTTGTCTCCCGGACAAAGTTGACGTAAGCGTCTCTTCTTATTAGCGAATTGCCTTGCCTTTTCTTTGGCAAATTCGGATGATGAAGTTGCTAGCTTACATGCTTCGATAATCTTATGCCTGAGAGCAATGACATACTCATATGAAGATTGTGTGTCATTGTCAATATTATCGGCAGTTATCAAATCGTGTAGCAAGGACATAGGACTGCGCGGTTGCGCGCCAAAAACAAGTTCAAAAGGAGAAAACCCTGTATGCTTTTTGGGGACCTCTCTATAGGCAAAGAGAGCTGTGTGTAAAACCCTGTCCCAATCCTGAGGATCATCATCTAGGATAGACATCACCTGCGACATAACGTCTGATATCAATTGGGTGCCATGGTCTGACAGTATTTCTCTGGGAAAACACAAACGAGAAAATATTAGCCACAGAACGTCAGCGATATCGGTAGTAGATATGCTCTTTAGAGGTATAGCCTCTGGCCAACATGTGCACATGTCAACGCATGTTAGGATGTATTGATGTCCTCTGGCTGACTTAATCTTAAACGGGCCAATAATATCTATTGCCATTTTCTGAAACGGCCGAATAGGAATGTCTGCAGCCTGTATAGGTGCAGCATGTCGTGGACCTTTAGACTTGACTTCTTGACAAATTTTGCAAGATCGGCAATAAATTCATATGTCTTTGTTTACGAATGGCCAAAAGAAAGCCGCAAGAACTCTCAACTTAATGCGAGAAAAACCCATGTGTCCAGCATACTGAGAATCGTGTGCATGTTGAAGAATTAAGGCTCTCATACTTTTGGGCACGAGAATCTGAGAGTGCATAGACGTGTCTGAGTGTTGTACCATACGCACTAGTATACCATTTTTCATAGTGATATACGATTTGCGATTTGTATTCTGATTCAGATCACCGTTTTTAGCGAGAAGAAAGTATTTATTTAAAGAAGGATCTTCTTCTTGTCGTTTCACAAATGAGTCATGCGAAATCACCAAGTGATCATCTTGGTTACGAACTTCATTACCATCAGTAGATGAAGTTGAAGGAATAAGAGCTTGTGCTCTTGTTACAACTGCAATGCCTGTTTGGATATTATGTTCTTCCCAAGCAGCAATTTGCTGCGGGGTGCATTCCTTAACCCCGTGAATACGCCCAATTATAAGATCCGCAATAGGATTAGGTAGAAGACACGCGTGGACATCTCCCGTAAAGAAGGGAGTAGCTATGTGAATGATAGCAGTAGGATATTTCTCTAAAGTGCCACCAAATGTCACACATTTGACCACTTTTCCCGTAGCACATAAAGGATCTACTAGAGATTGCTTAACTCCGATAGTAGTGCATCCAGAGTCAAAAAGAATTGAGACCGAATTACTATTCACTAGACCTTTATTTAAGATAAGAGATCCTCTCCCGTCATGCGCAACTGAAGCAGGGAGAGTGGGAAGAGGGTGACCACAACTTAAAGTAGATACAGTAGACGACTCGAACAATGTTGAGCATTGGGGGCACTTAGTTGCTCTCCCAAAATCGAAAGCAGAACAAGCGGTAGCATTAGAGTTCTTACTATCGTTTACTTGACTACAGGTTGCCTGAGACTCTTGTTGTGCAGAGTTTGCCTGTTGATAAGATCTTTTGTTATGTTTAGATCTGCCGCGATTATCATTTCCCCTGTAATTGTCATTATGTTGCCTACTGTAATCATTATTCCGGTTTGAATCCGGGTTTCCATAATCACCAGTCATATTCTTGACGGCGAGAATAATTATCACGAGAAGAATAGCTCGGATAGTTTCTACAATAACCACCTTTGTGAAAGTGTCTATAATTGTTAGACCCATAATTACGAGGACTATCAGCTCGTCTCCAGTTCTTTGAAGAAAACCCCTTGTGTGATGGATTGCTTTGATATTGAGTGTAATTCTGATTAGTCTTCCTATTCAAGTTTTGTTGAGCACCTTGAAAATTACGATTGAAGTTAGGGCCATATTGTGCTGCAAAAGCAACTGGCAACTTTTCCCTAACTTTTGAATTGCTAACAGTAGCATGGGGATGCGCAGTGACATACTGGCAACAATATTCTTCCATGTCTTTTATGTTATTAGGTTTACGCTCATGAAGAAATGCAAGGAAAGACTCATTAACTTACTTACTTAGTCGTTCCCCTTCTACCGTGAGGTGTAGAGGTTTGGAAGAGAGAGCGCCAGACCATCCTATCGGCTGTCAGTTCGTCGCCTTTAGAATCAGTCCGGTTTTCTCTCTTATATTGCTCATAATCATAGTTTAAAGCAAACAGGTGATTGACCTGTTGTGCCTTTGCATGGTGGAGGGGCTGTCTCCTTATGGCCTCCATGCAGGCCGCCCTCCTCCTTTTTCATCCGGGCTTGGGACCGGCATAGGCTTCATTAACAGATGACATAACTTTGTCCCGAAGCAGTAAGTCCATAAGGGCTTCATATGTTTTCTCTGTTTTAGATAGCTCAATCCAACATGTGAATGTAAGACGTATCTTTGTAATAAAGTCAGAGAACTCTACTCCAGTTTCTGGTAGCATTATCTTAAAACGAAGACAATAATCTTCTTCTTTTAGTTGATATCTTTTAAGTAATGTTGCCCTAACAACCTCATAGATAGTTCTGTCCGGTTCCTCTACTGACATTGCAGTACTTAATAGTTCACCTGAAAGTAACTCCATCAGTTGTCCGACATATTGCTTCTTATCTACCTTATGCGTTACGCATGTTAATTGAAATCTATCAAGGTAGAACGTTTTGTCATCCTTTAGAGGGTTGAAAGGAGGTAATTTGACTTTATAAGAACTCTCCTTTATATTACCCGAAGTTGCTTGAGGAGCACTCACATTACTCAGCTTTAATTTCTCTAAT
The DNA here is from genome assembly GCA_024509875.1 of Oreohelix idahoensis. Lineage (NCBI taxonomy): Eukaryota > Metazoa > Mollusca > Gastropoda > Stylommatophora > Oreohelicidae > Oreohelix > Oreohelix idahoensis. The sequence continues at coordinate 81,010 of JAMPIV010013629.1, forward strand.
TCTAAAGCTAAGAGTTTCTCATCATGTTGCATTTTTGCTTTTCTCTCCTCGGATTCTAGCTGTTGCTGAATTCTTCTATCTTCAGCTTCTCTGTCTAATCTTTTATTTTCAGCCTCTCTTTCCCTGTCTAATCTTTTATTTTCAGCCTCTCTTTCCCTGTCTAATCTTTTATTTTCAGCCTCTCTTTCCAATCTTTTGTTTTCAGCCTCTTTTTCCAATCTTTTGTTTTCATTCTCCATTTCCAATCTTTTGTTTTCAGCCTCAGCTGCTCTTTTCCTCTCTTCGGCTTCCATCTGGAATTTTCTTTCATCTGCCTGCATCTGCAATCTTAAATTCTCAGATTCTATCCTCTTTTGCTCAGCTTCTAACTTCTTTTGCTCATTCTCCATCTTCTGTCTCTTTTCTTCAGACTTCAGTGCCTTGGCATACTGAGTAGTCGCGAATTCTTCTAAATTCTCACCAGACTTACCAGGGGATTTCCCTTGTTCAATAAAGTAGTCTAGTGTAGACATTCTGTCTAATGAGATAAGTACCCTAAAATAATAAAGTATATTATCCCAATCTCAATGGGAGACAAGTCAGAAATACTTGACTTGTATAATCACCTCACTATATTTTAATCTCTGTGAGAGACAAGTCTTATTCAAAGAACTTGTATAATTACCTTGTTTCTGTATAATAATATCACCATCAATAACCTCTATCTGAAAAGTGTATTATATTAATAATAATAATCCCTGACCAAGTATATAAATATAGACTGTGTATACGATAACAATACAAAGACAAGAATATAGAACAACCGAAAACGTTTGCAGAAGTCAAATAAACACTACAGCGAAACTAAGGAAAATATCACAAAACATGTGATGATAACCGCGAATAATCAACAAAAACAAATGACGCCACAATGTATAAACATAAGGGTGTATAGAAATAAACAATAGAAAAGAGTAGGCAGACAAATACAAACAAATCAAATGAAAACTAAAGAACAGAAAAAATATTACAAAAACAACGAAAGGTACACTTTGTCACAACTAAACGAAAATAGCAACAAATGTTGCTAGCAAATTCCACTAAGGGAAATTTGCATAGTCCCTACAGAAGACGCTCTCAATAGACCCTCTATTGCGTCAGAAACACACACACCAAATAACATGTAACATAAAGTAGCATTAATAAAATGTGTTGTAAGAAGGCTCAGTTACACAATATAATGGTACAAAGTTTCTGAAAAAAGAAACCGCCACTTATCTTAAGTACAATCCTGGCCTTAGTCAACAATGTTGTACAATAATAAACAGCAATGGAAGGAAGCTCCACCGTTGAAGGTTACATCTGAGCTTGTAAACAACAGCTCAATCTTGGATGTAAACAACGACAAGTGTTCACAATGAAGAATATCGCCGAGTTCCAAACTGTTGAAGATGTGTTGATGTTATGTGCTGTACAGTATAAATCGTCTTGTCCAGTTTCCATTGTGTAGTTCCACCATGAATATGTGTTATAATCAGATAATGTCCTCAATCAGTCCGATGCACAGCTTAGACCCACTGATCTGGCTTACCACAAATGTTAGTAGCCTTTTTAAATGTCCACTGGAATGTAACGTTATCTTTTCTGTGTATACTGTTATAGTATGGTCACTACCAATGTTGACAGTTTTTTCAATCTACCTCAATCTTGCTGCACGGTGTTAATGTAAAGCGCTGTGTGTATGTAGTCAGTATGACCTGGGCCAAACAGCGGCGTTATGCGTGATTAGCTCACCAAGCGTTGAGGTGCTGACAGGGGGTCATGTTGACATTCAAACCTCATACATCTTTAAACATGTGTAGTACTGGCAGTTTATGGTGTTGTCGTGAGGTGTAGGTGTGAAGAAACACGAATGCGTTTAGGTACTTGGTTGAGGTAATAATACACCCATTCACTCACATGCAGTAGTCAATAATTGCTGTAACTGCTGGAACTTTTCTACCATTTATTGATGAGACACACAGTGACATCAACAGATTACAGTCATGTGAACAAGGATCAAGGACATCATATATATTGAAAATGACTGGCAAAAATATCTAGCTTCATATTGCTTGACCCACTCATCTATTCCGACGTTATCGACAATAGTCTGTCCTTTCAAGAATAAGTCATACTGCAGCTCACGTACCGCTGACTCGGCACGTCAGGTACTTTAAACAACTCCGCTGTACACAAGGCAAGTTTCCAATTGCATAATAACAATAATAATATTCATAATAATACTGTACTTCATCTGGCATAACACTCCAGATATATCTTCTTCTGCTTGAAGATGTCAGCCGTAATGTCAGGCCTTTCTATAGCGATGTAACCTCTGTATATTCCTCATAAACAGGCATAATTATCCATGCCAAAAACATACCGCTAACATGCGGGTTTCATATCTTCGCTGGGCTTCTGTATAACAAGTAGACAAATAGTCTTAGATGGCTACAACGAGCACAAACAAAGGACTCTGCATCTCAAAGGTCTGTGAGCTCCACTCACAGACAGGTCGCCTCAAAAATGTTCTGCAAACTATGCATCAAAAGTAACAGTAAAGTCTCTTTTACCTTTGACAGAATCCTAGGAATACACTAAACAACTGTCGTCATCCTGACAAACAGAATAACACTGGGGAGAATCATAAACATCTTATAGAAGACTTTCTTTCCCCAAGGTAATGCAGAGAGAACAATGGACATCTTGTCCAAACCGAGCCCAGACCATCTCTACATGACGGAAGTCTCGCCGTTCGCGCCCAGAAATTTGCGCATGCGTAGACATCCCAAACCTGAGCACCGCTAACCCCCGACTTAAGACAGAATGAATGAAAGAAAGGGAAGATAACCCTTAAACAACCTGTCACAGTAGAGTTAATAAACGGTTCTCTAACTTAGATCATCAGAAAATATTAAATAGATTTACATCTTATGAACCCGTCAAAAACGACAGCAACACCTGGATAACAGAGAATGCACAGCAAGCCACCCCCCCCCCCCCTCTAGCTTTAAACCAGATGTGAAGATCCTTTAAATGTCTGCTAAGCCAGGATAGAACACCTGGCAAAGAAACTAGAGCTTCAACCTATCAAGTTTCAGAATGGCAGAAAAGCCATAGGACAAGCCTAGATCTAAAATGTTGACCATGCCAGGGATTATTCAACTTGGCATTGGCTGTGAAACAGTGACAACCTCTATAGCCCTAGTTAAACAATAACAATAGTTGATTTAGCAAGACCACTAATGAAGGAAGTGCTGCATTCTCTACTGAAACCAGATGTCCAGCAGCTTAAGGCTTCAGCACAAGTAAAAGATATTACATACAGAACACCAAAAACAACAACTGATTGATTGACTGACAAGACAAATTTATGTGATTAAAAATAAACAAAAATTCTTCTTCTTCTTCGATCCTTAACCACCGACCGTCAAAGCAGTCAGTGGCCATCACGCCTAGTGGCGTCTTGTAGGGCAACAACAAATTGATTCCACTCTGCACGGTCGGTGGCCATCCTTCGTACAGTGCCGTATAAGTAAATAAATTAAGGGGCTGCAGTAAAACTGGTAAGGAATATAAGTTTATAAACTAATAAAACGGTATTGAATCAGTTTTACTAATAACAGTTCACATGAGACAAGGGACGTTTCGGGTTTTACCCTTCGTCAGCCACAAACAGGTGACAAAGACCAAAATTACATATAGGTACTACAAAACTATACGATGATGAGAAACATACAAAAAATGGGCGATACAAGCAGATGGAAAAAGTAAATAACAATACAAGAAAACCGTAAAATCTAAAAGAAATACTGAAACAAGAAAGTAAATAATCCAACGAAACGAAAAAAAGAAGAATAAACAAAACTGTGGAACTAGTTAAAGTTAGCTTAGCTCGATGCAAAAAATCCGTGGAAGAAAGCGGTAGTCTCTTGTCACAGAATTCGCAAGGAAGTGACGCGCGATAGCGACAAAACAAGAGATATAAAAAGATACGAAACGAACCAAAGCAAAAACATAAGAAGATGGATCATAAAGACAACGAATAAAGAATGAAAAAGAGAAAAGCTACCAGAATTTATACAAAATGATGTTGTATATTTAAACCGCCGGGAGCTAGAACGCCCATTTTAAAAATAAGTCGATTCTCCAATTATCTCAATTATTAAGTCGATTATCTCGGTAATGACAAGACTCGCTTTTCGTTGGAGAATCGACTTATTTTTAAAATGGGCGTTCTAGCTCCCGGCGGTTTAAATATACAACATCATTTTGTATAAATTCTGGTAGCTTTTCTCTTTTTCATTCTTTATTCGTTGTCTTTATGATCCATCTTCTTATGTTTTTGCTTTGGTTCGTTTCGTATCTTTTTATATCTCTTGTTTTGTCGCTATCGCGCGTCACTTCCTTGCGAATTCTGTGACAAGAGACTACCGCTTTCTTCCACGGATTTTTTGCATCGAGCTAAGCTAACTTTAACTAGTTCCACAGTTTTGTTTATTCTTCTTTTTTCGTTTCGTTGGATTATTTACTTTCTTGTTTCAGTATTTCTTTTAGATTTTACGGTTTTCTTGTATTGTTATTTACTTTTTCCATCTGCTTGTATCGCCCATTTTTTTGTATGTTTCTCATCATCGTATAGTTTTGTAGTACCTATATGTAATTTTGGTCTTTGTCACCTGTTTGTGGCTGACGAAGGGTAAAACCCGAAACGTCCCTTGTCTCATGTGAACTGTTATTAGTAAAACTGATTCAATACCGTTTTATTAGTTTATAAACTTATATTTCGTACAGTGCCCCAACTCTGGTTCATTCTTTGCATCTCAGCCTCCACAGTCCTCCGCCAAGTTGTTTTTGGTCGGCCTCTCTTTCGCTTTTCTTCAGGGGTCCAAAGCATAGCTGTTCTTGTGATGGCATCGGGGTCTCTTCTGAGGACATGACCAACCCAGCTCCAGCGTCTGCCAGCTATGATGGTATGCATGTCCTCTTGCTTGCCACGAGTAAGCAGATCTTGGCCGGCGATGGCACTCGGCCAAAAGATTCGGTGAATCTTTCCCAGGCATGTTGTGTGAAAAGAGGACAATTTTGACATTTCCTTCTCTGTGACTCTCCAGCATTCCGCACCATAGAGAAGCACAGAAAGCACGCAACTCTGGTATAATCTTAACTTTGTGCTTGCGCTGTACCGGGAGGACCTCCAGATGTTACCTAGGCCAAAGAAGGCCGTTCCTGCCCCATTCATTCCGATGTTGATGTCCCTGCCCGCCCCACCGTCTGGTGTTACTATGCTTCCTAGGTATGTGAAGGTATCTGTCTGTACCAGTTGCTGACCCCTTACTGACATGGGCTCAGGGCCGCTCACATTGAGCGTCATGACCCCAGACCTCTTCAAACTGATGTCCAAGCCCACCCGCCGGCTAAACCCACCAAGTCCATCCGTCTTTTCCCGGACGTGCCGACGCGAATGCGCCAGCAGTGCAACGTCATCTGCACACCCCAGATCCTCCAACGTTGAAAATGCAGTCCATCCCACTCCTCTTGGACCGCCCTCCGGCGCACCACCCAGTCCATGACTGTTAAAAATAGAGTGGTTGATAAGGGGCATCCCTGTCGTACTCCTGTCTTCACCTCGAAGGTTAGGTTGCTCTGCCCAACACTACACGTAAAGTTGGCATAGAGGCTTTTTATGATTGACACCATGCAGCTTGGAATTCCATAAGCCCTCAGTATTTTCCATAAACTGTCCCTATGTATGCTGTCAAAAGCCTTTTCAAAATCAACAAAATTTATGTACAGCTGTCTTTGCCATTCTGAGCACTGCTCGAAAATGTTCCTGAGAGTGAATATATGGTCTACAAAAATAATTGCATAAAAACAATATTTAAAAAAAAAAACTTTAAAAATAAGTTTTACATATAAATTCATTTATGACTACTTTCTGGTAAATTCATCAGTGTTAGTCTGGCAACATAAAATGGTAATGGGACGTTGTAAAACTAAGATTAAGATGAACCCGTTGATCCCAGTAAGATGATGTCACTCTCTGACATTCACCACTGTGCCAGGACAACATATTTCATCACACTCATGTTCTTCTCCACTTGCTGACAACTAGTATTATCATAAAGATATGCAACCATGTATAACCTCTGCAGCATACGGAGAACAGAGAACCAGAGAGAGACAGAAATGTAAATAACTGTTCTATATTTAAGAAAAACATTCCTGCATTTTTTCTCTTTAGTAATCTAACTGTAGTGATAAAAACATCTGTGCACTGTAAACACCAGGTTTGAAATTCTCAAATACATATTGACTAAGAGGTAACTGGCTGAAATGTGACTATCTTTTGTTTTACTAACCCTGGAAAGAACTTTCCACAAATCTACCTTGGAAATTCTTGGAAGGTTTTACATAGGTAATATGTCATGCTATTTATAGTCACTACCTGTAGATGCTGCAAGGCAACTTTACTGTTAAGCATTTTTCACTCTGTGTAGTTCTCTGCCCTGTGTAGTTTTGAGGGGGAGGTTCTTATGAGACAAAGGAAGAACATGATTACTGCTCCCTCAGGTGACCAATATGAGGTTGTGCATGAGCCTGGCAACCTCATCATGTAAAACTAATTGGTACAGAAACCACTGCTTCGAGAGCAAATGAATGCTTTGTCCAGGGCCAGCTGTAGCGGTAGCTCCATGCTACAAAGGGAACAAAAAGGAAAATATGACGATGATGAAGATTTCACACTCAACCATGGAGTCTTAACTACTCATTTTAATAGCCCAGAACATTCTGGCAGATAGATACAAATTCATGTTCTTCGAGCTACAAGATTTGCTTTTGTACTTGAAAACTGCACTGCTCATCTTGCAGAAGGGATGCCTTTCTTCAAAAGTACTGAATGCCCAGAGACAAAATATCAGCACAATGTTCTCATTTTTCTTTTCTTCTCAGTTTCATGTCAATGAATGAATGTCAACTGATTTAATTTCCAAATCTTCTGAATGTTGAGTATTCTTTAAGTTACCAGAATCTGAAGTTCTAGCATACTCGTGTTTGTTCATGGTGATATATACTGAAGCACATTAAAAACGCACCACCTGTATAATCCAGGAACAGAGTGTGAAATGTAAATATAAGTATTTACAAGTTTACATATTTGGAATCTTTATTCATTTTCCTATGAATCCATGCTGGTCATTAATTTGTACATTTGATTGTTATGAAATTCATTGCATTCTGTGCAGGCAAGGGAGAAAACCAAAAATGCAACCAATAAAAAAAATTCATTCACACTATCCTGAGTATCTGGTATGTCCACCATGTGCTTGCAAACAAGCTTGGCAGCAGCTCCGCATGGAATGCACAAGTCTCTGAAGGAAATTCCGGGGAATTAAGACCCATCCACATGTAAGAGCAGCTTAGAGCTGTTGCAGATTAGCTGGAGAACCTTGCCTGTAGACTCTGTGTCCAAGCTCGTCCCACAGATGTTCTATAGGGGACATGTCTGGTGATAGTGCAGGCCAATCAATCGTCACAATGTTCTGCTGCGTAATGCATGTGGTGTGCGCACGTGCGTTATCCTGCTGGAGAAGCTGCAAGTCTGGATAATTTGTGAACACAGGAGCAACCAATGCACCCAGAACCTCATCTTGATATGTCACAGCATTAACATTTCCACGGAAGACATGAAGAGGCAAGCAATGGTGAAAACTGAATCCTCCCCAAATCTGAATACTTCTTCTTCTTCTTCTTCCATCCTTAGCCACCAACCGGCAAAGCAGTATGTGGCCAGTACGCCTAGTGGCGTCTTAGGGCAACAACAAATTGATCAATCTATCGCTGTTTCCACCACGCCTAGTGGCGTCTTTGTGGAACAAAAACAGACCAAACAATCTATCGCTGTTTCCGTAATCAGATTGGTTGGCAAGCAGGTGATCAGCCCACTGTGCGAAGTTTTTACGGGATGGGGTAAACAGCCCCATGCCCAAACCCTCCTTAGTCGCTTTTTACGACATGCATGGTAGGGTGCAGTGTTACTATTCTTTGCTCCCCTTTCGGGCCCCGGCAACACACGGGTGTAAATCTGAATACTGCCACCTCCAAATCGGTTGTGCTGACGAACACAGCAATCTGCAAAGTGCTCTCCACACTGTCGCCAAATGTGCATACGTCCATCAGCAAAGGATATGTTGAATCTGCTCTCATCTGTGAATAGGACAGCATTCCACTGCAGTCTAGTCCATCTTACATGTTGCTCTGCCCATTGCAGGCTCTGCTGACGATGTCTGGGAGTCATGTTTGGCCCAACATAAGGTCGTCTTGCAGTAAGGCCTGTATCTCTGAGTCGTCGTATGACTGTCATTCGAGAGACTTGCCCACGTCTACCCACTATTGCTCTTGCTGTTTGACTTGCCGGGAGAGAACAATTCCTTCGGTGACTCAGCACAATATGACGATCTTGCGCAGGGGTAGTAACTCGTGGTTGGCCACTCCGAAGTCTATCCCGGGCACAGCCAGTGGTTCCGTAACATTCATTGAGACGTACAATAGTGCTGTGGTGGCAATTCATCCTTCTGGCAATGGCCCGCGAGCTCATTCCGGTCTCCAACATACCAATGGCTCATTGACCATCGTTTTCAGATAGTCGTGGCATTTCAAGCACATGTACTGGGTGTTTTGTCTCAACGGCCTTTTTATACCGAGTATACTGCCACAACGTGTACACAATTTCAGGGTCATAGCTGTTGGGAATCGTGTTGCACGTGTAACTTTCATTGTTTTCATGTAGTCTGTACACAAACCCGTGGGTTGAATCATGCACTTTCCATTCCAGCAGCCATTCGCTCTCTACCTCATGACAAACACGGGGAAAATCCATTCCCACACTTTTTTTTCCAGCTTCTCGGCACCAGTACAGTAGAACTCCATTTATCCGAACCCCATGGGACCGAGCATCGTTCGGATAATCAAATGTTCGGATAATTGGATTACATAATGTATCGAGTACATGTACACATATTTCTAAAAATAATTAACCATCACAAGGAAAATACACTACAAAACATATTTACTTGTACTATAATAATCCACACTGTATTAGATCACTGTATCACCAAAATCTTTTATTACACTGCAGTGCATGTACTACTTGTATTAATTATTTTTGTTAAGAAAGAGAAATGTTTTCAAAATAACATTACAAACGATTCAAAACCAGGCGCAACTTACGTATATATGTACTTGCACAGATGTAGCCCACTATTTAAAATAATGAGGAATCCTCTTTTGCGCCAAACTGGATAGTCTCGTTTTGGCTGCTAAGTCCCGCATTCTCTTCAACACAGAACTGTGTAGGACAGCTGTCATCTTCTTGCTCGTACCAAGCCATCGCTGTTTCTAGTGCTATAAAGGCCTCTTCAGGACTTGGTCGACGTTTTGAGTTTTCTTCATAACCGACAAGCACATCATGTACTTCTTAGGTGTGACCATCATCGGTCTCTACATGTATTTGTTTTCTTTCTTGCACAAAAGCCAAAATTTCTTCGTCATTCAAAAACTGAAAACCAGAATTATATCATCTTCTAGCCACATGTGTGCATCATCTTTGTCACAGTCCGAAAATCCGGGCATTGCTTGAAACAGTTCCACAACTTCATTTATACAATCATCATTTGTGTCCACTGCAGTAGTTTCATTTCCTCCTTTTTTCCCAAGCAATCTACTCCAAGCCTTGTTGAGATTATCTTGTGACAGGGTGGTCCAAGCATCAGCTAACATATAGCAGCAGTCTTTGAGATTAAGCTTTTTTGGAAAACGCCACCACACTTTCTTCATCTTCAGCCAACAATAAACGACGCAGGACTTCCTTCTTGTACATCTTTTTAAGCTTTGCTATAACACCCTGATCCATTGGTTGAATCAGTGGGCTGTTACATTGGGAGCAGAAAAATTACTTTAAAATTTGCATCAACTGCATTCAATGTATCCGTCTCTGGATGAGATGGTGCATTGTCCAGTAGAAGAATTACTTTTCCAGTTTTCTTTTCTTGTTCTCTCAACCTCTTCGCATTTGGGATGAACTGATTTGTATACCAATCAAGAAATATTTCACTATTCATCCAAGCACTCTTCTGTGCTTTGTAACACAATGGGAGACATGTCACATTCTTTAAACAACGTGGTTTTTTTGGCTTTGCCGATCATTAGCACCGGTAAACGATGACTTCCACTGGCATTCGCGGCTACCAAAATTGTTACTCTCTCTTTGCACTTTTTAAACCCAGGGACAGCTGCTTCGTGCTGAGATGCAAGTGATTTTTGAGGCAATGATTTCCAGTATAAGCCAGTCTCATCGGCATTATACACATCATCGAGTGAATAACCTTCTTCTTCCAAAAAAGCCAAGAATGTTTCTTTAAAATTTTTAGCGGCAGTTGCATCGCTAGATAAAGATTCCCCTTGAATCTCCAATTCTCGTATGCCATGACGAGATTTAAAGTTTCTTAACCATCCCTGGCTAGCCTTAAAGTCAGGAGGACCGTCAAGTTGATTGTTGAACTGAAGTGCCTTTTCACACAACAGAGAACCAGAGATAGGTTCCCCTTTTGCTTCTTCTTTGCACAAACCATATATACAAAGCCTCTTCCAATTTCACATCTTTCGCATTTCTCATGTATTTTTACGTCTTCTTCGACCCATTTTTCACTATCAAATTTCGATGCAAAACTCATAATTTTATCCTTGTTACTTTTGATGTCAGAGACGGTAGCTTTCCCAACATTGAAAATCCTCGCAAGTGAAGACACAGTTTCACCTTGTCCTAGTCGCTTGATAAATTCTGTCTTCGCGTCAACCGAAAAAACATACCGGTTCCTTTTCTATGCCCTAGGCCTACTGGAAGATGCCATATCGCACAGAGAAATACTTGTACACCAAAATTATTCTGCTGTAGTAGCAGACACAGTTATTTTAAGTTGAACTGTCTGTTTAGCCAGTGTTCTACCTAGAACGCACTCGTACACTGGATTGGTAAACCAGATATTAACTGACTTTATGATCTAACTGACTTCCTGTACGTAAGCGACCGACCATTAGCCACCCCATTCTCTACAAATTGTTCGCACACATTTGAAGTTTGCCGCATCAAAAGATTCAGAATTTTAGTCTAACGTGACTGTGGCATCTGATTTTTTTTTTTTTTTTTTCTGGAAAAAGTGTTCGGATAATTGGATGTTCGGATAATTGGGGTTCGGATAAATGGAGTTCTACTGTATATATAATAGTGGTGCGTTTTTAATGTGCTTCAGTATATATACACCCCATATAGTACCCCCGGGGGTCCCTGAAGAGACATAGAAAGAATGGAACTATCAGGTATGTCAAACAAAAAGCTACAAATATAAGGATGTGTGAGGGGCTGGCAACCTCATCACGTAAAACAAACTGACAGAAACAACCACTGCAAGAATATGTGAATGCTTGGTACAGGCTTCCTGCTAGGCAACGACCTCCAGTGGTGGCTCTCTGCTCTACAAGGAGCGAAGAGAAAAATGATGATGATGAAAGCTATTCAGCTCCACTTTTTATCAGCCCCATAACTTTTGTCATCCGTCTATTGTTTTTTTCTGTTGCTTTTATCCAGTACTGGTTATTCATTACACTAATTTTGTGTGCATAGCTGATCTAAATAAGGCTTGACACCAAAAATGCTTAAAACAAGGATCAGCCAAACACACCATTTCTTGTTCTCATAATCTTTTATCAGAAATTTCTTAAAACAAAACATTTTAATTCTCTTCTGCTACACATCCCCTTCCATTGCTACTTCTGACTGTGCCTGCACAAAGAAAGGCCCTTGGTTATAATCAGGGTTCATAGCAAATTTCTTCAAGCATTTTCCATGCTTTTTCCAGGTTTTTCCAGGTCCAGCACGTGATTTTCAAGGATGGGAAACTCTAATATTTTCCTCATCTAATTTTCTCAGATATAATTATCACTTTGCTCATCAGCAATCCGGAGCATTACCATCTCCCATTACCAAGGGTGTTTGCAGATTTCTTTAAAAAGAACTTCTTTTTTTAAATTCATAAAAGATTGAAAAACAGACATCTTTTCTAAGTTTTTAGTGAATTTGTTCAACATCAGCGCAATAAAATGTTAGTGACATGGATGGTAATGAATAAAATAAGCTTGATTGACGTATTGATTTAACAATTAACCACGTATATCAACATAAAAGGCTAATATAGTATACGAGCTGCCTTTCATGACTACCATTACAGATTTTGCAATAAATAATTTATTTATAAAGATAACATAAGTGTTATATAATCAAAATCCAAAATGAAACCCCACAATCATGAACTAAAATCCGTGGTTTGAAAATGCATTCAGCCCTACGGGGAATCTCGAATCATGCCTCTCTAGAACGTAACTAAGAAATTGGAATTAAATTGTATTTATTCGTGACTTGGGTCTTGTCCTTTTTTGAATGTAATTTTTTCTGGTTTGGCATCTGACAATGACATGCATTCAGCTATAAAGTTTAGCTGTAGCCCCTGCGCTAATTGACTGTGTGGTATACTTGAAGCGGGGATCGATTTGGGCATCATGCAAGTCTGGCTTCTGCCTGCATCCTTACACACTTTAAACAGACTGGTTTGTAACCTTGCCCTTTCTTCATATTTTATCAATGAAATGGTGCTCAGCTAAGTCATGTTGTTTTGAAAGTGGTCACATTAGCGTCGAAAGAATACTTTACATAGTCGTTCCCCTTCCTACCGTGAGGTGTAGAGGTTTGGAAAAGAGAGAGCGCCAGACCATTCTTATCAGCTGTCCTTCTTCCAGCCTGGGTTCCATTCTAATCTCCTCGGTCCCTACAAAAGATTGTCTAATGTTTGTCCTCCCCAGCGGACTCTTGGGGTCGTCCCTGGACGTCTTGATCCCGGGGCTCTTTGTTTCCCATGCTTGTCGAGTAGCCGATCTGCTCCCATTTCTGCAGACATGGCCAAAATAACCATCTTAGTTTGGGACTGTTTCTAATTTTGGGTCCTGCAAGCGGATGGAGGATTTTTAGGGCCCTTTGACGGATCGTTCTGGTGGCGGACCATGGTCTCATCTTGTTAACTGATCAACCACTTTCCTCAGATACCTCAGTTCCTGAGGTTTTGTGATCTGGCTTTTTGTGGGTTGTAGTCATTGCCCACGACTCGCATCCATTTGTCCAAGACTGGGACCAATAGGTGGAGCGGTTATACCCAGCCATCTTCGTTTTCTTACCAACCTCTCCTCTTCTTGCTGGAGATTCCAAAATCCACCCACGAATTATGGCCTGAAAAAGTCTCCCAGCCGCTGCCTTTTTCGAGTGGCCAACTCTTCTTTTGATGCCTTCCCCTTTCGGTCCGATAATAGCTTCCGAGATATTAAAGTGGGTCCACACTGCTCCAGGTACCTGTTCTCCCAACTAAATCTGATGTTTTCTGTCTTCACGTGATATCACCAATGTATTTTTGTTTTTATAGCTTCATAATAACCATCCCCTCTCTTCTCCACTCTTCTTCCTTCCCAGACCTATGCAGGTTGGATTGGAGAAATGTTGCCTCTGATTTAGCAAAGCAGGTCAAAACATCATCAGCAAATGCCAGCTCCGAACTAATAGACCATGTCCACATCTTCCAGTAACCCACTGAAATACATTTTTTGTTCTCCTCCCTGTACCTGCCTTGGATGATACATCGCCCATAAAGTGAAGTATGAAGAGGTAAGGTGATAGGATATCACCTTGTCTTACACCAGTGGTGACCCTGAACTCTCTGACCTTATGGTTTGCAGTCCCGTCCACATAATTTTCTGCAAGACACTTGTAGCAGCTCTTGTATATCATGATTCTATAGGTGCTGGAATATTCGTCCTTGCCAAACAGTTCCCCCTAAGTTTGCTCTCCAAGGGGACCCCAGTTCCAACGCCTTTTCCAGATCCTAAGAAACAAAGAATTGGATCCTCACACTTATTCTCAAGGGGGCCTTTTCACTCAGCAGTCTGGAGTGTGAAGATTAAGGTCCTTGAAGTACTTCGGTTTGCTCCGAATCCGCACTGGACCTCACTCCAAATTGTGGCTCAGCTAGGCTTCCGGAGTCTCTGCTCTAGGATTCTAGAAGTAGATTTTATTTTTACCAGGGACTCTGATAATGGATATGCCCTCTATGGTTTTCCACATTGGTCCGATTGTTCCACCCCTTTTTTTGAAATTAGGTGTTAAGAATGGCAATCTCACAATCCTTTGGTATGGTCTTGTGGCAACATGCTGCCTGTAGGAACCTTTAAGAGGTAAATAGGTCGCCTAAAGCCTCCCATCGTAACTTAACCATTCCTGGTGGTTATAACATCATGCCCTGCTGCTTTGCCCATCTTGATTTTCTCTAGTGCTGCCCTCAGTTCTTCATCTTTAATGTCATCTTCCACCAGCATTGGATTCCTCTTCCTGTGTCAGTGGTTTATCATTTCTGATGCCATCATCAATGCTCACCATCCCAGGAGTTTCTGAGAAATATTTCTTTTCCATCTTTCCATTACTTGTACTTTCCTTCGGGGCAGTAAGCAATTTGCTTGCTTGGTCCCCTTTATAAATTTGGCGAGGGCATTGTTTTTCTTTTCTCATGATTCCTTTAGGGTCCTAATAGAACAATTCTCTGGATTTCCCCCTGTGCATCTTTTCCTAGCTTTTCTCTCCAATTTCTTTCCCAGGACTTCCTGTTTTGCTGCTAAGCACTTTGAGTCTTTGCTTCCTGTTCTTAGTGGTCACAGATTTCTCTATATTTTTTTTCCATTTGGTCCCTTTGTGTTTTTTAGCTCCTAAGTATTGTTTTCCATGCCGTATTTTTCTTCTCTCTTATTTCGCTGTGACTTCTTACTGTCCACCAAGGTGTCCCTCTTATTCTCTGGTTCCCAAGTCGGACTTCACCGCATTGCTTCCGCAGCAGCTGTCTTAATGATATCCCTTGAAATTTAATTCCAGAGGGGTTTCCACGTCATCAGGTCCGTTTCTTCTAGAGTTTGCTCACTCATGCTTGTAGCAAATAAGCCCCTGATAATCTGGTCTTTAATTTTCTGGCTCTCTCCTCTCAGCTTGTAGGTCCTCTAATGCTCCATTTCTCCTGCTCGTTTTACTTTGTTTTACTTGCGTGGATGTTTGCCCAGTTTCCTAAGGCTGAGCAACTCTTTTTCAGTTGTTCGTTTGATTGTTTAGCAGGTAGTGATCACTTCCAATCTCTGCCCCCTCCCAGACTCTTGCATCGCTGACATAGCTGAATGAGCTTCTCCGAAACAATGGCATAGTCGATCACTTCGAACTTTCTCATATTTTGGTTGGTTCACATCTTATGGTGTAGGCATGGTAATGTCGGCTTATGGTGGAAACTTTTGTGTTTTGTAAAGATCAGATTCTGGCTCACCTGCAGAATCTAAGGAGTCGCTTTCCAATTGTCCCATAGAGAGTGATACTTCCTCCTTATCAATTCCGATAACACCACCCCCAGCTAGCATGGTCCATATTTCCAACTCCTGGGCATAAAAAATCATCCACTCCGAGCAATAATAAACATCATCATAGGCAGTCATCCACTGTCCTTTGAAGCAGCTCGAAGAATTCCTCCTTGACCTCTGCTCTCTCATCCTCATTTGGCCGATACACTATGACCAGGTTGACTATGGTTTCTCCTTCTTTTAGTTTTAACCAAACCATTATGCGCTCCGAGACCAAAGTTTCCATCCCTTGATACTATCTTTTTTGATTTTTTAGGGCCACAATGCAACCCCACTCCCCTTTAGCTCTTTCAGATTATGGGTACACCACTGTAGAGCAACGTGTTTTGGCCATCGAGATCCCATGACTCCGTGTCCTTTTTTCTTCGTTTTCCGTTATATAGCCAAGATATTCTAGTTTTTGCTTTCCTCATCTCTTCCACCAGCTCCTCTTCCTTCCCCATTTATTACCTTCTTGTGTTCCAATTTCCATAATTCGTAGTCCGTAATCCCCGGTTCCCATTTCGTTCTCGCCTTTAGAATCAGTCCGGTTTTTTCTCTCTTGTATTTCGCGTAAATCATGATTTTTAAAAGCCAACAGGTGATTGGCCTGTTTTTGTGCTTTTGCATAGGTGGATGGGCTGCCTCCTTAACGGCTTCCATGCAGGCCGCCCCTCCTCCTTTTTCATCCTGAGACTTGGGACCGGCATTGGCGGAGTTTTTGCCGTCGAAGAATAGCCAGGTTCAATTTTTTGTGTTGTGCTGGGATAACCGCCCTGCAAATACGAGGGCGAAATCTCAGGTTATTATTAATGTGTAACCTGACATTGATTTTACGTGAGTATCCCATTTTTCCTTGTACAGAGACATGGTGTCCCCTCGCCATTCAGGCAAATACTCGCCGATTTCGGAGGTACCCATTGCAGCTGGGTCGGCTCAGGAGCCGCCAGTCCCTGGTCGACGACACTCCTTCAAATGTTCTCGCCAGGTCTCGAGTTATCCAGTCCAAATCCCGGTCGACGAAAAATCCTCAAATGCCGTCGCCCGGGTTTGATCCTGTATCACCCGGTCGCCAGAGCGGTGTTGTAACCACTACGCTAGCGCGGCTTCCTAGCAGTTTCAATAAGAGTCCATACTGACATCCTGATCTTCCGCTTTGAATCTTTTTTTTTGTAGAGTTGGCAGTGTTTGTAGGTTATGTGCCCATTGACCAGGCAGTTTCAACTAAGAAATAATATAAAAATAGGATATGTGTGGGTAGGGGTACTTGCACCTAGTTGGTCCTGAAGTTTCCACACCTCCCATACTTTTGCTGTATTATTCTGCAAATCACTGGCTCTTCTTCTGAATTGTTTCTGCCCTAAAGAATTGTCTTTCTAACTGTCTTGTTTATATTATCATTGGGTGAACAGTGGAATATAAGGTTAAATCTTTTCGGTATCATGCCAGGTGACTGCCTTATCTTCTGTCGCTCAAAACACAGGATGATTTGTCTTTTTCAGTTTGAGTTGTTTTTTCTCTTCAGTTTGCTACAGGAAAATGCTTCCTATTTTCCGCTACTGTTCCAAATGCACCAATCTGAATTTCAGGTCTTGAAATAAAGCTGAAGGCGAATCAAAACTATCACAGAAGAGAATATATCCCTTGTTGCATATGAAATATTGAATTAAAACTATGGTGACTTTTCACTGAAAAAAAAAAGTTCAAATAATCACAGCTCTCAAGAGTTTTTTTTTCCTTGGTCAAAATAATGTCACCATCTGTAGGTCTCCTAGTAGTGTGTTTTTGGTTTAAAAAAAAAAAAGGAGACACAAATAACATGAATAGGCCTAAATACCAATTCAAAATTCTAAACGCAATACATAATAGTTCAAACAATATTTAACTAGAACCAAAAGGTAATATAATATAGTAAATTGGGAGTGGTAATAACTTATGATAAGTGAAAATCTATTAAATATCTAACTGGAGACCTCCTCCCCCCCCCCCCACCCCCCCCCCCCCCCCCCCCCCCCCCTCCCCCCCCCCCCCCCCCCCCCCCCCCCCCACCCCCCCCCCCAACCCCCCCCCCCCCACCCCCCCCCCCCCCCTCCCCCCCCCCCCCCCCCCCCCCCCCCCCCCCCCCCCCCCCCCCCCCCCCCCCCCCCCCCTCCCACCACCCCCCCCCCCCCCCTCCCCCCCCCCCCCCCCCCCCCACCCCGCCTCCCCCCCCCCCCCCCCCCCGCCCTCTCCCCCCCCCCCCCCCCCCCCCCCCCCCCCCCCCCCCCCCCCCCCCCCCGCCCCACCCCCCCCCCCCCCCCCCCCCTCCCACCCCCGCCCACCCCCCCCCCCCCCCCCCCCCCCCCCCCCCCCCCCCCCATCTTTACTATTTTTGTTGGGTTTCGTTTTCGTTTGTTTGTTTAGATTTTTATTTAAAATTTAATTAATTTTTTTATTTTAAATAACATAGGCCTATCCACAAAATTGCTGATTTTCATTTATCCTAATTACCGTGATTTGACAGATGTGATGCCACTTTCGTGTATCGGTGGTTATTCATGTTATCTGAAATTGAAAACATGTAGGCCTAGGCCTATCCTAATTAGCCTATAACCCTTCAGAGGTAGAACGGGATAAGTCTTTTCATCATAAATATAATAAAAAAAGCATTCAAAATATATTTATTTCCCAAAAATGTGGTGAAATGAACAGTGGGACATGGGTCTGATAACAGGGTAGGCTATAGGATATGGAATCGCCATCACATTTTTATGCACTGAAATCTCCTCTCATACTCTGTCAATACTCACATTCAGTACTAAAAGCACTGTCTTTTTTATGCACTGAAATCTCCACTCATACTCTGTCAATACTCACATTCAGTACTAAAAGCACTGTCTTTTTATGCACTGAAATCTCATACTCTTGTCATCACTCACGTTCAGTAATAAAAGTACTGTCTTTTTTATGCACTGAAATCTTCTCTCATACTCTGTCATCACTCACGTTCAGAACTAAAAGAACTCATGTGAAGTCTCTCCATGATGGATACAATATTATTAACGACACATCTGTACTAGGGAGCTGCTGTACCCCAGTGTTTAGTGCACTGGCTTCCTAGCTCAGTGGTCCATGGTTTGATCCCCAATTGGGGTGGAATTTTTAGGACCGCAAACGGCTCCGGGTCGACCCAACCTCAGGAATAGGGTACCAGAGCAACTCTGGGAAGGTTAAGGTGGCCGGTGTGATGCTGACCACATCACCCCTAGTGTGCTGATGATCAAGAAAATATGGGCTTAACAACATATTCCCAATATGCCTCAAAGGGTGTGTAATGGGATCCTTTACCTGTACTATGTTTGACTCTTAAATTAGATCCTGGAGGTTGCAAAGAATGGGTGTACGTAGGGTGTTTCATCAGTTTTGGTCAAGTGAATTCTGTAATAACAAAATCTGCCTCGAGTAAGTTTTTTTTTTTTTATGTGTGTTGGAGTTTTTTGGGTGTGTGTGTGGGAGGGGGGGGTGTGTATGGTGGTTCCGAATTCTGATGCCTATCTCTCCCAAGTGAAATAAATGATAATATTTTGAGAAAAGTCTTCGCAAACCCAAGCAAGAAAGTTACAAAAATTATGGTATCACATTGTTGCCATGTCTTTAGAAGTAGAAGATCCTTCCATATCAGTTCACTCTGAAATACCTTATAGTTAGCTGGTTATGGAGCATCCCTCTTCAGTCTTGCCTTTCAGCTCCTAGTGGAGCATATATCTTCAATCACTTCTCACCTTCGCGGTAGCATAGTGGTTAGTGCACTGGCTTCCTAGCTCAGTGGTCTATGGTTCGATCCCCAGATGAAGTGGGATTTTTTTAGGCCGCAAACAGCTCCTGGGTTGACCCAGCCCCAATTGGGTACCAGAGCAACTCTTGGAAGGTTAAGGTGGCAAGCATGATGCTGACCACATCACCCCTAGTGTGCCGATGGTCAAGAAAATATGGGCCTAACACCATATTCGCAATATGCCTTAATGGGCGTGTAACGGGATCCTTTACCTTTTTACCTTTACTTCTCACCTCTCATATGTTCAACATGTTCAAGTTCTTTCCATGCCTTCTTTTTCCTTCCTAAACCTGTCCGCAGTTCTCTTCTCTATGTGTTTCTCACCTCCATCTCTTTCTTCTGCTCTGAAGTTTGCTAAACAATGACTGCCTTGTGAGGCCAAATTGTGAATTGCTGTTCGCGTCTGAGCCACTTCTAATGTCAACTCCTCACCCCAAGTTTTACTGTTATTGTTCTTGCCATTTCTAGCAAATTCACACCGCTGATCCAATCTTACTATTTTAAACTTATTAGTCTGCTCATGTGACCCTTTCTGAATATCTGTAACTTTTTGGTTGTCTATTTTGTTGACCTCAATGTTTCTGAGCTACAAACACATATCAATGTTTCCGAGCTACACAGACATATCAATGTTTCTGAGCTACAAAGACATATCAATGTTTCCAAGCTACAAAGACGAATCAATGTTTCCAAGCTACAAACACATATCAATATATCTTGACGTTTACATATACACTTACTTTTGAGTCAAATCCAGACTCATGAAATACTATAGAAGTAGACTATGCTACGCTTTGATAAGTGGACTTGGCCACATATTCTGACAAGTCTGTACGCTCTAAGGCATGGACACACTCTCCTCACGTCATCCCTAGATACCCCTCTTAGTTATAGCTAACAAATCTATTTTATGCCTGTTGTTGAGGGTCATCATGGTGCACAGCAATCCCTCTAAATATAACTATCAGGATTGCCATGCCCCATGATGTGCTCTCAACAGACGTGTTGTACATACTTTCTGCATCCACCCATTACCAAAAAGATATCAAGTGATAACTTTCAGACTGAGAACTGGCCATTGAAGACTCAAATTGTTCAACAAATTGAAATCTGACAGACAGATGTGTGTCCATGCTGGGAGGACAAACAAATAGTAGAACATGTCCTCCAAGACTGTCGGCTCCATGACACGAGCAGAGTGGCAACATGGTTTTCTCCAACCCAGTTGAAGGAGTAACTGTATGGTGATGAGAGAAGCCTGAGATGAAATGCCAACTTTATAACACAAGAGAGATAGATGTGGTTATTTGACAGTGAAAGAGGAAGAAGAATCATTGGTGTGTCACAGTGACTGATGTCAGCCCATCTTGCTGCAAGATTTCTGTGATATTGTCTACCACTCTGCCTCCTGGTCTTCCCCATGCTCTGAACCCACATCTTTTACTACTGTAGGCACACAATGGTTACTGATTGGGCTCCATTCTCATGAGACGGCCAAACCACTTTATTTTCTGTCTCTCTATAAATCTGATGCAGGATGTAGTTCCCCCCTATTTTTCTGACGTTATCATCTATCTGCCCTGGTAACGTGAATGGTTCTTTATAAGCGATTCATCTTGTAGAATGTGATTTTCCTCTATGTTTGATTCTTGCAGGAAAGAGTTGGTAAGAATTATATTATTTATTAAGTGCTTTTTTCCATACTGATATTTTTGTGTTTTAGTTGTGGTGGCAGTTGGTAATTCACTGCATTGGCTTTTTGACATCCTGTTTCATTTTCAACTAAGAAATCAACTCTTCTGTAATTAATCTTTCAAAAATCTCAATTTATCACAAATCCAAATAAATCATTGTGGGATCAGAAAAGTCAAAGTCAAGTTTGTCTGCTAACTATAACTTCAAGAGAATAAGAAAATGGACAGAAAAAAATGGCATACAGCATACTCTATGCCATGAAACATAATAGCAGATGTAGCTTTCCACTTTGAGCACCAAGTGAAGGGGCATGGACTGTAGCAAAGTTGATTTTGCTAGGGAAGTTATGATGGTATCCTAAAAGAATGAAAAGGTGTCTGCTTTAATCGTGTGAGGTCAAGCACATGTAGGTCTCTGACTCTATAAATGATGATGATGAATTATGTGCAGAGAACCTACCGCTACCTCCCTAGGTCTCACACGGTCACTATACTGGCTATGGTGTATGGTGTACCTAGTGTCTAGGGGAGAAATGAAATGATGGTACACAACAATCAAACACTTTAAGTTTCTATAAAAGAAGATAATAAAACTAGCAGTTAAGTTTTTCTTTGAACAAATATTCTTTACAATTTATTTTGCCTGTCCATTCATAGCTTTAGGACAGGTCTTTGAAAATAAGGACAAGATAGTTTACAGAAAAGAGCAATTAAACTTTTTGGGACAATCTGCCCAATAACTAAAATGTTAATATGTATTTATAAGTATCTTTCCTGTAGGAAATATTAAAAGAGTTCACTTTATTCATCTAATGGGAGAGTCACTGTATATGAGGGCTGTGGTGTCATCCTACCCCCATAAACGTCCTGTGTATTGTTTTGAAACTCAAGAAACTGTCAGAGATGCCCCAGATGTCTAACTCATCACCTGGGAGTCCTTGTTGAAAAATATTTCAATGTGTAGTTGCAGAAAAGTTCAATTTCACCACTCGCCAAAGCTCCTAATGTTATCTTCGACAGCATATAAGTCTGGTTGGAGACTGGTTGGCGTTTATTTGTACTCAGCAGGTTTCCTGTCACCAGCCGGCAACAGGAACATAGACCCTCACAATCAAGAAATATATAAACAAATGATGCTGACTTTGTGAAGAAATGGCCTCAGCTTCCTCCGAACTGCACAGACTGTGAATTTATTCTTTATTTAAGTTTAAAATTAACACAGCTGTTTCTCAGCGTATCTGAATAACATTTTTATTTCAACTGGCAATGAATAGTCAAAGCCGTTTGCTAATATTTATTAACACTGACCAATCGAAACGTTCGACTACTTGAATTCAAAAGCAGTTTGAATGAAAAACCAAAATAATTTCGAATAATTTCTGCGTCTGGTGGTCGATTGGCCAGTCTGCTTTTGTCATGCCCAATACAAAAAGATATTACGTTTAGGATTACATTCTTCCTACCGCTCCCCTTTCCCATTCATACTCTGTTTACCCAAGCGAATTTGAATGTACCAAGCTCACGTCCCCCTAATGTTACAAAAAAAAAAACATAAGCAGGGATGCCAGTCTGTCTGGTTGAGCGTTCGTAGATATTAGTATTTCTTCAATAGCTTCTCTAATACTGGGACTATCATATTATTGAAAGTACATTCTTACTCAGCGAACTTTACGTCATACTACCATATAAGTTTTATGGGGAACTTCATAATGGTTTTAGATTTTCAATTTTGTCACCGGTCATCGTCAATTAAATATTTTGCACAAGACCACCATCTTTCCTCTCCTTCATCTCGCCAGCATGTATTTTTCAAATAACGAACTTGTTTTAGTTACGTCAGAATGCTACGAGGATGAAAATAAAATTTGTCTGCGTGTTTTTGCCTTGGATGGCTTTTCCGCATCGTGTGTATATGTGTTGCAGACTGTGTCAGCGAAGCGGGGTGTAGACGGGGCGGGTTAAGAATTGGCGTTAATAATTAGTATTGTATCGTGTAATACTACCAAACAATGTAAGGATTACTACTAAATTTTGCGTTAATGTTGACAGAAAGCGTTAATTCAGATAGTTATTTTGCGGCACGCTTCCGCAAATCGTTAATTATAAGGCTATACTACAAAGTGTATGCAGCAGATCGGGCAAATGTTAAATATTAGTAGTGTTTCTCGAAAACGAAACTAAAAGCGTGTCAGACTTTTACCGTGAAATCGTTCTATAGGCTTTAGCACTGCACAAAAGGCAGCATGGCTGGCGTGTGAGATCATCACCGTCAGACACAATAGGGCTAATGTATTTATTATCGTTTTATGCCTAAAATCGTACTGAATTGAGCGTTTATTCTCGCAGATTTTACTACATGGACAATGCATTAACTGAGAGAAAGTTATCTGAGAAGTTTCACATGAAACAGTAATGGAAGTTTTAAAAAGTAAAGCAATAAAGATTGTCTAGGAAAGAAGCAATGCTTGGGACAAATACAGTGAAATGGTTGAAAATCTGGCATTTTGAAGACATGACTTGCCAGTTACAAGTATCATTTTCCTTTTTTGCTCCCCATTGAGCCATCACTGTAGCTGGACTGCTTGCAGGACGTCTGCACTACAGCTTTCATAAGCTCTTGTGGCAGTGGTTTCTGTATCACTTTATTTGACATGATGAGGTTGCCAACCACATGTACAATCTCAAATTAGTCACTGTTACGGATTGTTTTTGACACCACTATTGATTTGCTTACGAAGAGTGATACTAGGATCTAACAAAGCTACTTTTTACGGAATTTCACCGTAGTAGGATATGACGTAATTGTGATTATGTATGCAGGCAGAAGATATGAGAGGGATGCAGGAGTAGAATATCATCTGCTGGGGGCTTCTCTCTGTGTTCTTCGAAGTGTGAGGACGCATTTTTGTGATGCTCCTATTTCATACATGTGTATATTGTATTGTGGCATCCATATCATTGACCATATCATTGATGACCATATCATTGAAGTGTGAGTCTGCAGAACAATGTGGTTTGATCTCTGCAATAGTGTCACACTATTTCACCTTCAGATATATCCTTATTAAAAATGCCTGGAAGCATATCTGGAGTCATCCTTATATGACCACCAGCTAAGCACAGTGCTATAGTCTGTAGATTTGGATGTGAACTTATGTCTGTGAGGCTAATTACATCCTCATTGACTCTTGAAATCATCCACACACTTCCAGGGATTCCCCCCTGGGGGGAAACATGATGAAAACCTAACATTACACACTAAGCTTGGGGGAGTTACTTGAGCCCCAGACGTAACTCTGGCTTTTACCTGGTTGGCTGCATGTAAGAAGATCTCACTATGGACACCATGATAAGCAGGTGGAGCTGAAAAGTGGCTCTGTGTAGGACATGACAATTCCTTGGGAGAGCCAAGAACCAGAGCAAAGTATCTTGAAGAGCCCCTTGGATGGCGGGAAATGCACAGGGTGACACATGCTTCTTCCTCCTAGCTTGGGACCAGATGTAATGATCCTTTAAATATGGAGAAACTGGAGCTCATGACTTCAACTCAACACATTTCAGAATGGCAGACAAGCCACAGGAAAAGCCTAGATCTACGATATAGATAATACCAATGAGTCTCCAACTTGGCATAAACTAAAAAACAGCAAGAAGCTTGGCAGCCCTAGATAAACAACAATTCATTCAATACCTTTCAGTTCCACCTGAATCACAGGCCTTCAACAAATACATGCCAGTTAATATACCCCCAGTTTCTTTTGTTGGGGCTGCATACTTTAGGGGGAGGATCCCGTTGCACGCCCATTGAGGCATATTGGGAATATTGTGTTAGGCCCATATTTTCTTGACCATCGGCACACTAGGGGTGATGTGGTCAGCATCACGCCGGCCACCTTAACCTTCCCAGAGTTGCTCTGGTACCCAATTGGGGCTGGGTCAACCCAGGAGCTGTTTGCAGCCTAAAAAAATCCCACCTCATCTGGGGATCGAACTATAAACCACTGAGGTAGGAAGCCAGTGCACTAACCATTATGCTACCACGGCTCCCCTATCTACTTTGCTTTAGCTGCCTATGAAATCCTGGGTCTTTATTCCTTCAGCTTTCTGACAATCATAAACCTTCAACAAATACATGCCAGTTAATATACTCCCAGTTTCTTTTGTTGGGGCTGTCTACTTTAGCTGCCTATGAAATCCTGGATCTTTATTCCTTCAGCTTTCCGACAATCATAAACCTTCAACAAATACATGCCAGTTAACTCTTAGTATCCGGCTGGCCTTCTCAGGAGGCCGATGGACTTTCGCCATTTTACGGCTGGCTTTCTAGAGCGGCCGTAGTCAGTTTAGACTGTTTCCGTGTCAATAGTCAAAGATTTAACATTTGAACAGGAGGTTGAATGGAAATGAAGTTGATAAGGGTTCAACTCAGAATGCATTTCGCTTTGTTCCACCTCAGGGTAGGACTCCTGGTGTGAATCCAGATATAGTCCCCGAAGACTCACCAGCACTTTTTTGCCTCAAAGCCCTTTTTACAGAGGAAATATTGGAACAACTTGTGTCTGTCAATGATTATGCTGATCACCTCTGTCAGTCAAAAGCAGCAACAGCGAGCACTGGGTCTGTTTATCGCAACTGGCATCCAATAACACTTCATGAACTTTACAGGTTTTTTTCTGTTATCATAGCCATGGGCATTGTCAAAAAAAACCAAAAATGAGTGATTACTGGTCTCAGCAGCCTTATATACAGACTCCTTGGTTAAGGCAGATATTTACAAGGGACAGGTTTCAAGCATTGTATCACACAATGTTCCATGTAAGTGATGTTGACGCACAGGGAAAAGCAAAAATCGAGCCGTTTCTGCAGAAACTCCTAACACGATTTCAGGAGGCATTTTATCCCTACAAAGAGCTGTCTTTAGATGAAATGGTGATAGGGTGGAAAGGCAGGTGGGCACATAAAATGTTCAATGCCTCAAAGCCTAAGAAATATCATGTCAAGACCTTCGGCCTTTGTGACAGTAGTACTGGTTACGTTGTCAATTTATTGATTTACTTCGGTGCCAATACATCATACAGTGTTGAGCTAGATGTAAAGAGCCAACAAGCCATCAAAGTCTTTGATACACTGCTAAAACCTTGTGGAAAAGGCCATCATATTTATGCAGATCGTTACTATACAAGTTTTGCATTGCTGCAATATCTTACCGACAACAATCAGTATTTTACTGGAACTGTAAATATAAATCGTAAAAATTTTCCAAAGGCGTTGAAGACTACACAACTGATGCATCTCCAGATAAAATAGTTTCTCGATCTAGAAAGTAAATTTCTTTGTGTAATGTTTAGAGATAAAAAGGCAAAAAAGTCATGCATTCTAGTGTCAAGTTCTGCAACTGTGGAAACCAAAGAAATCACAAATCGTTTCGGCGAAAGAAAGCACAAACCCGCTATGATTGATGACTACAACCAACGAATGAATGGATGTGACAAGGTTGACCAGTGTGTAACAACCTATGGAACATTCAACAGAAGAACCAGAAAGTGGTGGAAGAAAATATTCTTTTGGATTTTTGAAATTTCCCAGTTGAATGCTTTTGTGTTGTTTGCACTCAGCAGATCAGATAATTCAAAGAAGCTGACCCTACTGCAGTTCAAGAATGAGTTAATTACAGAACTTAGTCGTATTGCTTCTGATATTATCCAGAATATCCCACACAGAGTACCTCATGCAAATCAACACAACAGTCCGTTGAACCGTCTGTGTGGAACCAGACACATTGTAAAAAATCTACATTTCTGCACAGGTGCGTCATTTGTAGCACCCCTCAAGTTAGAGTGAGAACATATTTTTATTGTGATGGGTGCACAGATCATCCACACCTTCACCCAAATGACTGCTTTGCCAAATACCATGAGGCAAAGTAGTTTAATTTTAAGAATGAAGGGAAAATTTACATTGTATATAGTAAACTTTCAGATTTGGAGTGCATCTTCAAAATGTGCCAACAAATTTTCAATTGTAATAAAAATAGTATTTATAAAAAGGAGGAGCAGCTGAAACTTTTCTACATTGTATGAGTGTACTTTCAAATGGAAGTAGTTTTAGGAGTTTCTGGCTTCAAATTGGATTATTTTTGTGGGTAAGTACAACTCTTTTTCAAATTTTTTTAATATTTAAACTTTCCTGCACTCTGTACTGTATAGGCATGTTGCATGTTTAAAATCATTCAACATTTCAGTTAGGTGCATGTCAAAAGGCTTTCTTTTCTCCACATTGTAATACATAACATTTTATGTTATCATTATAAATAAATTATTTAATGCAAATTCAGAAACGGTAGTCATGTCTAAATATAGGCTAAAATATTTTTGCGCTGTGTCTGAATATACCAAAAATGTTCAGATTGTTATAAAAACTTTATTTGTGCTCAAAAACAACTGCAACTTTCCTACATTATGTGAAAATGGCTGTAGTTTAAAATAAAAGTAGTTTTATGGATTGAAGTTTACCAGAATTAATTACACATAGTGATAAGTACAAATTGTTTTTCATTTTTTTACATTAAAAAGTTTTTTTTCATTCATTAATCTATATATAATCTACTGAACCGATCAGTTAGGTGCATGTCAAAGGAGTTTCATTTCTCTACATTTTGATATATAACACTTGATGTTATCATTATAAATAAAGTATTTAATGCAAAATCAGTACTGGTAGTCATGTCTGCAAATATATGATTAAAATATTTGTGCGCTTTGTCTAAATTACCAAAAAATTTCAAATTGTTATAAAAACTTTATTTGTGCTCAGAAACAACTGCAACTTTACCACATTATGTGCAAATGGATGCAGTTTAAAATAAAAGTAGTTTTATGGGTTGAAGTTTACCAGAACTAATTAACCATAGTGATAAGTACAAATTGTTTTTCATTTTTTTTACATAAAAAAGTTTTTTTCATTCATTAATCTATATGTTGCATGCATGTTTAAAACCACTGAACCATTCAGTTAGGTGCATGTCAAAGGAATTTCATTTCTCTACATTCTGATATACAACACTTGATGTTATCATTATAAATAAAGTATTTAATGCAAAATCAGTAATGGTTGTCATGTCTGTAAATTTAGAATTAAAATATTTGTGCGCTTTTTCTAAATATACCACAAAATTTCAAATTGTTATAAAAACTTTATTTGTGCTCAGAAACGACTGCAACTTTCCTACATTATGTGAAAATGGATGTAGTTTAAAATAAAAGTAGCTTTAGGAGTTGAAGTTTACCAGAATTAATTACACATGTTGATAAGTACAATTTGATTTTAAATTTAAAAAAGTTTAAAAATTTTCTGCACTCATTACTGTATATGGTGAATGCATGTTTAAAACAACTGAACAATTTAGTTACGTGCGTGATATAGGAGTTTCATTTCTTCACATTTTGATATATAACACTTTATGTTATCTTTAAAAATAAATTTTTTAATGCAAAATCTGTAAATGTAGTCATGTCTAAAAATGTACTCTCTGAAATTAGCTCGTAAAAACGTGGTTATTGAGCTCGTATACTAAGAGTTAATATACTCCCAGTTTCTTTTGTTGGGGCTGTCTACTTTAGCTGCCTATGAAATCCTAGATCTTTATTTCTTCAGCTTTCTGACAATCACAAACCTTCAACAAATACGTGCCAGTTAATTTACTCCCAGTTTCTTTTGTTGGGGCTGTCTATTTTAGCTGCCTATGAAATCCTGGGTTTTTATTCCTTCAGATTTCTGACAATCATAAACCTTCAACAAATACATGCCAGTTAATATACTCCCAGTTTCTTTTGTTGGGGCTGTCTACTTTAGCTGCCTATGAAATCCTGGATCTTTATTCCTTCAGCTTTCTGACAATCATAAACCTTCAACAAACACATGCCAGTTAATATACTCCCAGTTTCTTTTGTTTGGGCTGTCTATTTTAGCTGCCTATGAAATCCTGGGTTTTTATTCCTTCAGCTTTCTGACAATCATAAACCTTCAACAAATACATGCCAGTTAATATACTCCCAGTTTCTTTTGTTGGGGGTGTCTAATTTAGCTGCCTATGAAATCCTGGATCTTTATTCCTTCAGCTTTCTGACAATCATAAACCTTCAACAAATACATGCCAGTTAATATACTCCCAGTTTCTTTTGTTTGGGCTGTCTATTTTAGCTGCCTATGAAATCCTGGGTCTTTATTCCTTCAGCTTTCTGACAATCATAAACCTTCAACAAATACATGCCAGTTAATATACTCCCAGTTTCTTTTGTTGGGGCTGTCTACTTTAGCTGCCTATGAAATCCTGGATCTTTATTCCTTCAGCTTTCTGACAATCATAAACCTTCAACAAATACATGCCAAGTCTTGTCCTTTGCGATCTGTTCAAAGTCTTTTCACATCTACTGTATCCCTTTCATGTCAGTCTCCAGTTCCCTTCTCAATGTGACTTTTGGTCTCCTCTTACCTTCAGGATTCCTGAACAAGGACTGCCTTGTAATGACATCAAGAGGTTTCCTCAACAAAAGCTCCATCCATGCGACGTGTGTCTTATTCTCACCTCCTGTTCCACTGGTATCTGTCTGGTTCTTCCGTCAGTTCCACATGAGAAACAAGTTATGCAAGCCTGTACTTATTGGTTGTCATCTTATATCCCTTTAAAGGCATTGTTCAAACAATGTAGGCTAATAAGTTACTTTAAAATTTACAAGCTCTGAGATCCAGGATAGCTAAAATTCTGCACTCAGAAGGAATAGAACAGCAGGGATAATTACACAAAAGTAAGTATATTGTAAAAATAAAAAAAATAAAAAAAAGGATGGCCAAAAACAATAGGAAGGATAACAAAAGAAATGTAATATAAAATCTGTACCTGTAAATACACTATATGTGCCATAGCCTGGAGAGATCTTGCTTTCAGTTCTGGTGTGCCAGTCTGTATAGTGTTCCCAATGCTCTGAATGCATTCTGTTACTGGATTACCTGAAGAGTGCCAAAGAAATATGAGGATAGACAAAGAAAAAGAATTAGTACAGGTTCCTGAACCCCTTATGCTATATTCTGAACTCGAAAAGCTCTGAAAACAAACCTTAAGTTTTTGTCATGGCGTTCACTCATGTACATAACATGGCTCAAGCAGGTTAGAGGCATCAGTTGCATAGACAAGATAACTATAGTCTATCACAGGTGTGCCACTTTAATACAGTAACTCATTCATTATTTTATAACTGCATTTTACGTTGTTTATGTCACCACATTATTAGGATGATGAATTGGTGAAATTTTCAAATATTTATTAAATGCCAATTTTTGAGAACTGAACACATGTAACTCTTCTAGAATTTAAAAATGTCAGCATTAATATAGTTTTTCAGGGTGTCCATAAAAGAATGTACCTATTTCTTTTTTTTTTCACCTACTTGACCAGTGTGTGGAGAGACATGTAACAATTACCGGTTGCAACTCAACTGCGAAAGTTTCACTTGAAATACCCGGCATGCGTTTGCGCACTGTATATGCAAAATGGCGCCGACCAAACAACAGAAGGCATTTTGTGTGGTAGAATATGCAAAAATGATGTCTGTTATCGCAGTTCAACGTAATTTTACTGGACTCTCATACCTGGACATGCTCGACAATTGGATGATGCCTAAACTTGAAGAGGACTCATGGGATTTTGTTTTCCAACAAGATGGAGCTCCACCCCACTACCATGGAGCAGTGAGAGGGTACCTCAATGAACATCTCCCACAATGGTGGATCGGTCGCAGTGGTCCTGACAATGCAGTGTTGCTGAGATGGCCCCCAAGGTCCCCAGACATGACACCATGTGATTTCTTTTTGTGGGGCTTCATCAAGGACACAGTCTTTGTCCCACCGTTGCCTCGAGATCTGGTGGAGGTAAGAGAGCGGATCACTGGAGCGTTTGCTGCTGTTACAGGAGAAATGCTAATTCGAGTGTGGGAAGAAATGGACTATCGACTAGAGATATCTGTCACATCACGAAGGGTGCACATACTGAGTCTTTGTAAGTTATGCTTAAAAACTTGCAGAGATTATCTTACTTTTGTGATAGAAAGCATCCTCGTACCACATCATGGGGCAGAGAATACATTTTTTGAAAAGGGTAAAATTTGTTATGGACACCCTGTTTTAATCACAAAACTGGTCAATTTTCAATTTTAATAATAATAGGTAATAAAGACTATTTTTCATTAATAGGAATTTGAGAAATATTAATGTGTTTTCATACTGGGTGCTGCCACAGACCTCACTATGGTGGTAATGCAAAATGAGGTACATACACCACACTATTGTCCTGAAATCTAAAACATTCTGAATTCGAAAACACAACAGGCCCCAAAGGTTTCAGATAAAAGGTTTAGGACAAGTATATCAATATCATATGTGGCCAACAATGTTACAATTCAAATGTTTTCCAAGTGGATAAACTGTCTTAAAAGAGAAATAAAACCTTTCTCACCTATCTTTTCTAAAGCCAATTTTCCTTCAGGTGTAGATGCGATGAAGCCAATTGTTTCTACTGAAACGGCTCTCAGATTCTGGTCTCCTTCACTAACATTACTCAAAACCAATCTTATAAAGTGGTTAAACCTCGATAATACTTCCTTGGGTGGTTTTTTGCAAGGCCGCCAAAAAACTTTATAAGAGCTGTGGAAAAAAAAAAATAATGCAGGTCAGTGTCACATGTTGTCATCATCAGGAGTCCTTGACATACCCTAGCACACAAAAGGCAGAGAGAAACAAGTCTCCACTTGTCTTGGGTTTAAGTTCTGGGCTACTCTTTCTAATTTAGATTGTTCCATTTGCAGTTTTACCTCAAATGGTTGCCTCTGTGTCTTCTTCGTTTGCGTTCAGTTTGTAGTCATGCTAAATCTGCAGTCCTATTGCCAGGATGAAGACCACAGTTTTTAACCTCTGTGTGAAAAACTAGAATTACAAATACATGAACAAATCAAGATGTCAGTGCCAGGATTAACAAAGCCAGATTAACCTTTCAACTCTCTCTAACCAATGAGCGTCTGATTGGTAGAGTAATCAAGGTGCTAGGCTCTCGTGGCAAAGCTACCAGGTTTGAAACATGCTCCAGTCTACATAGCTGTAACTGGGTACCTGACCCTGCTCTTCAATTAGGGAAGGCAAAGGCAGCAAGGAATAAAACTGGTCACCCCCACCTATCAAAGCTGGACCTAGTATAGTGAAGTCTCTAACACTTCACTCCTCATCAGCAGCATCTGCTATGGGACTACCTTTTACCCCAATAACCAATATCTCTGCATCTTTACCCCAATATCTCTGCATCTTTACCCCAATAACCAATATCTCTGCATCTTTACCCCAATATCTCTGCATCTTTACCCCAATAACCAATATCTCTGCATCTTTACCCCAATAACCAATATCTCTGCATCTTTACCCCAATATCTCTGCATCTTTACCCCAATAACCAATATCTCTGCATCTTTACCCCAAGTAAATAAAATTAGGTTGTTTAAACACAAAAATTTAATCTGTCTTTTCATACGGCTCTGCAACAAGGTATGCAATCAAGTATATCAGATCTAAACTGCAGACATTCACCAACAGCTGCCTCCATCACATCCTTCTATCATGTGGCCAGAAGCAACATTAATCACAAGAGCTATGGAAGAGAACATAACCAGAAGCTTTACAGCTGGAGATTAAAGAGGGAAAATGGAAATGGCTAGGACATATTCCCAGAAGTAAATAACCAGCAAGTATAACCAGATATGTGGACAACATCACAGAATAAAGAAAGATATTGCCGGCACCCAAACAATCACAAACACTCTATACAGCACCAACCAACAGCAACAGAACACATGCAAATTCTTCAACTTGGCACCGGCTGCAAAACAGTAACAAGCTCAGCAGCCCTAGTCAAACAATAACAACAATTACCAGACATATCTTAGAATGGAACCCACAAGGAAGGTAAAAAGTTCTGATCGCAAATAAAAAGTTTATTGTAGATGTTGAAATAATAACTTGAAAAACGGGAATAAATGCCAAACTTGAAATCCTTGATCTGCCCAACTCGAATTATTTTATTATGTGGCAAATTTATTTATTACCTACAATGATAATGGCATGCAGCAAATGGTGTGGATAGAATGACAAACTGAACAATGAACAGACCATACTCAATGAACAAGTGAACTCAATGACTGTCAGAACTGATGAATGAATCAGTAAAGCAGCCTTATACATCAGTAAGTTATAGAGTAATCAATTCTAGCAGATTCATGAAACAGAAAGCAACAGAACCCAGAATTAACAAACACGATGACGTGAAGTTATAAATAATTCTTGTCAACGCGCATTAAAATTAACGGAGTTTGTGCACTGTGTGATCTAAGGGAGGAGATCAGAGCACTGATGGAGTTGTCCGTGTGCAATGAAGATAGTCCTTAGATACCAAACCAAACCCACTGCATTTTTTAAGTTAAAAAAAAAAAAAAAAAAGGAGGGGTGAAAATCATGAAACAATCAAGAACTGGCATGATTATGGCTAAAATTACTGCTTATAGCAAGTTAGAACAGTTCCTCTCATGATATCAGGTGGAGTATTCAAACAACAAATGGAAAAAAACTTACATGAAACAGCCAATTCAATTTCAATTTAACATAAGGAAATGCATAGTAGAGAACTATACTCCTTCCAAAGTGCTAAACAACTAATGTTTTAAAATGCTATGTAACACAAACCTGGTAGAAGCAGTCCTGACAAAGGGTTTTCATTCAAATGAGTCAGCATGTCCTCTATTCTACTAACAACTTCCTCCTGGTCTAAGAATGCCAGTCCGTGAGATGACTTCGCCAGCTCAGAAACCAACTCAATGGCATTCAGCTGAACAAGAATGTCCCTCTGCTCGATTTCATTGACTAGTTGTCGAAGAAGGCCTGAATGAGCGGTCACCTCCAGTGCTTGGGGTGACGTCACACTAAGATATGTAGCAATCTTGAAGGAGATAATATAACCGCTTTTAACATTGCTAGACAAAAACGTGCAGCAATACATTTTTTTTTCATCCTTAACTAATTCATTGAATGAACATTAAATAAGTTTAATCCCCCATCTTCCTTACCTCAATGAAAACATTTAACATTTTTTCCTTCACAATCCTTAACTCAATCAAAGCATTCTCAAACTTCTCTATTACTACCAAATGAACTATGATCCTCCTCTTGTTGGTGCCTTTTTAAAAAAAAAACAGAATATTGCCCTAACACAATCATTATTCAATCTAAAAACAAGAGCTCACTAGAACTATTGGTGTGTCCTTATAAAGATGTCTAAATTTTCTATGAGTTTCAAAGATTACCATTCAATGATTATCCTTATCTTACCTGATAAACCCTAAATCGTGTCACTTCATCCTTCTCCATGGCTTCAACTATTTTTCTGACCCCTGGTTCACTAAACAAAGCTCCCAGCCCACTGGGATCTCGTCCTTTTGAGAAATAAAAAAGATGGAGGTAATTTTGATTTAATCAAGGTGAGGATAATCTCTTCCCCTCTCCCCCCCCCCCCCCCCCCCCCAACTCATTTTCTGTTTAGCTTGTTATGGAGCATGGAGTCACCACATCAGCTGATCCCCTTGCAGGAAGCCTGTACAAAAGCATCCATGTGTTCTTGTAGCAGTAGTTTCTGTGGCTACTTTTACATGATGATGATGAGGTTGGCAGCCCCGTGCACAACTTCATGCCGGTTGCTTCTTACAACATGCCTGAGGCAGCAGTAACACAATTCTTAGTTTGCCTCTTCTGAAACCCCCAGGCTATTTAAGGAACACACTGACCATACCACACATTTATTTTTACTGCTGTTTGCCAGTTTTCTGTACTCCTTCTTACTCTGTCTTTTTTATGCACTGAAATCTCCCCTCATACTCTGTCATCACTCACATTCAGTACTAAAAGCACTGTCTTTTTTATGCACTGAAATCTCCTCTCATACTCTGTCATCACTCACATTCAGTACTAAAAGCACTGTCTTTTTTATGCACTGAAATCTCCTCTCATACTCTGTCATCACTCACATTCAGTACTAACAGCACTGTCTTTTTATGCACTGAAATCTCCTCTCATACTCTGTCATCACTCACATTCAGTACTAAAAGCACTGTCTTTTTTATGCACTGAAATCTCCCCTCATACTCTGTCATCACTCACATTCAGTACTAAAAGCACTGTCTTTTTTATGCACTGAAATCTTTTCTCATACTCTGTCATCACTCACATTCAGTAATAAAAGCACTGTCTTTTTATGCTCTGAAATCTCATACTCTGTCATCACTCACGTTCAGTATTAAAAGTACTGTCTTTTTATGCACTGAAATCTCATACTCTGTCATCACTCACGTTCAGTACTAAAAGAACTCATGTGAAGTCTCTCCATGATGGATACAATATTATTAACGACATATCTGTACTAGGGAGCTGCTGTAGCCCAGTGTTTAGTGCACTGGCTTCCTAGCTCAGTGGTCCATGGTTTGATCCCCAATTGGGGTGGAATTTTTAGGACCGCAAATGGCTCCGGGTCGACCCAACCTCAGGAATAGGGTACCAGAGCAACTCTGGGAAGGTTAAGGTGGCCGGTGTGATGCTGACCACATCACCCCTAGTGTGCTGATGATCAAGAAAATATGGGCTTAACAACATATTTCCAATATGCCTCAAAGGGTGTGTAATGGGATCCTTTACCTGTACTATGTTTGACTCTTAAATTAGATCCTGGAGGTTGCAAAGAATGGGTGTACGTAGGGTATTTCATCAGTTTTGGTCAAGTGAATTCTGTAATAACAAAATCTGCCTCAAGTAAGTTTTTTTTTTTAAAGTGTGTGTTGGAGTTTTTTGGGTGTGTGTGTGTGTGTGTGTGTGGGGGGGGGGGGAGGTGTGTGAATGGTGGTTCAGAATTCTGATGCCTATCTCTCCCAAGTGAAATAAATGATAATATTTTGAGAAAAGTCTTGGCAAACCCAAGCAAGAAAGTTACAAAAATTATGGTATCACGTTGTTGCCATGTCTTTAGAAATAGAAGATCCTTCCATATCAGTTCACTCTGAAATACCTCCAGCTGTCACTCCAATTATGTCTCAATAAAGTGAAACCATCACTTAAACTGTGATAAGCCTGTCAAGAGTTTGTTCATGTGTGTATATTTTATAGCTTCTCTACTTCACTTTTTCAACTCACAAGTCATTCACAAAGCTTTATAAGTCACAGTTTAGCTTATAGTTAGCTGGTTATAAAGCATCCCTCTTCAGTCTTGCCTTTCAGCTCCTGGTGGAGCATATATCTTCAATCACTTCTCACCTTTGCGGTAGCATAGTGGTTAGTGCACTGGCTTCCTAGCTCAGTGGTCTATGGTTCGATCCCCATATGAAGTGGGATTTTTTTGGCCCCAAACAGCTCCTGGGTTGACCCAGCCCCAATTGGGTACCAGAGCAACTCTGGGAAGGTTAAGGCGGCCGGCATGATGCTGACCACATCACCCCTAGTGTGCCGATGGTCAAGAAAATATGTGCCTAACACCATATTCCCAATATGCCTTAATGGGCGTGTAACAGGATCCTTTACCTTTTTACCTTTACTTCTCACCTCTCATATGTTCAACATGTTCAAGTTCTTTCCATGCCTTCTTTATCCTTCCTAAACCTGTCCGCAGTTCTCTTCTCTATGTGTTTCTCACCTCCATCTCTTTCTTCTGCTCTGAAGTTTGTTCATCATGAGAACTCGTCTGACGGTGTAATCATCAAAGATGCGATCGCAAGAAGAAGAAGAAGCTAAACAATGACTGTCTTGTGAGGCCAAATTGTGAATTGCTGTTCGTGTCTGAGCCACTTCTAATGTCAACTCCTCACCCCAAGTTTTACTGTTATTGTTCTTGCCATTTCTAGCAACTTCACACCGCTGATCCAATCTTACTACTGTATTTTAAACTTATTAGTCTGCTCATGTGACCCTTTCTGAATATCTGTAACTTTTTGGTTGTCTATTTTGTTGACCTCAATGTTTCTGAGCTACAAACACATATCAATGTTTCCGAGCTACACAGACATATTTTTTTTTTTTTTTTTTTTTTTTTTTTTTTTTTACCTCAATGTTTCTGAGCTACAAACACATATCAATGTTTCCGAGCTACACAGACATATCAAATGTTCACCCCGAGCATACACAAGAATTGAAAATTCTTAGTTTTGTGCAGGACTTGATGTCCTTAAATCAGTCTGTGTCCTGACAGTGATATCGAAGTTTGTTCCTGCAACTTTGTGTATGCTGCTACCAATATTCTTTATCAATCATTACTGCCTTATGGAACCACAAAAACAAAGAATTAGACAGCCTTTCAGAAGAACAATGGAAGCCAGTTACATACTCAACAAACTGAAAATACAGTATGGACATGAAAGGACTGTTAGACTTGCCAAAGGATGAGGAAGCAAAATTCAAGCTAAGGACAGAACAATATACGAAGAGGTCAAGACAATATTAAAAAACAACAGCTTCAAAGAAAAAATGGTGCAGTTAACACTCAGAGTCAGATATAACAAAGGCACACTACTTCTTACCACGAAGAGATCAGGTGACGATTTTCAAACTAAGAACTAGTCAACGTAGACTCAAATACCACACTGTTTAAAAAAAAAAAATCTGTCAGATGTGTCCATGTAAGGAAGACAAGCAAAGAGCAGGCTCAAGTTCTCCAGAGGTCAGCTCCACAAGAGGAGCATATTCACAGACTGGTCTTCACCAACTCACTGAAAGAGAAACTGTACGGTGATGAGAAAATATGAGAGAAATAGGTGTTCAAATATATAAGGAGTGAATGAAAAAAGAAAAAGCTGCCAAGATATATACCTCAATTGAACCTGTCAAAAAAGTGATATGAAATTTGATAAGCATCCTTAGCTTTACTGAGGTAAAAGTAATCCCTACTGCTGTAGGGGAATGAGGTGTTAGAGACTTCACTATACTAGGTCCAGCATTGAGAAGTGGGGTGACCAGTTGACCTAACTCATGAGCAGAGTCAGGTTTCCATTTACAGCTGGGTAGACTGGAGCGAGACGACATCGCATTTTGAACCCGGAACCGTTGCCATGAAAGGCCAGTGCTCTAACCACTCTGCCAACCAAACGTTTTAACTGAGATAAAATTTTTGGAATTCCGACTGAGAACAGGATCATCAGCTCTGTCAATGTTAATCTATATCTCACCTACCTAGGTTTGTCAGAACAGTGGCAGCTGTCAATCCGACATTCAAATTGTCAGATGCTAAATGGTCAACTACTGCTAGCACAAGATCTTCATATTGGCTTAGCTCATTTGGAGCCTCCTTGCTAATTCTTGACAGCTGAAAGGAGGGGGAAATGAAAACAGAAAATACAGCACGAGAATCCAGAAACATTATTCAGTTCTCACAACAAAATATAAAACAGCCGCAATTTGACTTCTCGTTAAAAAAAAACAATGATTTGCTCTTTTTAGTTCATGGTGAAGAACTCAGACTCTGCAATATTCTTTCATCATACTCTATCCGGTGTTGCCTTCTTCCCCCATCCAAGAATATATTCACTCTTTAAATCTATTTCTTGAGTCTTCTTGAGAGTAGTCTATCCAATTTCATTTCCTTTTGGATGTTTGTAAACTGATTGTTGGAAGCGGTGGTTCGTGGATGATTTAAAAAAACCAGAAGTTCACCATTAACTGATCTCTTAAACAAACCAAACCAACAGATCATATTTAATTGTAATACGACGACATGGCCACACAAGAGTGGAGATGCGTCCTCTGGCAGATACTCACTGAGGCATATTTCAGGTGCTGAATGATATGAGTGTGCAGGTTCTTTATTACTGCAGTATTTATTTTTGATGTTTTGATACATTCTGCCTTGACCATAATGTTAAATATGCTCAGTTTTGTCCTCACAGAGTATAATGACATTCCAAGTTGTATATGTCAATATTTCACACTTGACATTGCTCAGTCTACAACAGATGTTTCTTCTGTCCCACCATTCCTTGATATAATTCTCCCCAGAAGTATCTCCAGTGCTTTCAGTACGATTCCTCTCTGTGTATGTTATGCCTTTAATCTGCGTACGTTTCATTATACAAGGTCTGTAACATTTTATATGAAAATCCCTCCGGGACTTTATTTCAGAAAAAGGATTTTTTTGGTTTTCAGATGTTGCCCGAATTGTGTTTAAAAAGTAGCCCAAATTTGCCCTAACTATGTTTGAAAATAGCCCAAAGTCGGCCCAAAATAGTCATAATTCGCCCAAATTGTGATAAAAAAATAAGCCCAAATATTCCAGAATATTTTGGTTTTCATGTGTTCAGATATAAGGTTATAGATATGTAGTGTGTTTTATCTGCATTATTTCAGTGCTACTCTGCGGTTTTGGTTTGCACATTTTGTTCTAATGGTGCACTTAAAAGGTCAAGGTAGTCCAATAGCAGATACTGCTGTTTAGGCATGAAGTGTTAGAGACTTCACTATACTAGGTCCAGCTTTATGAGGTGGTGTGACCAGTTCCCTAGTTCGCTGTCAATGCCTTCCCTAACCCTAAAGCAGAGTCAGGTAACCATTCATAGCTAGTTTTCCAACTCCAAAACTTGGTCACTACGTATTTCTCAAGCATTTCATATCTTCCCACTAATATCGACAATGACTTTTGCTTTGACACAATTCAAGACACTATTTCCCACATATCTCATATTTTTCCATCTATACCGTCTATGTCCTCTTAGAAGATTGTTTTGGGAATTGATACTTCTTTACATTAACAATTTATTTTTTAAATGTAAACCAATCTAACCTAATAATTAAATATGCGAGGGTAGATTATAGTCTTAACGGTAAATTTATCGTGCTTTAGAATGTTATTTGATTGTTCAGTATGATTACATGTTTTTCTATTTTTTAGAGTGATCATCACCTTTGCATCCCTGTCACGCGTAGGGAGAGAGCAAGGTCGACACAGGTCAACTGCTCACTATAACACTAAGAATATAGATTGATTTTCTTGCAATACTGTAATAATGATGTTATTTGTTATGAAACCAAGAGGTTAACTGTCTGGAATCAAGGGTAATTAAATACCATATAAGAATATCAGACAAGTTGTTCTCCCACGTGACTTTGTTCCACAACTAACATACACCACACGATGTTGACAATTCGACAGTAAAAAAGGACAGTAAACAAGAAAGGGAAGTAATCACAAAAAGAGAGCCCTGGACAGGCTTATGATATTTTATCAAATTGACTCAGACGTGTAGTAAGTAAATAAACAATATGCTATTTATTAAGGGAATCACATTTACAAAGGGTTATTTTACATCTGATGAAAAAAAGAAATATGGACGTTTAAATCTGAAAAATAAACAGGAATCTAGGTCCCAGTGGGGTGCCTTATTTTCTTCCCTGACTAAGTCTGAGCGTTTGATGGCTATGGGTGTATGTGGTCTTCCTTCGCTTTATTATACTTATCGTAGTGTTCTTGTAGGATGTAGGCTGAGAGGACACTCTGCTGTGACTTCTTGATGAGAGCACGTGGTGGTGACTGACTGCCCTGTGTGGCACTAGTGTCTTTAAGGATGTCTGGTTCACACTCAGGGGTGAAGATTCAGTCCCTGTCCCTTCTTGATTTTTGGGCTCAGCAAAATTGAGGGAGGTCGAAGCCAGGTCCTATGTTACTGACACTCTGCACACACAAAATCACTTCAGGTTCACACAATCAGAACTTGAATATTTGAATATATTCATAAGCACGTTATTGACTTTACACACAGTTGTGTACAATCTGTGTATATTCTTTAAAAGTCTTATGTACTTAAAATTTAGTTTAGGCTGCTTTCACGGTGTTCATCAAGAGAGTAAAGTAAAGTTACATTTTCCTCTGATAAATACAGTTTAAGACCGGAAATAGGTGGTCGTCTATGGGTCACGGGTTAATTGATGTCACCCAGAAAACCCACCATTACCATCGCGTCTTCGCAAAACCCTACCTGCGGAATCTAAATGGCCTGTTAACGAAATTTAATACAAGAACTTCACCTGATCTCGCGTTCTCGTAGGAAAAAAAAGAAGGGGGTCATAGGGAAGACTAGAAAACAGTGACAGGATGGACTGAGTAAAGGAATGTGGAAGATTTAGGAAGAGAAAGGATAGACTGCTCCATGACAGATAGCCCCCCATTTAAGTTAGTGGTCAGACTAACAACGCGAGTCTAACTTTCTCTGTGCATTCTATCACGTATGATTCTAACGTCACGTCTAATCTTCACTCTCTTTATTTACTTTTACGATCCTCTCGGACAGCGATGCTGAATCCGATGGTGTTTCTTCGATTGTGTCTAATTCTGCCAGCGTATGCCTGCTCAGAAAGTCTGCTCCCACGTTGATCTTCCCTGGGATGTATTCCACCTTGAAGGAATAGGGCTGAAGTAGTAAAGCCCAACGCATGAGTCGTGCATTAAGTTTCTTTGACGCCGCTAGAAACATAAGTGGGGCATGGTCACTTTGTACTGTAAATTTTACTCCATAGAGATATGGCTGATGTTTTTGTACCGCCCATACCAAGGCAAGACACTCCTTTTCAATTGTTGAATAATTCCTCTCTGCTGAGTTTAACCTACGACTGGCATAGGCTACAGGAAACAACAAGTCAGGATTGTTATCATCTGTCTGCATCAGCGAAGACCCAATTCCAATGTTACATGCGTCTACGCGCAGCACAAACGGCTTTGCTAGGTCCGGTAGTCTCAGTATAGGTCGTGATGTCAGCTTATGTTTAAGTGTAGCATACACTTCTTCACAATCCGGAGTCCAAAGTACTTTCTCTGGCTGGCCTTTCCTGGTCAGATCCGTCAGCGGGGCGGTCAGTGTGTTAAAACCCTGAATAAAGCGCTGGTAATATGCACAAAGGGACAGAAATGAACGGGTGTCTTTCTTGGTAATAGGACGCGGTGCTTGTTTTATTTTCTCAACGTTTTTATCCACAGGCCACATACAGCCATGAGTGATCGTGTGTCCCAGAAATTCTAACTCCTTGAAACCAATTAAACATTTACTGGGTCGCGCCGTAAGTCCCGTCTCTTTCAGTCGCTGGAGGAGCAGGGCGAGGGCTTCCAAATGTTCATCAAATGTGCTCGTTGCTATTTATATGTCATCCATAAAGTTGTGGACTGCATTATTTTGCAATGGGGTGAGTAATATCCTCATCATTCTGGTGAAGATACCCGGAGCGTTGCTCAACACAGATGGCAGAACATTAAACTGATAATGTCCTTCAGAAGTACTGAAAGCATGCAACGCCCTAGTTTCTTTCTTGACCGGGATTTGATAATAACCCTTGCTCAGGTCAATTTTTGTGAAGAGTTTGGCCTTACTTAATTTGGTGAAGAGTCCATTGGGGTCAGGTAAGGGTTCTGGTTGGAACTCTGTCACAGCATTAAGTCGTCTATAGTCGATGCAGAGACGAGCTTCTCCACTTGGTTTTTGGAGGAGCACAACACTCGCACTATAGGGTGATTCAGATTTGGATATTATATTGGCGTTTAGTAATTGCTCAATTTCCTCTTGCAATGCACTTGCTTTTGCATACGGTATTGGGTATGTTTTCACCCTGACAGGAGTTCGATCTGTCACTTTCATCTCAAACTCGACGAGATTTGTCAGACCCGGCCTATCTGTGAGCACTTCTGAGTGTTCTTCTAAAAGTTGTTTGACTTGTTCACCTTCTGCACTCCCTAAAGTTGAGCTTATTTGCACATCCATGTGCGATTCTTGTGGACGAAGCGGATACTCAACATATATTTTGTCTTCATTATCCACTTCTGTGGCAACCGCCAGGGTCATAAGATGAGCTGGTTCGGGGTTTGGGCGTTCAACGTACTTTTTAAGAAGATTTACATGATAAATCTTATGTTTCCCCTTCTTGGAGATTTTATAATTAGTACGAGAAATCTTCTGTACCACTTCAAATGGTCCCTGCCAACCGATTTGAAGTTTATTGTTGCCACTGGGCAACAACAAAAGTACTTTCTCCCCAATATGCAATTCCCTGTCCTTGGCTGATTTGTTGTAATGTTTGGCATACTTACTACGCGCTCGTCGCAAGTTTGTTGATGCCATCTCCCAACCAACCTTTAAGCGTTCCTTGAGTTCCTGG
Organism: Oreohelix idahoensis; assembly: GCA_024509875.1. Taxonomy (NCBI): domain Eukaryota; kingdom Metazoa; phylum Mollusca; class Gastropoda; order Stylommatophora; family Oreohelicidae; genus Oreohelix; species Oreohelix idahoensis. Next base: position 124,309 of record JAMPIV010013629.1, read on the forward strand.
ACATATTTTGACGCCGTAACAATACTGTCGTCTGCACTTTCATCTGTCATAGCCCGAAGAAGAGCTTCAAGCGGTCCTTTGATTGGGCGCCCGAACAATAAGGTGGCGGGAGAGAGACCTGTCGAAGAGTGTGGCACTTCTCGGTAGGCAAATAGTGCTGCAGGCAGAAACAAATCCCAGGTTTCTGGTTTTTTCTGAGCCAATTTGCGCAACATAGTGATGAGAGTTCCATTGAACCTCTCAACTTGTCCATTGGACTGAGGATGATAGGGCGAGGTGTGAATATGCTGTGTACGAAATACTCGGAAAACCTCTTCCGCTAACTTTCCCTTGAACTGTGACCCATTATCCGTAAGTATTTGTCGAGGAAAACCTAGCCTGGTGAATATACTCACTAATGCTTCTGCTACATGCACTGAGTCTGATGAGGGTAGTGCAATGGCTTCACCCCACATTGTACATGTGTCGACTAGTGTTAAAATGCAGCGGTTCCTCCTTTTAGTTCTCAGAAGAGGTCCTATGATATCCACAGCTACTCTCTCGAAGGGAGTTCCTATTATTGGCATCTCTCCTAACGTCGCTGGGGATGTCCAATGTTTAGGTGCCACTCTTTGACACTGGGCACAGGACTTAACAAATCGGATGATATCTGCATTCATCCCCGGCCAATAGTAATGGGCTGATATGCGTTGCATGGTGGCATTTTGACCCATGTGACCGCTGAATGGAAGTGCATGACCCATCTCCAAGATTTGGTTCCTGTACGTAGATGGAACGACTAGTTGCCCATGTTCTAGTCCTATGTTTCCTGCTCTACGATATATTAATCCCAATTTCATATAAAAGTTTCCTTTCTGCAGGGGAGTATTGGCAAATGGCAGTTTCTTGAAGCAGGAGGCCAGAGTTGTATCCTGTGTTTGAGCATTCTTTAACTCCTGAGGGAGGGGATTCTGCACAGGTGCTGGCTCCTGTTCACTCGCAGCTTTACTTCTGGTTGTCACTGCCGCAATAACAAGAGGTTCTTTTGGTTCACCTAGGAATACGTATCTACAACCCAAGATCAGGTCATAGATTGGGTCATCCATGACTGCTGCTCTGATCTGTCCTGACACAAAGCGGGATTCCACCTGGATATTTGCTATTTGCAGAGTCATTGTCTTGTCACCTTTTGTGGCTCCACGAAGTTCCACAGTGTCTGGTGTTACCTGGCCAGGGTCTACCAGTGATGAGGCGACAACTGCATCAAATTCCAGTCCCGTGTCATAGAGGCATAATACGTGCTGTCCATTTACCTTCACTGTGTCGGTAACGGACGGTCGATTGAGGCTATTCGTTTGCCTCATTGAATTCTTCTTTGGCGATTTTGTCTGTATGAATGCAGCATGTTGAGGAGCGGGTTTAATTTTACATTCTTGAGTGTGGTGTGTGTTTGTCTTACACACCTTACACCACTTCCTCCCCGTCTCCTGGTTAGTAGAGGTCCTCTCCTGTTTTATCCTATTATAAGTTTGTGATGTGTTCTGTGCTTTATGGGGAAATCCACTAGATTTAGGGTGATTGTCGGAACAGGGGTGTGTAGATGCTTTTGCAGGCATATCAGTATATTTCCGTCTTGTAGACTGAGCTTCTGCCAAAGCTCCCTGAAACCTTTCAGCCAGAGTGAGTAACGACTCAAGGTTTTCGGCCCCATGCTCTGCTAGGAACCTTCTCATATCTGGTGTCATTGTGTCCTTGAGTTGTTCCATAATAATCATTTCCTGAATCCCTTCCAGAGACTCAGGAAAGTTTCCTAACGTGCGCCATTTTTGCAGATAGGATTCGAGGCGAGATGCAAACTGTGCAAATGTTTCCCCTATGTCTCTTCTGGCCCGACGAAACTGCTTCCTGTAAGCTTCTGAATTAAGTTCAAATCTTTGTAAAAGGGCCTTCTTTAGAGTATCATATTTATTTTGCTCAGTAATTGGCAACTTCATGTACACCTCATATGCTGTTCCACGCAATCCTTGTGAGAGTTTGAGCGCCCATTTATCTTTGTCCAGACCATACGACGAGGCAAATCGTTCGAATCTATCAAGGTACGTGTCGATTTTCTCGGCGCTGTTGGAGAAAATTTCTAAAGGAAATGACATAGCATTAGTTCCTGTAGCATGACTGGTAATTGTGTTACCATCTGCTGAAGGAGAGGCACCAGAAGATTCTAATGTACTGGGACTAGCCTCTACTTCAACTCTTCTAGCTTCTACGTCTAATTCCTTTAATCTAGTTTCATGCTGCCTTTCTTTTTCTCTCTCCTCTGCTTGTCGAATTTCTCTCCTCTCCTGTGCTTCTCTCTCTGCTCGCTCCTTTTCTAATCTCTCTTCTCTGTCAAGATGTTTATCGATTTCGGCGCTAATGAAACTCGTTAACTCATTACCTACCATCCCCATGTCCTTAGCAAATTCCATTAAACTAGATCTTACTTTGGCTAATTCAGCCATTGTTGGTGCTGAATAAATCTTGTGGGTAAATTATCTCCCAATATACAAGAACAATTTTTTACCAAAGCAATAATGTTAGTCAGTGAATAGAATATGACTAATAGCACATTAACTCCATACACTCACTCACTCCTTAACTAAAATTAACTTCTTAGAAAGTTATTTGAAAAAGGAAAACCACCACACTACTAGCTTCAATTAATTCTTAATATCCTGTCCAGATGCTACAACGATAAAGTCTATGGGATAGAAAAAGATTCTCACTCTAGAAGGTGAAGAAAAGCAATATTTTTGAGCAAAGGCAATGGTTTATGCCTCAGCTCTTTGCTATTCGTATCACCAGCGAGAGCTACTGTGCGCTAGGATACTTAAAATCCCGGACGAGCCCCCACTTGTCACGCGTAGGGAGAGAGCAAGGTCGACACAGGTCAACTGCTCACTATAACACTAAGAATATAGATTGATTTTCTTGCAATACTGTAATAATGATGTTATTTGTTATGAAACCAAAGGTTAACTGTCTGGAATCAAGGGTAATTAAATACCATATAAGAATATCAGACAAGTTGTTCTCCCACGTGACTTTGTTCCACAACTAACATACACCACACGATGTTGACAATTCGACAGTAAAAAAGGACAGTAAACAAGAAAGGGAAGTAATCACAAAAAGAGAGCCCTGGACAGGCTTATGATATTTTATCAAATTGACTCAGACGTGTAGTAAGTAAATAAACAATATGCTATTTATTAAGGGAATCACATTTACAAAGGGTTATTTTACATCTGATGAAAAAAAAAATATGGACGTTTAAATCTGAAAAATAAACAGGAATCTAGGTCCCAGTGGGGTGCCTTATTTTCTTCCCTGACTAAGTCTGAGCGTTTGATGGCTATGGGTGTATGTGGTCTTCCTTCGCTTTATTATACTTATCGTAGTGTTCTTGTAGGATGTAGGCTGAGAGGACACTCTGCTGTGACTTCTTGATGAGAGCACGTGGTGGTGACTGACTGCACTGTGTGGCACTAGTGTCTTTAAGGATGTCTGGTTCACACTCAGGGGTGAAGATTCAGTCCCTGTCCCTTCTTGATTTTTTGGGCTCAGCAAAATTGAGGGAGGTCGAAGCCAGGTCCTATGTTACTGACACTCTGCACACACAAAATCACTTCAGGTTCACACAATCAGAACTTGAATATTTGAATATATTCATAAGCACGTTATTGACTTTGTGTATATTCTTTAAAAGTCTTATGTACTTAAAATTTAGTTTAGGCTGCTTTCACGGTGTTCATCAAGAGAGTAAAGTAAAGTTACATTTTCCTCTGATAAATACAGTTTAAGACCGGAAATAGGTGGTCGTCTATGGGTCACGGGTTAATTGATGTCACCCAGAAAAACCCACCATTACCATCGCGTCTTCGCAAAACCCTACCTGCGGAATCTAAATGGCCTGTTAACGAAATTTAATACAAGAACTTCACCTGATCTCGCGTTCTCGTAGGAAAAAAAAAGAAGGGGGTCATTGGGAAGACTAGAAAACAGTGACAGGATGGACTGAGTAAAGGAATGTGGAAGATTTAGGAAGAGAAAGGATAGACTGCTCCATGACAATCCCAGCAAAAAACATTGTATAAGAGTCCTACAGACTCAGTTCATACAACACTCCAGAATTGTTGAGACTGTTTAAATTTTAATTCTTGTGGCAATCCTATGTTTGGGATTCAGCTATCTACTTTATCAGAAATAAAGCACACCCAAGAACAATTTAGCACCTCATAAATTAAATTAAGATTTAACTGGAGACGAACACTGCCAGAGCCATTTATATTTTATTTACTGTTCTCTACAGAGAAAGAATATATCTCTCCTGAACATTGATGGTGAATATCACGCTTAAGAATTTTCACCATCAGCGGCTAAATTAAAGAGAACACACCATTATCACCACCTGTATTCATGACGGTGCCATCCTTTATAACTTTTTATCTAACAAAACCAAAGAACACTGAGTCTTCACTTTCCAGCGATTTCAGGACCCTTTGCAAACGATAAAACCTGTTAAATCTGGGGCTGGACGCAGAAGAAAAAGACACTACCTATGTCAAGTGTTATTTTTGATGTTTTGTAATTTTTCTATGGATTGCCAGATTCCAAGATCGGTAAGTGTGTGTGAGAAAATGTGTGTTGGCCACCACGAGTGTGCATGCGTGAAGGAGAATTAGTTGCAACCATTTTAATTTGCCTACCTGGTAAATACTTTTCCTGTATTTCTTGCATTTGTTCCTTTAAGTGGGATCTGTCTTAACTTTGTTTATTTCCCCTCCCTTAAATCTGTTTAGTAAAGGGAAAAACATTGCTTGAGAAAATAATAGGATCGGTTCCAAAACCCCCATACTTAAATATTGTAACACCTCTTAACAGAGTAAATTCATTGTTTTACTGTCGGGTGAAATTACCTATTTTTTCCTGAACCCCACCTGTCCTGTGGACCGGGTTTATTCTTTATCTATTCCAAGCGGGAAGGGCACATTGGATTTCCATTATTCAAACCCCCCCCCCCCCCCCACCCCCCTTGTTACTTGTATTTTTCTGTAACCACATGATTTCTTCCTGTAAACAGATAAATGTTGTGATTTGATTTTAATGATAAATAAACACGTAAAACTGCTAGTATTGTGTTGGAAGGCCCAAGCCCACAATTACCCCATATTTGTTATATTCGTAGTTTGTATTCACGTGCGTCTGTATGTTTGAAGCACCAAATTGGTGTGAGTACATGAGTGTCTGGTAACTGGCAAGAATTATTTCGGCCAGGAGAGATTGAGGAGTAGTTTGAGAACAAATAGATTGTCGTAAAAGAAACTGTCCTTGCTCTCCCCAGCACTCTGTGAATCAACTATTTACTTCCAAACCCTTATTATCCCAGGGCCTTCACCATCTTTCTTCATTCTAACGGGACCACTATTGCTAGGAATTTTCTCAAATAAATTTACGACACTTCCCAAGGAGGGAAAAACCCAAAGTAAATTGAAAACAGCTCAATAAAAGAAGAAATTAATATCATATCACATAGAAGTTAGAACATCAAAGAAAAGTGGGAAAAAATTGCATCTCAACTTTGTCAAAATAGGCGCATGTTACTCATTAGCAAGAAGAGAGCAAACAATAATTTCAGACTGAAAACTGGTCACTGCAGGTTGAAATGGAACCCACACAACCAAACTAAAAAATTGGATGAAACAGTTATACTATCATGTGAGGAATAGAAATAAACGATGAAACACATCTTCCAGGATTACCGACTGCACAAGAGAAACACACCAATAACATAACCATTATCAGTTTCCTAGAGACAGAAGCAGTATGACAATGATCAAATTCATCAATTTTTTAAAGAGATATATTTGATTACATGACGATGATGAAGATTTCACACTCAACCATGGAGTAATATAAGGGTAAAGATTGTGGCAGAAGAGACCCCAATGCATTGGTAGTGCAAATGCAGTTATAAAAACTCTAGGATTTTCTAAGGTTTGCGCAAGATGGGTTCCTCGAAGTCTCATAAATGACCATCGATTGCAAAGGAAAGCAATTTCTTCTGAATTGTTGGAGCATTTCAATGCTGATGGAGAGAACTTTTTGGCTAAAATCTTTACAGGTGATGAAACCTGGGCACATCATTTTGAACCTGAGACAAAAAGACAGTCAATGGAGTGGCATCATCCGCAATCACCACGAAGAAAGAAATTCAAGACAATTCCTTCAGCTGAAAAGGTCATGATCACTGTCTTTTGGGACATTGAAGGTGTGATTATTGTGGACATTATGCCAAGAGAAGAGACAATCAATTCGCAAGCTTACATTAAGACATTGAAAAAACTCAATCAACGTTTTTGCAGAGCTTGGCCGCACAAGAATCCAGCAGACCTGCTTCTCCTTCACGAAATGCACGACGTCACACAAGTCTGGCAACACGGGAAGCAATCACAAAATTGGGTTGGACTGTACTACCCCATCCATCCTATAGTCCCGATTTGGCACCCTCTGATTTTCATCTATTTGGTCCACTTAAAGATGAACTCCGTGGGACAAGGTTTGAAGATGATGAAGGAGTGATTCATACAGCGAAGAAATGGTTACATGATCAAGACAAAATCTGGTACGGGCTAGTAATACATGCACTTGTTTCGCGCTGGCATAAAGCCGTACACATTGATGGGGATTATATTGAATAATACCGATGTTTACATGACATATCCATGTATATTGTGAATAAATTTCATGCTTTTTGAATAAACAGCTCCTGAGAAAAACGATGTGGTGCATTACTTTCTGAACGCCCCTCGTATGTTTTTACGTTGCAGGTTTCCTAGTCACAAATTTTAACAAAAGTATACTGTACTGACTACCTCCTAAATTTGATCTGTCACTAATATTATTAGGCCTATAAGTCTTTCCCTAGATTCACTTTCATCATTGTCAGAATCTAAATCAGGCCCATATTTAAATACCCACATCTGTTTCAACCCCATCGCCTTCTTCCTGGTCAAATACAAGTCACCTCTCAGCTCCCAAAGTAAAGATTCCATCCCCAAAAAGCCAGCATCATTTTACCACCGTTACATATAAAGTTGGGGCTGTGGTATTCTACCTTACTTACTTACTTAGTCGTTCCCCTTCTACCGTGAGGTGTAGAGGTTTGGAAGAGAGAGCGCCAGACTATTCTATCGGCTGTCTTCCTCCTGGCCTGGTTCCATTCTAGTCCTCGGTCCTTCAAAGATTGTCTAATGTTGTCCTCCCAGCGGACTCTGGGTCGTCCTCGGGGTCTGGATCCTTGGCTCTTTGCTTCCCATGCTTGTCGTGGTAGCCGATCTTCTCCCATTCTGCAGACATGGCCAAACCATCTTAGTTGGGACTGTTCTACTTGGGTCTGTAGGGGGTGGCATTTTAGGCCTTGACGTATCGTCTGGTTGCGTACCATGTCTCTTCTTGTTACTTCAACCACCTTCCTCAGATACCTCATTTCTGAGGTTTGGATCTGGCTTTTATGGGTTGTAGTCATTGCCCATGACTCGCATCCATATGTCAAGACTGGGACATAGGTGGAGCGGTATACAGCCATCTTCGTTTTCTTACCAACCTCTCTCTTGCTGAGGAATCCTCGATTTATGGCCTGAAAAAGTCTCCCAGCTACTGCTTTTCGAGTGGCCAACTCTTCTTTGATGCCTCCCTTTCGGTCTATAATAGCTCCGAGGTATTTAAAGTGGTCGACCTGCTCCAGGACCTGTTCTCCCAGCTTAATCTGATGTCTTCTTTCTTCTCGTGATATCACCATGGATTTTGTTTTAGAGCTGCTTATGACCATCCCTCTCTTCTCCAGCTCTTCCTTCCAGACTTGCAGGTTGGATTGGAGATGTGCCTCTGATTTAGCAATCAGGGCAACATCATCAGCAAATGCCAGCTCTGAAATATAGACCTGTCTCATCTTCCAACACCCCACTGAATACTTTCCTGCTCCCTCCCCACATGCCCCGATGACATCGTCCATAAGGAGCACGAAAAGACAAGGCGACAGGACACCACCCTGTCCCACACCAGTGGTGGTCCCGAACTCCTCTGACCCATGGTCCGCCGTCCTCACACAATTTCCGCAAGACCTGTAGAAGCTCTGTATAGCATGAATAAGAGGTGCTGGAATATTCTTCCTTGCCAAACAGTCCCAAAGTTTGCTCCAAGGGACCCTGTCAAACGCCTTTTCCAGATCTATGAAACAAAGATGGATCTCACTCTTATACTCAAGGGCCTTTTCACTCAGCTGTCTGAGTGTGAAGATTAGGTCTTGAGTACTTCGGTTTGCTCGGAATCCGCACTGGACCTCATCCAATTGTGGCTCAGCTAGGCGTCGGAGTCTCTGCTCTAGGATTCTAGAGTAGATTTTACCAGGGACACTGAGAAGGGATATTCCTCTATGGTTTCCACACTGTCGATTGTCACCCCTTTTGAAAATTGGTGTTATGATGGCGATCTCCCAATCCTTTGGTATGGTCTTGTTGCACCATGCTGCCTGTAGGACCCTTAAGAGTAACAGGTCGCCTGATGTTCCCATGTACTTAACCATTTCTGGTGTTATACCATCATGCCCTGCTGCTTTGCCCATCTTGATTTTCTCCAGTGCTGCCTTCAGTTCTTCCATCTTTATGTCATCTTCATCACCATTGGTTTCCTCTTCTGTGCTAGTGGTTATCATTTCTGATGTTTGACCTTGCTCACCATCAAGGAGTTCTGGGAAATATTCTTTCCATCTTTCCATTACTTCCTTCGGGGCAGTAAGCAATTTGCCTTGCTTGTCCTTTATAAATTTGAGAGGGCATTGTTTTTCCTTCCTTATGTTCTTTAGGGTCTTATAGAACAATTTCTGGTTTTCTTGTGCATCTTTTCTAGCTTTTCTCCAAATTCTTCCCAGGACTTCTGTTTTGCTGCTAGCACTTTGTTCTTTACTTCTGTTCTGAGTGTCACATATTCTCTATATTTTTCCATTTGCCCTGTAGTGTTTTTAGCTCCTAAGTATTGTTTCCATGCCATTTTCTTCTCTCTTATTTTCTCTTTGACTTCCTCTGTCCACCAAGGTGTCCTCTTTCTCTGGTTCCCAAGTCGGACTTCACCACATGCTTCTGCAGCAGCTGTCTTTATGACATCCTTGAATTTAATCCAGAGGGTTTCCAAGTCATCAGATTGTTCTTCTGTGTTGCTCACCGCTGCAGCAATAAGCCCCTGATATCTGGTCTTAATTTCTGGCTCTCTCAGCTTGTAGGTCCTAATGCTCATTTCTCCTGCTCGTTTACTTGGTTTCTTGCGTGATGTTGAGCAGTTCCTAGGCTGAGCAACTCTTTCAGTTGTTCGTTTGATTGTTAGCAGGTAGTGATCACTTCCAATCTCTGGCCCCCTCCAGACTCTTGCATCTCGGACTTATTTGAATGAGCTTCTCCGAACAATGGCATAGTCGATCACTGACTTCTCATTCTTTGTTGGTTCACATCTAGTGTATGCATGTATGCGCTTATGGGGGAACTTTGTGTTTGTAATGATCAGATTCTGCTCACTGCAGAATCTAAGGAGTCGCTTTCCATTGTCATTGAGAGTATCTTCTCCATATCTTCCGATAACTCCACCCCATCTAGCATGGTCATTTCCAACTCTGGCATTAAAATCTCCGAGCATGATAACTTCATCTAGGCAGTCATCCACTGTCCTTTGAAGCAGCTCGAAGAATTCCTCCTTGACCTCTGCTCTCTCATCCTCATTTGGCCCATACACTATGACCAGGTTGACTATGGTTTCTCCTTCTTTAAGTTTCACAACCATAATGCGCTCTGAGACAAAGTTCCACCCCTTGATACTATCTTTTTGATTTTGGGCCACAATGCAACCCACACCTCCTTTAGCTCTTTCGGATATGGGTACACCACTGTAGAGCAGCGTGTTGCCATTGAGATCCATGACTCCTTGTCCTTTTTTCTTTGTTTCCGTTATAGCCAGGATTTCTAGTTTTGCTTTCCTCATCTCTTCCACCAGCTCCTCTTCCTTCCCATTTATACTTCTTGTGTTCCATGTTCCATAAGTCGTAGTCCGTAGTCCGTTCTAGTTCGTCGCCTTTAGAATCAGTCCAGTTTTCTCTTATATTGCTTGTAATCATTGTTTAAGACAAACAGGTGATTGGCCTGTTGTGCCTTTGCATGGTGGAGGGGATTTTACCACCGTTACATATAAAGTTGGGGCTGTGGTATTCTACCTTAGTCCTTTAAAATGAACTAATGCCAGACTTTTGACGTTATTAATATTTTATTACACACAGGGTTACAAACATGTCTGACCTCACACAACGGCCATTCTTCCCAAGTCCCGTAACTCTCACGTCATATCTATATATGGGACACTACATTCTCTCCCTTTCTTGAATAACAAAACACTCTGAAACACAAACTATTTTACAAACATCACCAATGACAGACAGAGTCATTGTCAATACAAAACATTTTTTTTTAAATTAATGTGTTTGCTACTTTTCTTTGTAGCACGCCCCTTTCAACCATCTACCATGTACATGGAGTTGTTGGTTATATCAGGACGTGTTTCCTTTATTGTAATATGTTTTTGTTTGTATTTATTTTATACTATATTATCTCTAGTCGGTATTTTTCCTTTTGTAGTTATAGTTCAACATGGTTTTTAAAAGAAATTCCAAAATATGCTATTTTCTAAGTTAGTATGTTTTTAATTTTCACTGGATGGTTTCTTTGGTTAATCTGTATGTATCTGTGGCGAGTCTTTCACGAGTTTGGACTACTGACTCAAATCCTTATTTGTTTTTTATATGTTAGCTTTAGTTTTTGTAATATAGTGTTTTATTAACTTTTGCATTTCTGAAGGGGTCTTTGTGCCTATGAGATTTTCTACCCTCATTTCTACATTGTGGTTACTACAGTATGTCTTAATGTTTTGCCTCTGTTGATCATATTTCTTGCAGTCCACCAGAAAGTGTCTAATTGTGTTTGGTTCTTGACACTCTTCACATGTGGGTTCCTCAATCATGAAATATCCAGTTCCAAGCTTGAGCCTCAGCAATTTTTTATTAATTGGTATTTTTAGTTCATCTTTTATTTGACATTTTTTGCTTGGTTTTTTAAGGATTTTATATGAGTGTCTTGCTTTTTTACTTTGGTCCCATGCTGTTATCCACTCTTTAGTTATTGCTTGAGCAATTAAGCTCTTAATTTCAAACTTCCCTAAGCCTACTTCAATTTTGTTATGGCTAGCTCTCCCCCCTTTGGCTTCTTTGTCTGCAAGCTCATTTCCTGCTATCTCCACATGTGATGGTATCCATGTTATTGTTGCACTGCATCCTATAGTTTGTAGATATGTATTAACCTGTAGTATTTCCTCTATAATATCTGGCCTGCTACATTCATTTCTGTTTCTGATAGCTAATACTGATGATAGGGAATCTGTGAGAATGGTTACTTTTTTTTGGTGGATTTTCTGCAGCTATTTCTAAAGCTTTTAGGATTGCCACTAATTCTGCTGTAAAGATGGATGTATTACCTGTTACTTTGTATCTTTTATAAATTTTTAATTTTGGTATTGCTATTCCTGCTCCTAATTCCTTCTTCATCTTTTGACCCATCTGTATATATAGTTAGGCTATTATTTATATACCGTTCTATGTACTCTAGTGTTTTACTTTTTGCTGAGATTATGTCGTTAGATTTATTTATGATCTTTGTTAAGTGGGAGTCAGTTTCTGGCACTTTTAATTCCCATGGTGGGATCTTTGCTTTATACAGAGCACTACTGTTTATCGCATTAAATAGGTCTGGGTATTGATCCACTTCATCCATTGTTTTCCACCCTGACGGGTATCTATTATGGTTTAATGGAATGTGGCCCATGTACTGGTTACCCCTATCAAAGGTTTTATGTGCTGGGTGAGTGAGTCCTTCCAATTGGAGCTAAGTAAACTAAGCATAGAACAAATTGAATCTAACAGTATAGATATATTTGCAGAAAAACTAACAAATGAGATTTTAAAAATAGCAATAAAATATATACCAAACAGGAATATGCCTGAGCACTTAAAACCAACACAAAAAGGTAAAAATAGGAAAAGAAACAAAGATAAAAATCCAGTACCATGGTGGACAGACAGATGTTCAGAACAACTGAAATTGAGGGAGAGGGCCCTTACAAAGTATAGAAAAACCAAAACTGAAGAGAATTACACAAACTATAAAAAAATAAGAAATGAAACAAATAAAAATAATATTCAGAGCTAAAGAAAAGAGTTGGAGAACTTTTTGTCAAACATTAAACCATAGGTCACAAGTAACTACAGTTTGGAGAAAACTAAAAGCAATTAAAGGAGGAAACCACAAGAAATTTAAAATCCCAACAATTAAAATACCAGAGAGAGCTGAAACAGATAGAGAAAAAGCCAACATACTAGCTAAATACTTCTATCAGGTTAGTTCAATAGACAGTCTAGATAAGGCAAAGAAATAAATAGGCGGAAAAACACTGCTAGAAAAATTAAAAGGAGAAAATATGGAAACCACACAGGATGCTAATTATTTAAATGCAGATATTACAGTAGATGAAATAGAAAGAACTTTAGCAGAAAAAACCAATACTACCTCTGGGGAAGACATTCTGAGCTATGAAATCCTCAAAAAGGTACCAAATACAACTCTAAGAGTGATTGCATCCCTCTACAACAAAATCTGGCACACAGGAAAAATACCGTGTTCATGGAAGACAGCAGTAGTCATCCCCATACTAAAGCCAGATAAGGAAACACATGATGTCAGCTCATACAGGCCAATATCGTTAACATCGCATCTAGGAAAAATTCTAGAAGCAATAGTCAACAGCAGACTAAAATTTCATCTAGAAAAGCATAATTTGTACAGTCCAACCCAGCAGGCTTTAGAAGCCAACATAGTACAATAGAGCAACTGTTGAGGCTGGAACATGATGTTAAAACAGGCTTCAAAAGGAATGAAAAGACAGTAGCAGTATTCCTTGATGTAGCAAGAGCATATGATGAGTGTTGGAGGGAGGGTGCACTAC